>CM067376.1:93344212-93944212 GCA_034510155.1 Eucriotettix oculatus
GAAGAAAGTCATGAATTTTATTGACAGGATTTTGTGATTATGAGTATAGAATATATATTATATAACCGTAATATATCGGAATCGCTAAATATTAAAACTGCAGATAACACTCTTTAGTCGCCAAATTACAACATAAATATAATTAATATTCAAAAATAAAATTTTTAAAATGCATTTTTTTAATCAAAATTATGTTATTTTTCTTTTATCAAACAAATTGAAAAATGTACAACTATGTTCCTAAGCGTTGTTGATTGCCTACTACGTAGATGCATTACGTTATTTTACCATTTAACAGAACGTTTTATAAACTAATTAAAAGTCTGTGTTCTATATTCGAGCAAAGTTGTGCACGTCGGTTTTATGTGCACCACTCTGTATAAAAATATGATCCATTATTATTAATTATATTTATCTGAGTTAATTTGAATCATAAGTGAATCAATCAACCAAATTGTTGGATTCTTTAATATCTGTGCACCTGAAGAGGGTTAAAATCTACATTTTATGAACATGTTTCTGCCAAGTTGTCTTGTGTATTGATTTATTGTCAGCTGTACTTTTTACGCAGTTAAAATTATCCGTCATAATGTAATGGGTACTTAACTGGAATGTTTCGAACAAGAATATCTATATGTTTCAGAATTGGTTTCAATCGGACGCAGCATCTGTAAACGTCAATTTAGAAAATTATGCCTATTTAATTTAAAATAGCATTATTGCAAAACTTCTTCATTACCATATTGTAGATATTGACTTACAAGTAAAAATATGAAATATTATGTAATATATGAAACCATCGCCGTCCTGACATTCCTCTTATGTTTAGTCGCCCAATTAGTGTAATGTTTAATAAAAACAGAAAAACAAAAATTATATTGGATGTAAAAACTTTTATTTTATATTAAATTCATAGTTGTTAAAATAGTCCAGTACACAGCACATAAAATTATCGTTGTTGACATGAAATAAGAACAGGCTAAAATCATAAATCCCATTAAAAATAGGGGTTTGAGATATGACAGTTACCCATCAAAACAGTAGCAGTCAGGAAGCAACTAATAGATAGTAAATTTGTAACGGTAAAATGCATCTACTCGGACTTCAGCGGAACAGAGTCAAAGGCAAGAGACATTATATGACAAACGCAGGGTTTGTCCCACAGCCTCTGGAATGTGGTGACTGATGCTGGAAAGGATCGTGGTTTCCCCAAAGAAAACGTTGGTGGAGAGGGGCAAACGATTCTTCCCAGATAGAAGAGACAATAAAGATGATTGGTGGATATCCAGCTCAGCTATCTTCGGAATATGAACTAAGGAAGTGGGGAAGAGTTATTGAAAACCTTTGCAGAAAGAGATTGACACACAGATTGACGGGACGTGGCAGATGATCACATTATATTACGGACATATTGAGGAGATGAGAAGTGGAGGTTATGACCGGAGGCTAAAACTGAAAATAGTCCGGTCCACTGACAATAACAGCAGCAGCGAGGCGTGATGGAGACCAGAGAGGAGGAAGTGGCAACTGGAAAGCACATCGAGGGTCCAAATAAGCTGACACGGTAAATACCTCTGTAACCTTTTGTCGATTTCCTGGTACTGCCAGGGTCCGAGGAGATTTTGTGTTATATAATTCCTCTCGACGAGAAGGCCCATATAATATGACTTAGTGTAGAGATCTTGAAAGTAGTTGTAAGAGAATTTAATATAATGATCTCTTGTAAAAATGTATAGGCCAGCTATGAAAATTAAAATTATATTCAATGAGTGTTCTTTGCAATAAACAAATGTTAAAAATTAATATTATTAACAACTATAAATAATTATTTTACTATAAAATAATATCACCGTATTTATTTCAAATTGTATTACCTAAATAAATTATATTTTATAATGATATGACATATTAAATACTTTTCTCACATATAAATTTAATAATTACCTGAACGAACAAGCCGTAAAGTTATTGCTTTCACTTTATCACAAAAATTGGACAGAGGTTAACAATAATGGTTTAAAATATGTGTGTGGGGTAATAATTTTTTTACAATCTATTTTAAAATATAAAATTATTTAACAAACAAAACACACTTTACTTAAATCATAATTATCATATTTCGTCGTGGGAATGAAAATGGAATTTTTTTATTAATAGCATTATTGATGATAAATAAACTGTTAAACGATCGTATATTTAATATAATAGACGTATAATTGAACCTTGACAATTTTTTAAGTAACTTATAATTTATCGGGATCTCGAGATGAATAAAAATTTATTTCACCCTATAATGAACTCTTCAATCGTGAAACTTCCAAGTCCGATTTCAGTCGCCTGAACGATATTAATTATGTAACTTTATTAGCTAATCAACGCTATTTCTTTATATTTTTTATACATAAAAAGAAATCAATTACGGTTTTGAGCATTTTTCAACAATTATGTTTTAAATTTTCGGATACAATTTGCATTGGCAACTGACAATTGTAAACAAAATTGATCTATATGACATTAATATTTGGCTGATACTTTGTAAATTATTTGTAACACTCCAAATCCATTGTACACAATGTATTCAGGACGAAACGTAGTGTTAATTTTTACGTCAATAATTTACTTTTGACAATTATTTGCTGTTTTCTATATTTATATATATACTTGGTGATTAGCACAAAATTAAATTACAAAATCACAGGCAAAGTTTTATAACTTTAACGTTCACTGACCAAAATCGAAGTTCTTTGTTTGAAATGGGAATCATATGCTACTTATATGCGGTCGATTTTTAAAGCAAAGTTTTACTGACCAAAAACTGATACTGCTGATAATTTGTTTACTAAGTCAAACGTGACGTTGCTGGAAATTTCCTATAATTTAGGCTGTCGGGTGAAGGATTCACGGAGTGGGGTGTTCAAATAATCCCTCTGGATGCAACTCGAGCGCGATTCTCGAATTTCACTTTGCGCCGTTATTTGTCTCGTCGCTCCGCTATCACTTTAACTATGTACTTACTACTATTTAGTCATTCTCACGATTAATCTCCAAACACTTTATCTCCCGCTATCAACGTCTACTACACTTATTCCGTCTTCAATTATCCTCCAACATTTTTCAAGTAACTCATAACCTCCCTATTACTTATTATTCTCTCACTCTTGCGATAAATTCAACACTTGCAGTTATGTAGGTTTAGTAAATAACCCAAACTGGCTTCCAAACCCCACTTGCTGCTTTTCACGCCAATTCTCTATGACCTGAGCTAACAACAAAAGAAACGAACGGTACTTAAATAACTCCTCCAATTTTTGTTATTTTTTTCGAGTCTAAAATCTTTTGTCTGCGAATAATTACAGTCTCATATCATAGATTTGTAGATAGCTCTATCACATTAGGGATTACGATACATACAGGGTGTAGAAAGGTCTCAAAGACAAACGTATAGGGATGATATTGTTGTTTCCAATAGTCCTCAATCGAGGAAATAGGATACGTCATACAACACAAATAGCAAATAATTTTAAGAAAAAAATAAGGTACATTATTAATTACAAATAATCTTAAAATAAATTAATAAAATAAAAATTATATAGACTTAAGTCATTAAAAACACTACACGCACACAAGAGAGCACAAACACACACTGAGAAACATACACACAGGCAATGGAGTTTTGACTACTTGGTGCTGCGCGACCAGGAAACTGTACTTCCCTCTGCAGTAGCTCCGTGCAATACATGAAATAAACAAAACAGCAGAAATAACTGTACAGAAAGTTTAAATCTATGTGGTGTATTATTTTACAAGGCAGCCCATTTACAGTTTTGCATGAACCTTAATTTTAAATATTAGAGGGACGATTAAGAAAATCCTTTGCAAAGTAAAACGCGCCATTTAATAGAATATTTTTACTCTGCTTTACGAAACTTTTGTAGTTATTGTTTTTAACCTCCGAAGGAAGGCTGTTGTATAAAATTATCCCTGTATTGTGAATACTCTTCTGGTGGAGAGCAAGGCGATGCTTGTCCGACCTTAGAACTGAACGATTTCTGGTCGCGTATTCATGAAACTCGCCATTCTTTTCAAACAAATTAATGTTCCGCTTTACAAACTTAAAATTTCATGAATATATACGCTTGGTAAAGTAATTATTTGCAATATTTTGAAGAAAAGCTTGCAACGCGTTCTAGAATTCGTACTAGAAATTATTCTAATGGCACGCTTTTGAAACTTAAATATTTCATTGCTCCTGGAGCAGTTTCCCCAATTAGAGATGCCAAAGCACATAATTGAATGAAAATACGCGAAGTAAATCATTTTGACGTACATTTTGTCAACGTGTTGCATTAGTGTTCTGAGAGAATAACAAGCTGAGCCTAGTTTCCCAGCAAGCAGATATATATGGTCATTCCACTTTAATTTATCATCAATCCGAAGGTTCAGGAAAGGCGCATTGGCCGAAAATTCATCTACGAGTGGAGCACTTGTTGAGAAGGAACATATATTCCCAAGAAAGTCTATTTTGAGTTATTCGCAGGTAAAGGTGTTCGCTCATAAGGTTTGCAATTCAAAATAAACAATTGCTGAAAATAATTTTTATTCCATGTTGATTAACGTCTCACAAGAACTACACGGAACAACCAAACCTAGAGGCGCTACGATTCGACTGACGGCGCAGGTGGACGACGTGCGGGTTGGTTACGTTGCTAGGCGCGTACCTTCGTAAGTGCGTATATTTCACAAACGACGTGTGTGGGAGTACATGTTCCTTCACAAAAAAATTATCATCTCTTCATGGCCTATCATTCCTATCAGATTATACATCCTGTATATTTTAATTTATGTTATCATCCTAAGCACTAGTTACTATTACGAAACATTTCTGAAAAATTGTAAACTAAATTTAGATTATCAGGAATGAAAAATCTAGATTCGACCAGGAGTAGAACCCGTTCAATCTGCTTATCAGCCAGGCGCACTACCATTTGTTCCATCCGAATCGACTCCTAGTCCAATGCGAGCTCCCTCTATCCCTTGTAAAGTAAACAACAGTGATTTTGCATGTGTTTACAATTTAACACGTAGTACTAATTTTGTAAAACAGTCAAGTTTTGAAAAAAAATAAGGAATATGAGCTTATAAGAATATAATTGTTAAAACTCCTAAATATTATTGAAAAAAGTTAAGACCGTTCATTAAATAATTGAAAACAGAATTGAAAGTTACCGAATTATTTTATTAACTCCTTAAATACGCAGAATTATAAACAATTCTTCTTCTTCCACGGCTCTGCAGCCCATTCAGGGCCTTGTCCTACCGGGACGACTATGGACTGTCATCTAACATGACACATTCCAAATTTGGAGTGGCACGTGGTCGGCGTATCGATTCTCCGTCAGTCTTGACCCCAGTATCCGTGACATCATATACAATTGATCTAGGTATTTGTAAAAGTAGACAGTGAAACAGTAGTTTTAAAAGAATAAAAATGAAAGGGAAATCGAAATCCGCAAACGTGTGATTCTCAGAGGCTCGTGACATGTTTTTAATTATATGATTTTAAATCAATCGAAGATAAAACTGGATATACGAATACTGAGTTATAAAGGAATTGAAAATCACTATTGCTAGCGTCAGAACGGTAGAGGAAATGGAACAGTCACTCGGACGGAATGGGTTCCTTCAGTTCTGAATTTTAACATATCGCTGACAGTGAAAAAGAAAATAATTATTTTATCAGCAAAAAAAAGGAGAAATGGATATATTATTCGACAAAATTGCACTAGTTACACTAACACTTGAATTAGGGGATAAACAGGCTGAACTACACTGCCAAAGAACATGTCAAAGGATGCTGATCGCATTGCGTTGCAAGAATATTGATTGCAAAATAAAGCAACAAACGTACCCATTGGATAGGAAGGTTTTGATATTGACGTTAAAAATAAATTGGTTATTTGTAAGTATGGGAAATAATAGGGTAATATGAGCTGTCAATATTTTGTATGCTATTCAAGCTTATATGTTAAATAGCTTAGTGAAAGTTGTACATTTACTCAACTAACACGTGTGGGGCTGCAGTATGAATTAATTAAAGAACTAAAATCTTTCTATTTACTATTTACTTGTAACATTTGCCTTTAGTGCTGCTAGCTGTCTTCGTCCCAGCGATGACTCAGCGTCGCATCTGTAAAAAAATGCGGAAGCTGAACGTTGCCAACAAGAAACACATGCAAGCTATTCACGAAAAGCCTAATCTGTTATGGGTTGCCATATTCGTCATGAATGAAAATTATTATTTTATTATGCAGATATTTTATGAAATATGCACCTTTATTTTCTTTCAAGGGTAATGCTTACCCTGGAACTGTATAGCAATACAACATAGGCCTGAAAATTACTTCTATATCTATTGAAATAATTCCTTTCAAATAATAAGTACGGATTCAAACATATCTGATTTACATTTTATCCTTTAAGAGATCGTCTCGATCTTTTATATATAATTATGCAGATTATTTTCTGAAATACATTCAACATCAGCATGTAACTAACTAAACAAAGTGCATACTACGACATGATTTTTTCGTACGTATGAAAGTTTGTTATAGCCAATCGTATAGCGAAAGCTTACAAGTAAAAAATTATTTAAGATAATCAGTGACTTTCCTAAGGTTTTTCACTACAATATTTATTCATCACTTAATACATTTATTCTTGGCTTTAATTTATTGATTTAATTCCTTTGTGTGCGTAGTATATGCGTATCTTTTAACTGTCTGAAATATCATAATTAATGTCATTTAAGACCGAATTAACGGAATGAATATTGTTATTTATTCCAGTTCATTTTAGTTGTCAGTTTTATTCAAATTTTAACTAACGAAAGTCAGGTATTTGTATTTTCCGGACAACGAACCGGATGTTGAATAATGAACTGTAACGCGAAAGTGTAATTATTATTTAATAAACATATATTCCTTGAATTTTATTAGAAATGCCCGCGACTTCGTTTGCGCGGAAATAGCTATTTTTATTTTACCCTAAAAACGAAAGTACGGTATCCCTTATTTATGATCGCTTTACGGAAAATCTTTTAACTCGCAGTTGGTTTTGAACAGGTCCCGCGTTCACGCGTTTGCAACAATAGATGGAGTGGGAATTTTCACATCCCTCCTCTCTCTCTCTCTCATGCCGCAAAACTAACGAATATAATAACACAGAAGTGGGATGAATGGTATAGGAGCACCCAATAGGACATAACTTGCAGTTGGTTTTCACTCCACCTTTCGCGCGGCAATCCATTTGTTTTATAAATATTTGCATTAATATCTACTGAACTCTGCAAATATCGAAATGTAACATACACGACAAATTAAGTTAAAAATGAAATTTTCATTGAAAGCCGTTTCGGAGCATAAACAGATCAAGTGTTAAGGCAACCCGCATTTTATTTTTGTAGATTCGAACGCACGTATGCTAAGAACCATTCCAGTAGAATTAATATTTATATTATATTGAATAAATATCATCATCGAAATGAAATATGCACGAATATTAAAGTATAGTTTCCTGTATTTAGACCCTCAAATTTTCAATCCGTTCAGCAGTTTTGGGGCCTATTCGAGACAAACATACAAACAGACATACACTTCAATTTTATTATTGGTATAGATGTTGGCAATGATTAAGGACCTGACAAAGCACCATCCTGTCGATTTAATCTCCAGCGTCGGCTTTGGGTACGAACAAGAATTACCTGAATTTTTCCATATTACACTCCTGTGTGTGCGCTTTTCTCGGAAAAATCTGAAATATTTGAAAACCACATGGTTGCCTGGGCCAACGGCATTTCGTGGTCTAGAGAGGTCGACCGAAATCGATTTTCTTTCTTACAGCGGTCATGGTCGTGTAAATGTGAAAATATATTCACAAAATAATATTCATCTTGTTTAAATATCGATTATTTGACTGTAGTGTTCTACACTAATTCTCGTTTGTCTCAATGCCAAGCTATCAGTCCCCTGCGAAATGATTTGAACAATTTCTACACATTTCTAATCCCGTTTAGAAGACAAATATTGACAAAAGAATCGGAATGAAATAATATATCCACCTGTCAGAGGTCTTCAAACATTTGAATATTATGAACAAGTTCACCGAAGTTTGTAAAACTCATCTTCCAATAGGTGCTTACAACTCTGCCTTTAAATTATTTATCAATCTGTAATTAAATAAAGTACATTTTCTTGTAATATTGATGACTCAGTGTTGTACATACTAGAAAGTTTCAGCGTCTCACTAATTGCAATTGTGTTTCCTTTCGTTTCATAACATTTTTTATGTCATACGCCGAAGTCTGCGGGAACCTAAATGCGTCCGAATTCACATGGAAGTCTAATCTTATTTTTTAATATAGTGTTAATTTTGAATTTTAGTCTATTTTACAATCATGTTTACCCGGACTTTTATTATCACATTTCATTTGTATATTTATACGATTTCTCTATTAATAAATAAAAAATAAGCTGACATACATATTATGGAAACAATGTAATAAATAAAATACTTCACGCCGTTTCAATTCTTTCCTTAGCATCTGCTCTGTTTCTCAAACATAAAATATTTGATATAAATTAATTCTACACTTTTCTTATATCAACATATTATTAAGAAATAATTAAGTTTCACTCTTCAAATTAATTACTTATTTAAATTACAAGAAATAAATCCAAAGTAATTTTCTGTTCTATAATCATTTTAACATGTTTATATGAAAATTATTTTCTTAAAATTTGGATACATAAGTACAATATATCTACACTAAATTAGATGTACTTGTGCTCCTGAGAAAGTTCCAAGAGAAGAAACAAAAAACTGTAATATTTTTTATTTTAGTAAATTGCTTCTAACATGTTGGCCGGTTTATTTATTAATTTCGCCTCTATATTTTTTGTATTAGATTATATATAAAGCTCATAGCTGTTTTCTGTGTCATATTTACATTTTTATATTGGTATTTCCTCCAAAGGCTTATAATACATGTAAATATACTGTAGGCGGGGAACAATTCCAAGGTATATTCGATATAGTCGGAAATATTATATTAGATTTTACAAATACAAAAGCCCTGAAAATGTGCACGATTTGCCGAGGGGCGTCTGTGATCACAGGCGGGATTTAATCTCTTTGTAATGTATGATTCTTGAATTGCAAAGTGGAATGCATCGATAATCAGATTCTTGTTGAAAGAGAACGGATATAAATTGAAAATATTTGCTTTACGTCGCCTGAATGAGCTGCTTGAATTTAAATGCTTCAAACTTATCAGCTTCACCTAAGTAAAGCAAAAAAATATTCAGAGACGTTGAGTTGAATTTATATGGTCATTTCATTTTTTGGTATTTTATTGAAATTAACAAATTAGTCCTTAAATTAGCTTACACTACGACGACGCGAATAATATGAAATTCCTATAGTTGATATACGTAACTGCTTCGCTATAGTGTTTGTCAGGCGTACCTTCCGCATCCCCCCTTTTCAATTCTCTTCCTATGCTATTAAAGGGGAGTTGCCTGTTTCAGGATCACCCTCATGTAGCCTGTTACCCCCCCGCCCAAAAAAAGACGTATTTCTAGGATGATACAGGGCGCTGCGGGAGTTTTCTCGCAGGCGCTTCAGCCCAGAGTGACTGCGGGGCTCACCTGATCATGTCGGGAATGCCTCGCACTTCTCTGGGTACTTTTTATCAAAGTTCTCATATGCCGAGACACCTTCACCTATTTTAGGAGGTATATGTACTGGGGTCTAAGACCTTGGGCATATGGCAAGAGCTGTCCGCTGATCCTATTGGATCAGTCGGCCAACTGCCTCCTGAAACTGGTGGAGACACGGAGACGGGAATGCTGCGTCCCCACAGCAAACTCGTCTCCCGTCATTCGGAAGGGCGTGAGAATAGTACCCAATGCCCGACCTACCTGATGTAGGTTTTCTAGGGTTTTCCCTGCATCTCTTTAGGTGAAACACCGGGTAGGATCCTTAAACCATAGCCCGGGGGCCCTAGTTAACTCTTGGCTACCTTGCTCTACCTTCCGCATCCCCCCCTTTTCAATTCCCTTCCTATACTATTAAAGGGGAGTTGCCTGTTTCAGGATCACCCTCAAGTAACCAAAAAAGAAAGAAAGAAAGAAAAGACGTATTTCTAGAATATACTAGACAGTTGCAAGACTCATGCACCTTTAAGGATGAATATCATGTTGATGAAGTAATGTAATTATTTCAATTCTTTATTTGTCAAACGTCTGAAAACAACCACAAATGCAGTATGTATTTAAATTGCAGTTTGCGCAACGTAATTGTGGGATAGATGCTAAGATATTCCGCAGGGGGAAAGACTGGAAATAAATAGCTCCTGCTGAGTCATTGGTGCAACATACAGAAGCAGGCGGCGTAACGCGTTGTCGCCTCTTAATGCTAGTGATGTTCTCGAGCGAGGACATCGTGATGAGACGCGGCCTTTGCCCGCAGCTGACATGCCTGCAAATACAACTTGCCTTTTATGAGTCAATTGATGACACTTCAGAAGCCAAGCTATTCACGCCTTACTAATGTAGTACTTGCACAGGAAGTATTCCGAGTCTTTTAACAAAGTAAGTACCCCTATTTCTTTAAAAAGTAACAGAATATTATTTTCCGGATATTTTATTATAAATTACTACACAGTTCACATTACTTCTCCACATAGTCGAAGCATTTTTACTTTGCGTTTTACTTTGTTGGAGCGTATCGAAATGTTCAAAACAATTGAACGACCCGCGGGCCGTGTGGTCAGATCATTGTTTTGATTCTTGAACGCAAGGAATGTTACGCCAGAAAACATTTTTCGGGACTATGTGAGATGTATGGGGAAGCAACAATGAGCGATGGAATGGTAAGGAAGTGAATTAGACACATCAACGAAGGTCGTACAAATGTGCACGATTAGCCGAGGGACGTCTGTGATCACAGGCGGGATTTTTCTTAGAGAAAAGTAAATAAAAACTGGTTTTCTGTTACGACCAGTGCCTGAGTAACGGCAGTGACTATGTGGAGAAGCAATGTGAGGCGTAACCCTTATTTGACTTTTTTATATTTATGAGAAAAATTATTTTGTTTCAAGACAGCTTCATGTGCTACAGTTGGAACTGGATTATTTTTCTTTCGATGTGAGAGGAGAAATTAGGTAGACCACTATCCTCTTCGGCATGGATGATGATCACTTACAAAAGCACCGTCTTATATTAAGCATAAAGAAACAAAATTAGATTAAAAGAAGGACACCCAAGAACGTTTTAAATCCCTGTATGTTCACATTTAGATAAACACCTTCTAACAAGACTTTAGATTATATTTCCTATCAATAAGTTTGAAGAAAACGAAGACCACCGGGAGCGAGCGTGCAGGCCGCACTTTCAGGGGGCGGTAGACGCAGCAATATTGTCATCGAAATCATTTTCATTATGCACCTAGGTGTGGTGTTAAGCCTTTGTTTACACCGCAAAAATATTATTATAACAAGGAATTGTTAAATAATAAAAGCAGTATATTTAATTTGAATATATTGCATTTAATTATGATATAATGAAAATCGAAATCGTGGTAATACAATATCAAATTTCCAAAAGAAATATAACTCAAATTAAGTTTTAGTAAAAATATTAATTTACGAGTAAAATGTATTATCAAATTGGCTCAGTCGGTAAAGCAAAAAGAATCTATGCAGCTTCTAAACGGCTGCTCCCGGGAACGCGGGTGACGAACGATATAATTGAAATAAAAACACAATCGCGAATCAACGAGAATAGTTTTATTGGAAAAGCCGGGTAAAAATGCCGTTACCAGATGTTCTGCCTGGTGACGTCGTTCTTCGTTTACCGTTACCGGATGTTCCTTTGCTGGATCACGGCTTCTAGATCCTCTAGCGCCTCTTCTTCAGATTAAATCTCCATCACATTTTATCTTTTTGTTTTCCGTACTCCCATCAAATGAATCTTCTTTCTCAAAACATGCCGAATTTAACTTTTACGCATGTTGTTTCCTCAGCCACTGCTCTCTTATTCCGTCTTTCTCGGGACAGCTCCCGGGACCAACTGTCCAAATACAATGCACTCCAGGCAATAAATAATGACGTAAACGGCGACGTTTCCCGCCTACTCGGCCTTGGCCAAACCACCCTCCTTTTTCGTCCTGCTGTACGAGAATACCAAAAACTCAATTATTTTTGCTTTACCGCTTAAATGTAGTGGTCATGAGTCACCACATAGACTTTCTTATTATTCCATAACAAGATTATGTAATGAACCCTATTAAAATTCGGATACAAAACAAATCATAGGACGGATAAACACTTTACTTGTAAATAATTTTACATGAAGCTACCGGTGCCTCACTAACTGAATGCTGAAACAAACTTCCCTCCAATTCATACGGTATAAAAAACTCGATGAAGTTATATTAGAGCCTAAATTCAATTATAAAGTTAAGTTTTTTAAATTCCTTAAGAAATAGATTTGAAAAGCTAAAATCTTTAGATGATGAGTTTGAATTTTTAATTCACATGATTCAGTTACCTCTAAGAAGAAACATTGTAAATATTTAAGAACGATTCAAGGAATGAAGCTGATATTGGCGGTTTTTGTGTGCGCAATGAAATTAGCGCTTCAAAGTTACATTTTCCAGAAAATCAGTCTTGTGATCCACATTATCTCTTGCAATAGCAATCACAAAGTATTTATTATCAACTTTTTCAAACGGGTCAATATTATTAAGTATATCCTAATACATACAATTTCATCTGGAGAAACATATTTTTCTAAGTTAAAAACTATAAAGAATTATTTAAGTTCAGTCGTGTATTAACGAAGACTAGGTAATTTATCCATTATTTCTATATAATTGGAAATATTAAATAGTTAGGATATTATATTTCTCAACTGTAAAAGAAAGTTCCATATTCGTTGATACATTTAAGCTTTATTTTATATATTTAAATATTTCAAAAGAACGTAAACATACATGAATGGAAATTTTATTTCTTTTAACAAAATAGTAGGCAATAAAATTATTATTCAAGTAAGTAGGTAAGTGATTTTGAATAATTGATTTTTGAAAATTGTTCGTTATAAGCACAGTAATGATAATGCATTGTTTGATTATAAAAGTAGTATCATTTTTATACGTTTATATTTTAAAATACCTTTCTAAAAGACAAGTCAGGAAAAATAGAGTGGGCGGGCATTGTCAATTTTGCCCGCGGATGCTGAAGCGCTGAAGTGGCCAGCGGCAGGCCTCGAACGAACCGAGTGGATATAGCCACAACAGATTCTAAATTCACTTTAACGTTTGTTCCTAAAGCATGCGAACAATTTACTGAAGTATATATCGAAGGATCAATATTAGTCTTTTTTAAAAAAAGAAGATGAAGTAGGAATGTATGAGCATCTTCTCATTCATTCGCTTTTAACTCGATCTGCACTACTTTTAATGATGTTGATGGAATGATACGACAAATATCAGGTCGTGGAATGATTCATTTGCCCTTCGGGAGATGTAGGATGAGATTTTAGAAAAACGTCATAGGCATTCGAATCACATTCCCAATTATACAATCAATTGATTTATCATCGCCTATTGAGTCTATCATACACTAGAAAACATGTAGGACATCTAGTCTAAATATAGAATGCAAATCAGTTCCTAATTGCTAGAATACGTAAAAATGCAATGTGAGGTTACAATACGACTACGTTTATTTTCTAATAAATAGTTAACCTGACAATAAATCAAGTTAATATATATTGTAAATAACACGATTGTTATCTTGTTACACCGTAATTGTAGCATAGTCCCGCAGGCATTGGTAATACCAGTCTATTTACAGAATCGTAATAGTGATACCCCTAGTTTCATTCTCATTTATATTACATGACACTTGTCTAGTATGTAGTACACATTACTATTAATTAAATAAATGTCTCTCATTATTCAGATTTAACGATTTCTAAAAAACATTGTGAGAATACTCTAGGCCATGGACACAAAAGATTGGCAAAGACACGTCCCGAGTGGATGTTGGTTGGTTATGACCATGCAATTTTAATAAATAAAGCCTAACAACCTCAGATAAAGAAATCTTGGACTCCTGAACAACCTCTGTCCATTTACGAACACCTAATCTGTTGTTTAGGGTCTGTTCCATTATCAATTTTTTTGAACTTTTCTTATAATATCTGCATCACTATCATATATGAAGAATAATGTACTGCTATTTCTTTAAATCTGTAATTAATTATTAAAAAAGTTCATTTACAATGGTGCAGAAGTAGTTAATGATCCAATTAATACGAAGAAGTTGGAAGGTATATAAACTTCGTCTAGTTATTATCTTTCTCGATTAGGATCCGTACAATAAGATTACATACTTTAAGAAGGTAAATATATTTACCCCACTAGCTCCGGGGCAGCAGTTCTAACAATCTTGCAAACTAATTGATGTGGTTAATAAATAGACACGCATAATGAAATGCAAATTTAGCGATAAATACAGATAAAAAAAAGATTCCAATAAGGCAGAGAAGATGTGTTAAAACATATACTTATTATTGTTAGCATACACGATTCATTAATCAATTATTTTATCCAGGGATTGTAGTAACTAGATTCAACATGAATATTGTAATATAATTGGCAAATAACGTAACAAGCTTTACTTAGAAATGCACTTTTTCTTTTATCGTTTCGCCAATTTTAGACTCTTTATCTGATATCCCTTAGATATAAATCTCTCAAAGTAACGGACCTCTTTGAGGAATAAGGCCAGACACAAACGAAAATTGGATTCTTCGTAGGAGGCTAAGGATTTGTGCCTTTTGTAGACTGCTTAACGTTTGAAAATAGATGTAAGCCTGTACTAAGTTAAACATTCTTCCCTAGTCTACCTCAGAGTTCAAGAAACCCAACCTTTTATCGATAAAATATTGTAGCTGTATCTTGGTTAACAATCAAATTTATTCATCGCTATTTAATTGCGTTTGGTGTGTTTGTAAGCGGATTGCGATGAAAACTAAGAATTTACGCTTCTTTAAGAAACTTCCTTTATGAGCTTGATTAAAGACTGGAAATATTAAATTATTTTTCTGTTCCTTTCAGACACTCCTATGAGTCAAAAACAGGTTGTAGTCTACAAGTAGCAATGCAGTGACATTATAAATATTATTAAATCAATATTCCAAGTCTATAATCAAGTACAAATTTCCTAAAAATTAAAAACGTTGAAATGTAATAAAAATTTTCTTCTTTAAAATAATATAAATGACATTATTTCTTTCTTAAAAATGCTATGTATATGAATTTAAATGAGCCTTAGGTCACAAACTAATAGAATAATTATAAAACAGTTCTCGGGCTTCTAAACGAGTGGAATTGACGTAATGCGACGTTTCGCCAGATGATGATGACAGAGACTCTCACCGAAACGTTGGTTAGAAGGCCAATAACTGTCTGATCAAACAATTCACCGAGAAAAACTTCAATCTATAATAGGATGATTATATCAATTTGCTAAATTTATATATAATACATTAAAATATTATTGTAAAGAAAATATTATGGGAAATTATTTTAAGTTCCCAAGTTGATTGGAATTTTTGTACGTAATGTTTGTTTCCGCCCAATGTGTGCACTAAACAATGAAGGCCAGGTTTAATCCTGTATGTCTTGATTGAATGGTCATGAGTGAACCACCGTTACTCAAAGTCGATATCTGAATGAAGAAACCGATACTCAGAATACAATCTTGCGTCTACAAGTCACCAGAAATAGAACGGGGTTGTGTTTCATGTCTCAAGAAATAAGATCTCAAAGATATGTTCCGAGACATCCCAGGAATGTCGAAAGTAATACACAGCAGACTGATTACGTTCAAAGTTGCACAAATATTCACGTGATTGTACTTTTCGTATTAACTGAGAGAATTTTAAAAATCAAAATTACCGTTATATACGTAAACATAAAATACATAACTGGGAAATGAGAACTGTAATTAAATATTATAAACTACGCATTTAAGAAAAAACAAAAATTTCATAATACAGAAATAATTTGAAAAGTTAAGACAAATTGAAATTCTTAGGAATATGAATGAAACTTCATAAATAACACTACACTTTCTATTACTTCAGAAGAATTTTGTCGATGGTTAATATGAAAAAATGATATTTACAGTATCTGATGGACAAGCGGAAAGTCAGCAGATATTTTATCAATTTTTAACATATTATGTAGTACTTTCAAAAGAACTTATAATCATTAGATTGAAATCGATCTACGAATTCAGCGACCGAAAAACAAGTGCCATTAATGAGCGAAGTTTTATGATTGGTTTACTGATAGGTCGAAGCTACTAATATTCTTAATCGATTGAGATTGACTATTAAATAGTTTTTGTCCCAAATAGTGTATAAAATAGTTCATAAACTGTTCTCATTCCCAGGATCATACTGTTTCTAGTATCATTAACGTGAAGTTCGCAGTTGGTAACAAACATATTTCCATTACGATTGATGAATTTTCAACATGTGTGTACTCCGTAGTGTTAATATTCCAAGAGTTTCGAACAAAGGCTTACTACTTTCTGTATAACATTTTTTCACTTAATACTAGTTACGCTGCTTTCTGTAGTTAGAAAATTTCTGAAGTGCGAGAATGAAGTTCCCAAATATTAACAGCATAGCAAATGTTAGAATGAAAATGTTCATAATCTATAATTTATTTAATTAAATAGATAAAGATAGGAAAATTCAATTAATACTATATTTAGTCGAGTCAAACTCGTTTTTTTTATCGAGTGCTGCTCTTTGCAAAATCAGTTACTCATGGCATCGTATTTACCATGTAATTCTCATTCTCATTTTGCCAAACATCTTATGATATGCCATAAAAGCGTACTGAGATTACATGATGAGGATTTAATTTTATATATATAGGACATGCTATGAAGAAAATAAAAAATGAATTTGGAAAGAGGATCAAAATGAAAGGAGAAGAAATAAAAACCTTAGGGTTTGCTGATGGTAATGTGGTATTAGGGAAGTCAGAAAAAGCCTGGAAAACATAATAAATGGAATGAACGTGATCCTGGAGGAAGAGTATGGCGTAAGGATTAATAGAGGGAAAACCAAGGTGATAGAGTGTAATATGGGAACCAGTGGAATAACAAAGGGTGTTTGATTGGGAAGGAATATTTTGAAGGAAGTTAATGAATTCTGCTAATCGCGAAGCATAATAATTACGGTTGTGTAGTGTAGTAGACATAAAGAGCTAATATAAGTATGAATATTAGGAAATCATTACAAAAAAAGTTTTAGAAATCGTTAAATGTGAGATGTTTATTTATTTAATAGTTTCTTCTACATCCTGAAAAAATTTCATATAATATTAATGGAAATACGGATAACAACCCAATCATATAAGCGAAACTTCTATGACTATTGCAATAGTGTAAATAAACTGCTATTACTCATGTATGAATATTAGGGAATCATTGCTAAAATGTTCGTATGGTGTGTGGCCTTATACGGGTGCGAAACGTGGTTGGTAGGAGTTTCAGGAAGGAAAATAATGGAAGCCTTTGAAATGTGGTGCTATTGGAGAATGCTGAAAATCAGATGGGTGGATAGAATCACTAGCGAGGAAGTTCCAAACAGAATAGGGGAAGAGAGAACAATTTGGAGGACTTTCACAGAGAGTAGGGATAGATTAATAGGCCACGTTTTGAGGTATTAGGGCTTTGTAAAATTAGCGTTAGAGTGGAGAGTGTGGGGAAAGAACAGAAGAGGGAGGCAAAGAGTGGAATGTACTACGCAGATTACGGAGGATGTGGTCGCTATGTAGAAATGAAAAGGCTTGCGCATGGTAGATTAGCTTGGAACTGATTACCATAACAACATCTGCAAAATGGAAATCAAAACGGATCTTTACGTGAAGGACTTGTTGATTTAACGTTCAAAGATTGGTCTAATAAAATTAATTATATAATAAATACACTGGTAATATTATATATATATATATATATATATATGCGTGTATGTGCTCGCAGTTACATATAACCTGTTAATATCTCTTTAGATGAGAAACGATTAAATTAAAAATAATGTATTTACATTGTTAACACGATTACATAATTTATGTCAGGAGAAAATGAACCACACGGAAGATTCAAAGGAGAAACAATTGCCATTGGCTGATACCCAGTGAGGTGAGTTTCACAGAATTCATTAGCATACTATTTACGACCGACAAGCACGAGTAGTTCTGAGACGCATTTCCGTAAAGGATCATAGCCATATAATACATAAAATAATTTATTTGTGTGCCACGAAAGTTAAATACGTGATTTCTACATTAGCTCTTTAAAACATAATATATTTGAATCCTCTCCTAAACATGAATATTACTTATTAAATATAAAGATGCGATTTGGTGATTGAAACATGTTCAGATATTGTATTAAAATTCAACACTTGTACGGACAATTTGAATGTTCTTTACCTTCGCGTTTTCAATTCAAATAATTTTCCAAATCACTCCGTATTGTAGAAACACAGCACACACGAAAAACTCTATTGCATTATTATAGTTTTGACGACCATTGTTAAGTGGTGAAAAGTCCAACAGTGCTTCACTGCTGTTTTAATTATATAGCCTTGACCTGTTTAATTGTTTAGAAATTGGCCAATATTACAACTTTTTCAATATAATTTATTATGGTATTTCATGAAACACAGGTATATAGAAAGGGGAAATAGGATTTATCTACCAGTTTACACAATGTGAATGTTAACCAATACATAATATTATAAGGTGTAATTAAAATAATTTAATTTACTCCTGTAACTTCACATCATGTGCCAAATACGATTATTTTTCTCTCGAACACAACTCTCTCCTTATAGAGACCCTATAATTTTCTCATGGCCGTTACAAGAGTACGTGACAAGCATTTCTTAATTTTCTGAACTAATAGGTGCGGTTGAATAAATTATGCAAATGTCTACAACTGTTATACATGTAACATTCAAATCAACGATACAATGCTTCAGAACCGTTGAATTTGATGAAGTTGTTTTAATTGTGCTTATGGGGTCACCTGGATGGTTGTCAGCTATAGTTTGGCCCGGCAGATGGTGCTGTTGACGAGATTCAGAAAATCTTTTATTTTAATTCCAATTTTTTAATATACTTTTGAATTTCTTACTTAGAAAACATAGAATCCCAACTATTCCGTTTGAACAATCTTTGGCGTATCAATTACATGTGAAAGTTCATTGCGTCGTAGCTTGGCATTGTTTTGACATTTTGATTTCGGATTGGTGAGTTCTGATTCCGTGTATTGCGTACTGAGTGAATTTTTTAAAATTAATTCAACATAGAAGAAAGTGTATTTGAAATAATATTTTGTACAAAAGTGACAGGTGCATTGTTTGAAATACGATTTATACAGATGTTCTTTCGGCGACATTCATCTAATATCCTATATAAATAACCATTTATTTTCAGCGTTCATCGTGCGATTTCGATAATGGGGACGTGAAATGGTAAATTTAAAAAAATGTGACAATTTATGTAATGGCTTATTCACGTGTTGACAAAGCGATTATTATTAAATTAAATACTTCAGTGGCCTAATATAAATGAATTGCCGGGCAACGCCGGACATCCAGATAGGTTTTTGTATAAAAACTCACGGGAAGTTATTTTAATTACTTTTTTAATGGTTATTAGGTAATCAATTATTTACAAGCTACAATTTGTTTAGTTCAGATCTGTTAATTACTTTATCTTCTAGAATTTGAAAGAAAGAATGAGATTAAAAATGGGGATTATTTTGTTTTTCGTTGAAGCTGGACATTGAAGGAGTTGTAAATTATGACAAAACTTTTAAGCGGAACCTAAAGTATATACTGAAAAAGAAGTTTATTCGAATAAAATAAATTAACAATTTAACGACTAATAAAATCAAGTGTATTTATGGCAATTTGTGTACGATTTGGAATAAATCTCTTTCCCGGAACGTTACGAAAACAGTACTGTATTCTTCTATTAAGATCGACCTTAGGTCATTTTGCTCTTTCTAATTTCTCTAAAAGCTCCCCCATTGTATGGCATTGCAACAAGCCGTAAAAACGGCTTTGTAGTAGATGGAACTCGTATTTCACATACCAGCCATTTTTAGTAATTAAAAAATTCTTACTGCCAAAACAACTGAGATGTGAAATGGAAGTATACAAATTTTACATCTCAGGTAATCATAGTGTAAATCGCGTTAATTTCGTTGTTCAATTTTATTTCGAATAGGAATTATTATTATTTTAACCAATTGAACGAATGTTCGAGAAATTCGTATAGAGAAGAAAGAGTCTTGATGTGTGAGGTTGTTTTCGTATATTGTGATGTGATTTTTTTATTTAAAAATACATTAAAGAATTTAGAGTATATATTTAAATGGGTGGGTGCCCATAAAACTCAACTTTGACATTTAAAACAGTTTTATTTTTTAGAAATGCAAAAGATTATAAACAAATTACAATATTTAGAAATTAATTAATTTTAATGAGCTTCATTTGCCCAGCTGAGTCCTAACCAAAAAATAATAACATAGTAAGAGATTTTAGTTAATTTAATATACTTTAATTAGGGCTGTCTGACGTGTTAAAACGCATAACAGAGCGAGAGAATATTGCCTTTTGTTTCTTACTTTGCATTCATCCTCCATAGATTCTGATTGACCTTCAACCATGGATTCGATGCAAAGGTATCTTCCGTGTCGGAATATGAAGTAAGAAGACCTCTGATGTGGTTCAGGAAACGTTTCTCCACCTTCGTTTCATCGTCTCTCCTCTCTGACTCCTTGAAGCCAGCTAGTCAGTCTTTCCATTTGCCAGATCCTCTCTGATCTCTCACCTCCAACTCTTTTCTCCGAATGCCTTTCCGAGGTCCTTTCCACCTTGAACTCACCTCTGCTAAAAACCTCATTGGTGTTCCAATGGTGTTCTCCAACTGTTCAAAATTTGAGAGTGGCCGATCCTAGCCATAGCTTGGGTCAACCACCTTGCGGACGTTAGCTGATCTGGGTTTTTCGCCGAGCCGCAAAAATCCTTCCAGGCGAATGAGTGATGTTCCTCAGGCACCTGTCAGACTTCAAGCTAATGACTGTGTTTGTTTGCCGAGTTTAACCCGGAAGGGTGCCTTGCAAATAGGTCAGGATCTGTTCTTTATGGAAACTTCGTACAGAATGCTTAATATTGCAAAATTATTAAGATAAGTAAAATAAAATATGCGACGAAAATTTATACGCTTCACAAAATTTAACATTAAAAGATCAATAAAAATGAAATTTCGTCACAAAAACAAAAATCATAGACAATAGTTTCATTCCGGAACAATTATTCACTCGGTATTATTTAAGAATATCGTTTCTTTATTTTTCTTTGATGATGTACTTGGTGTCTAGTTCTTTTTACAATCGCAGGTTGCTCAAAAAAGCATAATAACGGAGAAAACATTTCTGTGTCAAGATAAATTATTCTAGTATTAACGTACTTCTTATGTGATGCGGGTTTGAACCTTCAGTAGATGATCTTAAATATGAACTTTAATAGTGCTTAGTAGGTTGATGGGTACTTCTGGAGACTATAGCAGCATGTTAAAAAATTTTAACTGCTGGATTTTTCTCGGATTTCCAACGGGGTGGCGTTTACCAAACACGACGTTTTGTCGACAACTAATACCTTCAACATCTACTCACCTAGAATATGGCGACCCTGCTAGCCGTCGACGAGAAACGCTACACGGTTGGAAAAACGAGAACAATTCCAGCAGCTTAATCCCCGGAAAACCTATGGAAATGGAAGTTTATAACTTTCAGAAATAAGAGAAGAAGAAATATCTGTGGAGAGGAGGAAATATGACACTCGTAAAGTGTATGAATAACAGTTTTGTTGACTTTGTGTGTATTAAACACTTAAAGAACACTTAGGAGAAGTAACAGCGAAGGACACATTATCGGAAAGTTCATAGTATCGGCAACATAGTATTGCTATTAAGCTTAGAACTATCCTGCAAACGCCAACGTCGAGTGCTTCCGGCAACTCCTTATTCTAAAACCTGATACGAAATGTTAACTAATGTTCTTGGCGCCCACGATAATGTGAATTTTTTCTGTTTCACGGACTCTTGGATGATAACTCATTCAAATACTTTCCTGTCTCTGTGATTTGACTCCTAAAAAGCCGAAGTCAGAAGCCACGACGTTCCAAATTCCCAATTGTGGCTATTTTCAACAAACTTATAATAATAATAATAATATAATAATAATCATATTCCGTAGATCCTGTAAAGAAGCTAAGCTTCAAGGATGTGGAATGGGTCAGGGTGTACATTTATTACATTATTTTATTGTACAAAAGAAAAATATACTTATAACAAATTTTTGTATTATAAACTATTATAAATTACTCTTCTCCGATTCTTCTATAAATTCCTTTATTGAATAGAAGGAGTGGCTAAGCAAAAATGAGCGTAATTCAGTGTTAAATTTACCTTGATTATCGGACAACTGTTTAATTCTGTGCGGCAGTCTGTTTAAATAAGGAGCATTTTTTGTAACATCTCATGTCAATTACTGCTTGGCGTGTGCTTCATAATAACTAGGGGTTGTGGTACGCGATTGAATATAGTTTTTTTTATTAAATATCCTTAATATCTACTTTATGTGTTTATAATATTGTAACCAACGTTAGATCCAAGCTTGACGGAGTCGCGACTATGAATGATTGGCTATTTAAATGACGAATTACGATTCATATTATCGAACAGAAGGGAAACATAAAGGTTTGCGTTTTAGATCATTGGACGGGGCTGAAATTTCCAGAAATTCGGCGACATCGGATGACAAAGAAATCTCCATGAATATATCTTGTCAACCGGAAAACGGATGCCCAGCTGTCTGCCCGGCGTCCCAACGAAGACAGAAGCTTATTGTTAAAAAAATGAACAAAGCGGACACTTAACCCTGTATATCTGGAAGTCTGAACAAAACAGACAAGTATCTCTTACAAAAAGAATTTTCTTGTTACGTTGACAACGCCTTAAAGGGCAAGATTCCCGCTGAGATCTGACTCCACAATTTTGCTGACAACTCTAGGACAATTACGTATTCAGTTTCCCCCTTCAGGTAAAGGAGGTTGAAAAACCACAACTTGCACGGGGGTGAAATTGAAAGTGCGATGACGGAGCTTGGTGTGGAAAACCGAAGCACATCTTGGAGAGATTCATTCAGACTAAGAAATTTCGTTTTCCGCTATGCAAGAATTCGTTCAGTTTTGGCTAGCATTAATTCAGTTACAGACATTCAGTTTAGGATATTCAGAGAGTAGTTTTCGGCCGAAGACTTATCAAATTAAGTTTTTTATAAACCTTTCCAAAAAGATTTTATTTAAAAGCTCTCCTTTTATATTAAATATTAAAATTATAATTTTCTTAACTTCCCCCTCGCATTTAAATTTAAAGTACTAATGAATAATAAAACACGACAGTGTGGGCTGATCCCCCTAAAGTGTATTTACCAAAATTGTAATTAAGAATTGCAATAGCCTGAAAAAGTTCCTTATAGCTTTGTTGACTAATTATATATTATTGTTCATTTTTGGAGAATTTTAAAATAAAATTAATGCTAACCATATTTATAAATAAATTCCATATAAAGGATAGTTTTGCTCCTGGAAATAGGGCAATATGGTCCCCCACTTTTTACGTATTTCATTATGACATATTTGTATACTTTAGCTACATTACAACTTTTCTCATGTATAAACATTTTGTTTTTATTACAAATATTATTTTATTACTTATATTGCATAAGGAAAAATACAAAAGAAATTAGTTAACTACTTTTTATATATAAGTACTACATTTTCAAATTAAAATCACGAGGACATTTAATAAGTTTAAATTTCAATGAGACATGGATTTCATATTTTACATAAGTCACAAAAGCACTAATCATTACGATCCGCTACTGTTCATGTGCCCAGCGTTTACTAATTCGGTACGTAATCCAGACTCTACCATTGTTGAACGCCAAAAAAAATTCTGGATTGTCATCACTAATGAAATACTTTACCTCATCCTGGGTTTCTAGCCCAATGATATTCTTCTTTCCAATTCTCCTTCATTTAACCTTCTACTAATGAATTTCTGGGTTTAACATTTCAGAAATAATTTTCCACAGCAGATTTCATAGCAGCATAAACAACAAATCAGCCCAAATAACTGAGCGATATAATCCCCGCTGGGTATTCTGATCCCTTAAGGTATCCCAATACGAAAATTGGGTTAAAGCGACATAACGCCATCTCATTTCACTGGAAGAAAGCATGGACAAGCAACTTTACTTAATCCTTTAAACGTCTGAATACGTGTTAATAAATGCATCCCTACTGTTTACGACATAAAACTGAATAGCTCACATGAGATGAAATTCGCTTGAAATTAAAGGTGCAAATGAATTTTTGATGGTTGTTAGGAACAATATAAGCCACTAGCCAGTAAGCTACTACGAACTAGGACCGGTGCACACCTTATAATAAATAATAATTACTAAGATTGTAGTTGATAATATTGATTGCGTATGTAATGCATAAGGCATACGATAGGTAATATAACCATCGTTAATATACGACTTACTATGCTAAGTAACTTTATGACAGAAAATTCGTAGGGAACACCCAGCATAGTATTCCATTTTCACTATTCATATTTCCCTATCAAATCGAAGGATAAATAATTGCTTCAAAAAGACAACATTCATATCATACGGTAATTTCAGCCGGAATTTAACAGTGTTATAATATAAATATTATACGCCAAATAAGTCAGAAGGAAAGTTAAATACATATTCTACGTGGGTATACATGACGTTTCGTCTTTAAATTATGATTTCTACAGCAATTAATTAATCATGTCAAACGAATACTGCAATAAAGTAAGGAAACAAATATATAACATAAATTTAACAGATTTTTATTTTTTGCAGAGCATTTGTTAACACACTGCTCACAGATGTCTCCCAATTAATTATTTTAAGGGCGAATGGTTGTCTCTCTCTGTATGAGAAATTTCTGTTGAACTATTTATTCCAACTGAGTTGGTCATTAATTTTCTACGTTTTAAGAATGTCAGATAATTTTTCTATGAATGAGTTTCTATTTTTAGTTTACAAAATACCGTTTGAGTGTCTTAATATTGCGTCGCTAATTTTCAATCAAGCGTTAGAAGCAAACAAGATCGAGACTGTCTCTTAATCCGGTTGTCATACTGCATCGAAATTAATTCGGTTGTCATTTCATTATATAGTATATTTCTTTCCAAAAAAGGATACCCAAACTGATTTCTTCTATGTTATATATTCTGATATTGCATTTTGGGATTATCTGTTGTAATTAAAAAAGGGGGCACAATAATTTATTTGAAGATGAGATAGTATAAGAATGAAAATTATAATATTTTTTTCTATTTACAATATACTAAAATTTGCTCACTTGAAGTTATAAGCCGGAATTCTTTTAATATTAGCAATATATATATTAAAAATATACATATTAAATAAAATGCCTTTTTCTTAAACGGATCTTTCCATAAAGTAGAATCACTGACACAAATCTTACTCGGAATTGGCAGTACCACGAAATCGGCAAAAGGTTACAAACAGTGGTATTTACCGTGTCGTCTCAGCTTGCTTGGAACTTGTCGCTGTACCCATCTGGACTTCCACGTTGAACCAAGATGAGCACTTTGAAGAACCAGATTGGATCACATTCCTCCCATTGTTTAAATGTCCACGGCAAGGACAAACTCCGATATTTTCTCGCTTCCTTTCAAAATTTAATCTTCATCCATAATCATAATTTGCTTAATGTCTCAATCATAATGTCCCAATCATAAACTCCACCTCCTTAATCTCCAATCTTAACCTACTTAATGTTCCAACTCCCTTATTCCGTCGGTGGTAGGGACCGATATTGTCCAATAAAAATTAATATCTCTCCTCTCTGAGAGGAGGCGTTTGTCTCTCTCTACCAACGTTTGTGGGGAAAACACCATTATTGTTCATCATACGATGGTGACAAATCTCACGATACTTTAGAAAAACCCCTGTCACGCTGTCGTGTCGGAATTTTATTACGTCACGCGGCTTGCCTATGATTCCGTATTGCCAAATTCCGCAAGTAGTTGTGTTTTATTGTTACACAGATGTTAGAAGTAAATTTAGCAACACATGTTTTTGTAATCAAAAATGATTTATTAGACTTTCGTTGGGCAAATCGTTGAACATAATTAATCTTCGGTTTGCTCTATTATATAAAAAAATGTGTGTTAACAACTTTTGAAGTTATGGTCATTACTAATAGATTCATATAATTTCCGCGTATTGTGAAAAAATGTTTTACAACCATCTTTACATTTGTTAAAAATTAGACGTAAACTTCGTATCAGGTCGTATTTTCCTAGATTTTAATTGGAAATATTTCATCTTATGAACAAACTCTTTATTTAACTAACATTTTCTTCGCGCTTTATATCTCTGATTTAGATGAGTTGGAATAGCTTCATTAAAGTTTGAGTTGAAAGTTTTGACCTATATTGTTCACAGAGCAAACTTAACTCAATACACCTTTCGAGGAAGTCTGTGTCACGTACTTCTTGTGACACACGAACGAATATGAGGCAGACACTTGTTACGTTTTTCCATTAAGATAAACATTTACTTGGTTCTTTTTAGCAGTGGGTGGATATAAGGAAAGTAAACAAAATGCTCGAGTGCGTAAACAAGTAACAGACTTCTTTGCAAATTGAGCACACATATCTAGTACGGGAAGTAGAACAAGAAAGCCGAACAAAATGTAATCAATCTGTAAATAAATTACATTCTGTAATGTAATAATTACCCAAATATAGTCACCAATATTTATAAACTTCTTTATCTCTCGTTACTCTGATAGGCCATTATTGTCTGTTTATAGGAAATGCATAAGTTTAAATTATTATTGCTATGGAAAAGTATCGCTTAAATAAAATACAGTTTATACTGGAAATTATTAAGAAATCGGACAACAGATGATACAGATTTTTATAAATAAAAACTTATAAATGGAAAAATAAACAAAAGAACAGAGTGAGATGACAGCTGTGGTTTCGCCTCCAATCCTGCCAAAGTTAAGAAATTACGAATATGAACCTATAGCGCTCAGGATTTACAATTCCCCAATTGCATTAGCCAAGGAGATGAAAATTCTAGGTCTGTATTGGGACGCTAGACTAACTTCAGAGTCCATATGAACCATTTGATTGTTGTTGTTGTTTTGGTATTCAGTCCTAAGACTGGTCTAATGCAACCCTCCATGCTAACTTAACTTGCACAATTCTTTTCATTTCCTCATAACTAGCACAACCCTCCCTAATCTGCTTAGCGCATTCCCTATTTGGCCTCCCTCTTCTGTTCTTATCCCACACACTTCCCTCTAATTTACAAGACCCTCGTGCCTTAAAACGTGACCTATTAATTTATCCCTTCTCTTGGTAAACGTCCTGCATAATGTTCGCTTTTCCCCTATTCTATTTAGAACTTCCTCGTTAGTGATTTTATAAACCCATTTGATTTTCAACATTCGCCCATAGCACCACATTTCAAAGACTTCTATTCTATTCCTTTCCGCAACTCCTATTGTCCACATTTCTCACCCATGTAACGCCACACTCCATACGAAAAGTTTCAGCAACTATTTCCTAACTTCACACTTACATTTCTCGTTAGTAAAGTCCTCTTTTTCGCGAGAGCCTTCCTTGCCTGTGCTATCCTACTCTTTATGTCTACTATACTTCTACCATCCCTAGTTATTACGCTTCCCAAGTAGCAGAATTCCTTAACTTCCGTCAAAATATCCTTTTCTAATCTAACACCCTATGTTATTCCACTGTTTCCCAAAATACACTCCATTACCTTGATTTTCTCTCTACTAATCATATTGAACTCTTTCTCCAGGACTACGTTCTTGCCATTTATTATGGTTTCCAAGTCTTCTTCTGATTCCCCCAATACTACAATACCATCGGCGAAGCGTAGTGTTTTTATTTCTTCTCCTTGCAGTATGATTCCTTTTCCATATTCCCTTTTAACTTTCTTCATCGCCTGTTCTATATATAAGTTAAACAGCATGGGCGACAGACTGCACCCTTGTCTTACTCCTTTCTTGATTACGGCTTTCTTGTCTTAATCTTCAATTCTAATTATGCTGACAGCCTTCTGTAGGGTTTATGTATAAGCCTCTGCTCTTCAAAATACTTGATAGTGTGTTCCAGTGCACATTATCAAAGGCTTATTCAAAATTTAAAAATTTCATTAACGTAGGCCTGTTACTTCTCATCCTGTCTTCTAATTACTGCTGCTTGTCTTCATGAAGAGGTTAAATATAAGCCTCCTTTCTCGGATTTCATTCCATTTGATAATTGACACCAATAAACACCTATCACTATTGAAAGTATTAGCAGCTAGATATTGGGGAACTAACCCTGGATCTCTCCTATGGAGCACTAAGTCTGTCCAAATTAGACTACGCTTCCCATACATATCGGCACACGAAAAGGAACTTTAAAAGCTAAATAACATGCTGAACGACATATTTAGAATAATTTACGGTCGTCGAAGAGCCATTTTAATTGAGAGTAAAGTTGTATCCCTGAAAACGAGGAGAAAAAGCCAATATGGTTCAGCCGCGGAATCTCTGACGTTCACATCCGAAATTCAATTACTCATTCCTGAGCGCTTTGAACACCAGCCTCCCTTTCTACTCGGCCTCCAAAGCCTTACTAACAATGCGTGTACCTCTCATAGACCAAACCCCCGTGGAGACTGCATTACATCTCAACAGACACCTCTCAACTCAAAAGTGGCACAAAGCTTGGAAACAACCATATTTGGGAGAAAAACCTTTCTACACTCCAGAAGGAACATTATTATCCCTGGTTGGTTTGCATTGACGCCTCCAGGTCAGGGAAGGCGTAGACTGCGAGTTTGTGACTGCTGACACCTTCAGAACCACATCAGTAGATAATGAGGCATGTACAACCAAAGCAGAAACGTATAATCTACTCATGGCAAACCAATTTCTGTGAGATAAGTCCCTCCATGTACGAACCCCTTCATTGTAACTGACTCCTCGCCACTATCAATTCACTAAAAAACCAGTGCTGATGAAATGAAAAAGTCAACCGAATTCGAGACAGCATCTGGAGGAGCAACCTGAGGAATAATAAAATAAAGATAGGGCATACTCTGGTATACTAGGAAACACGGAGGTTGACCAGCCAGCAAGAGGATAAGTCTCGCAACGACTCAACATTTTGACCACCTCAAATTTCACCAGAAAGAATGATAGTTTTAAGCCGCTATGGATAAGTGAATAGTTCTCAGAAATTATGCGTTTCATGACCCATGTATTTTGGTCTTTTTTTACTTGTTTTAATGGTTTTACCACCTCTCATTTTATTCGACACTCTGTTAACAGTGTGTAGGTGCCGTACGTAAATGTTTTGCAAAAAAGTTAATCCTAACATTAAGAACGTCTTTAAAATTTAATTTTCTTCTCTTGAGAAGAACCACTGCTCAATGAAAATTTCCATGTTACGTTTCTTTATTTTAATAATTAAGTTCGCTGTAATATGTTGTTTTGTTACCGCTATTATAAATCTTTTCAGTTAAGGACTTTATTTTACAGACTGGAAACCTCAGTCTTCTCGGCGAATTTATAAATAAATTGACTTTTCTACTTAGGACGGGTATCTTGACTTTACTTTAAAATTACACGCCCTTCCAGCTATGCTAATTGATTCCAATTCGTTGTTTTTGCCATGTATGAGCTTTTATTTATGCAAATCTGTACACTCTGTTCTCCAATTCCTTGATAATTTCCACCATAATTTCTCCAATTCTTAACTTCCGTGACTAGATTTTACACGTACAAATTAATAAGTTCATTTCTGCGATTAAGTTGGATTTTCTACACAAATCATAATATAGATCTCATAGAATTTTCGTATACTCCCACTTCCATCCGTGACTGATACATAAAATTTTTAATACCTCATGTATAAGTTGTTTCCTTGAACCATTATGTGGTAAAACCTAATAAGAACTAAAAGAACAGTCTGCTGACACAATGCTGCAACTAGAATTTAATTAGCACAGGTGCTCATCAGTTACAAGGTTAAGAAGCACGTAATAAACTTAGTTAATTACCTGCCGAATGTTGACCTTTCACGCTGCTACTCGCCGCTGACTGATAGATGAGTGCAATATATCAACGTTGTATTCGTACGTAAAACCTGGCCATGCCTCAGAACAAGGCCGCTTTCATCTTTTCTGCCCACCAATATGACCATTATGGCCACTGAGACTGGGATTATGACTGCTGGAGAATCCATACACTGACCACGAATCACAACAAATTCGGAATGTGTCATATAAGATGACAGTCAGCAGTCGACCCGGCAGGCCATGGCCCTCAATGGGCTGCAGAGCCATGGAAGGAGAAGAAGGATATGACCATTATATTTCATATTTTAAAATAAATTATGATTTTTTGATTCAGAAAAATTAATAAATTTTTCCGAATCTTTATCATGGCAACAACAGAAAAAAGATACAGTATGAGGCAGTTGAAAAATAAATTGGACTTTCTCCTCTGTAGCACGGAAGAAAAATGTTGGTATGTTTCATAAATAATCCCAGATAATTTATAACAATAGCCTATAAATTTTATTTACACATTACGAGAAAAAAGAAATTGAACAATTGTCAAGCTAAGTATTTTAATTTAATGCCACATTAATTTGTAATTTTTGCTATCGCTTTACAAATCTTTTCAGTAACGGATTTCATTAATTCTTTATAAACATTTTCTGGAGGACTTTCCCTTTCTTGGTAAACCATTAAGACAGAATTGAACACTGAAATTTTGTAAATACGAGTGAAGAAATCGTAACACAATCCAAAATTAGTCATGAAAAATTTCATAACTCGTAAAGATACAAAACGGAATTTATAAAATGGTGAATGTTACTTACATGAGGATGGATTTTCGACAGGTGTTTTGTTCCTTGGGAAAGAATTTGTTAGCGGTTTGTGGGAGACGTGATGTGGAACGAGCCTTCAATTGTCTTAGCCATTGAGGCTTGCGGTTTTGAAGCTTCCTTTTAAGAGTTCGGGTGAACTAGTTTATTTTGAAGGTTGGCAGGTCCCTGCAACGTGATACTAGGAGGTTGCGATATCACTTTTCATTCATGGATAAGGGAAGTCATACCACCAACTCAGCATCATGGTAAAACTTGTGCAGAGAAAAGAGCGGATGACATTGTTTCCGATTATTTGCGTTGTTTTTCCACAGCTTTTTAATTAATTAATACCCATTTTTCACATTATGAGTCCATGCAAAATAAACTAATAATATTTAGAGTTTCTGTTCCAGTATTACAGGCTCAAGCAATGGAGCAATTTATTCAATTCTTCTAAATGAAGGGCAATAAAGTTAGTATGTAGTATAACTTTGTCGTTTGTTAAAATAATAAAATATCATTATTCCTATCCGCAGGCTAGAAATGTTTGTTATAACCGGAGAGAAAGAAGCGCAATTTTTGGAAGCTAAACAAAAAAATCAAAATTTTCTTAAATGAGTAATATAAGAAAGCTAATGAACACGGTGTACATCTTCATTCTACTTAAGATATTGTAAATGAAAAAGAGGGGGTAATTTATTTAAATTATTTACTAAATTGATTTGAGTTTTTAATTTTATTATATATATTTAAACACAAATTACTAGTCGGGTCCTTGCATTATCTATATTACCAACACATGTTGGATTTAATTAAAAATTGAATTAGCAATGGCTTAGTTCGGGGTATTCTTATATATGAGATTTATCAGAGTTAAATACTGAGGGGTAACAACGGGTTGCAGAGATCTCACTTATTATGGCAAGATTGTTTTATCCTCCTTTCGGCTACTTGGACTCTCGTGCAGGTACAAAGTTATTTATTCTTTCCCGGAATTCCTCGTGGATGCAGGTAGACAGCAGGCTGTGGCGATCTTTCCTCACATATGATGTTATTCGGTAGGCTAAAAACAGGACATTTCACACCGTCTGGGGAAAACTAGTTTTCCGTCTCGGTGAAGTCGTTAACGTCTCAGCAGAGTTTTGGCTGGAATATCACAATTTTGTCATTGTGTTTGCTTTCTTCTAATTACTGAAAGCGTATTCTTTCTCTTATTAAATTACTCTTTCTTACAACTTAAAACCTTCACTGCATTTTCCTCTCATTTAGTCCTCTTCCTCAAAACTTCCCACAACACTGCTCCTCTAGCCTCTAGTCCTCTCCTACTTCCTCTACCTTTCAACTGCCAACATATTGCATACTTCACCGCTTTGTCACATCCTAGCTAGTCTTCCCTTTCCCTTTTCTTTACGGAAACCCATTTGCGAAGGAAGGGTAAATCTTGGGAAACTTCCATGGGTCAACGTTCCCTGATTGACAAACATCTTTAATCCCCAGCACTTAGCTAGCAAGCACGTTCCTTCGTGACAGTCTGGCGTCTTTCTAAACCCGGATTTTCTGCACCTTCCCTGTCTTTCTCGGAATATAATTATTTAATTTTCTGAATTTAGTTCGTCCTAATATACGAATTAGATTGGGGAGTGTTCCACTGCATTACAATATTTTTCTTGTAGCGCTATAAATAAACTTCCGGCACATATTTTGCAGTATATGAACGTAAATGAGTGGTTAGCTCAGTATTAAAATCAGTTTCAGTTTCTGAGAGGTTCTCCCTAAAAACATAACGCGCACCTTCCGGACCGACCTAGCGTTTTCGCCGACGCAGCGAAAAATGCCGCATCCAAGCATCAAAACAATTTTAAAAAGTTTTGAAAACAGTATTATAAGAGGACTACTTTATCCATAAAAAAGGGATAATTGAAGTACGACACTAATTATAATAGAAATAAATAAATTAAATTCACGGACAATTGTTGTATTGTAATTCAAGAAATTAGAATTTACTGAGGTAAGGACAGTGTGTTGGAGGATCGATACGCTGACCACGTGTCACTCCAAATTTGGAATGTGTCATACAAGATGACAGTCCGCAGTTGACTCGGTAGGCCCAGGCCCTCAATGGGCTGTAGAGCCATGGAGAGAAAAAAAGGACAGTGTACTTAGGAGCTAAACGTAGCAATTACTATTTCACAAGTAATTTAATTTATAAACACTTGAACTGGCAAAGGAAATTCACTAAAAGACGCATGGAAAATAAAAATGATTCATAAGAATAAAAATCTGGATTGTATCGTTTCATCGATATTTTTATTCGTGAAAGCTGAGTCCTCTTAGATAACGATAATCATAACTCTGTTCATACTTTTCCTCCCTTTACGTTGTAGCATGAAACCGCTGTCATGTTGTTGCAAACCGATACAATATCGTTTACTATGCTTGAGCAGAGCCAAATGTGCGTTAAGGTTTTATCCGAGAAGAAAATTCTGGACACAGAGAAATCGATGTAGCAATTGTTTTGTTAAGGTGCGGTCTGCATAAACGGGCATTAGTCAGGCTTGATTTGTAGTTTTGCGAAACTCTACCCATCGCTCCGCCGAGAATGGGTTTCCTAATCTGCCCCCTTTGTTAACTATACAGAGTTGGTAAATGGCTCCCGGAATCCGTATTATCTCACGATCATTTGCAGTGTGGGAAGAACAAGTAATTCGACGTAGCCTAGAAAGATGGATCCATCACTACGGAACAATGGAAGCAAGTAGAAAGTTTCGCTGCATAGAAACACTAGACGTTCTCTCAGGTCAAAAGTTTACAGTTTTTTATTCAATAAGAAAATAATTTACACGTTAAATAATTATAATTATATGATTTTTTATTTTACAATGAAGAAATTAGTTACAAATCAGAAAAAAAGTAACTAACAAGATTGAAGCTACGCAACGTTTCGTTCGTCGTATAAGACTTCATCGGGTTACAGCAAGTAGTGAGATAGAGTTTCCCCTTGAATTTATACTCAAAATTTCTTTCAAGAATATCAATTTTTGCTCAATATCAAGAAGAATTTGGCTATTCTGAAAAGTTATTTATAATTCATTTGTTCATCGTACACCTGATTAAGCCCTAAATGAAGGAAGAATCGTTGTGTAGCCGCTTTTTTCTCAGTCGCTCTATATTATACCCCCTTTTTATCCGATTTATTCGTTAAATATTTTCAATTTTTTTCTCGAAATATATATTTTATTTCACGAATAGTATACTAAATTAATTATATTCTGTTAGATAAATATAATTCCATTTCATTATATTCTCCATATTTGTTCATTGTTTGTATGAAAAGATAAAATATATAACGTTTTTTGTTAAAAGTATGCTAATTATGCATCTATTAAAATTAAGCAAATTACAAGAAAAATTAAATGATAAAATGAATACCTCACAACGCTTGTCGTTACTCTTTGGTCAATGAACAAAAAAATAAATAAAATTATTATTATTTTTATCAGCGCAATTAATTTGTTAAATAATTAGCCCCCCCTCCCCCCATTATCATTTACAAACGTTACGCTCCTGACGTGACTGTTGTGGACACCGAAATAGACGCAAAGTTCTTAAACAAGGACCCCACGGTGACTGTAAATTTGTCTCTTATTGTTCTATGCACATTCACGTAACCCCAAATAATTATGGGAGGCTAAAAATGTAGACGTGAGTCAATCACTGTGGTTAAATTCAATAAGATCCTCCGTTTCTTCTATTATAATATTCATCCATACACATTAATTCATCTCCTGTTATTAATAATGCCTAATAATAAAATATAGGGTTGCATCAAACCAGTCTTAGGACTGATGCGACAATAATTATCTATTGAAGACAAAGATGAATGAATAAAGGTGATTTTTTTCAAAATATTAATAATTAATTAATATTAATTAATAATTAATATACCATTATTTGACTGATTTAGTTAATATTCATTTTATTTAGTTTAAATGTGATGACGAAAGATTTTGTTTGTATTCAAGCAGCTGAGAAATGAGAGAGAGCTTCATGTGGCTCAATAATACCCACGTGCGAATCCGCGCAGCTGATAAATACGTCTGTGAGTTCGGTTTCATGTATTCCGTATATCAAATTGCACGTACTCGAGGTACCAGACAGCTGAAGGGAAAATATTTCTAAATACACAACGTTAATGTTTATGAGGGGCTATTACGAGGTAACTGTAAGTTGGAGATGTTACTCTCTCAACGGGTGGTCTTTTACCTCGCAGTGGGGTTCAAGAAATGCCAGTATCTGTTGTGTTAACTGTAAAGGAACAATGGCAACATTCCAGGGAGAATTCTTAACGATAAAAGTTTAACAAATTACTTGCTAATTGATCCATCACTTATTGAGTGTTTCCTTAAAATTTTCGATTTTAAAAAGTCTCGATATAAAATTTACTATCACAACTTTTCCATTTATGTATTTTTTTATCCATGCTCTTGTTAAAATATTTCATTTTTATTAAATTCAGAATTTTAAATCTAATATTTGCTTTTCAATAATAATGACATAAAATTAATAAGTAATTTAAATAATACCCCCAGCTACTTATCTTGACACACTTAAACATCTGGGTATCTTTCAACTTATTGTCATCAATCCATATATTGCAATGTATGGATTTGCTACACAGATATAGCCATTAGTTGTAACGTTATGATGATTCAGCTTATTGTTGATACGTTTTAAACTTTTAGGTGACCAGTAAGCTTACACTCGTAACATAGTCCAGTTTTAAATGCAAATAATTCTTCATGATGGGTAATGATAAATGTTAAACCACAAGCAAATATAAATAACAAGGTTTAACAACAAATTCATTATCAGAAAATTAATTGTACTCTTCAAAGTTATGTTCTTTAAGGTTTCTGCACAGAATAAAACAATCTTCAGAATGCAAGAGGGGAAGCAAATTAGATCTTTATGAAAAGACAAGTTTTGCTGCACAAAATTCTTTCTCGAGAGAGATTTGAATAGGGTTGAAAATATTAAATTGAAATTATGAAATCGGCACTAAAATTTCTTGGGATTGGTTTAAGTTCCACATAACCCCAAATAAATATGAACGCCTAAAATATAGTCATAAGTTAATCATTCTGGTTAAATTTAGCACGGTTTAATGCTATGACATTCCACGCTACGATTCGTAGAACGTAACTCTTTGTCATTCTGATAACATCCGCCTGGAGATCGGAATGGGGGACTATTTTACCTCCTGAATATTTTACCCGAGAGGCTGCCATTATATTGTTCTGCATTGAGCGTTGCATGTACGCGGGAAATTAAAGACACGGCTGTAGTTTCCACTTGCTTTCAGTCCTACAACAGTAACGCAACCATTAAAGCTGTTCCAACATTCCCAGATCACTATCCTCGGGCCTCAAGTCGGTAAGCCTGTTGCCCCTCACCATGCTTGTTTTTCTCCACCCCGTATCTGAGTCGTGGTCCCCACTGCGCAACCTGGGGAGACGTACGATGGAGGACTAGCATCCCCACACGGTTATTTTTCATACATACGCACATACTGATATACACCTACAACCTTCCCACAACAATCCTAAATTATTATTAATTTGATTAACATTTGACTGCCGAAAGCACTCATCGTTACACAACATATTGGCCGTAACCGTCGCTGGCACCAAATTCTTCACATGTAAATTCAATAGTCTTTTCGACTGAGGGAGTAAATAGGATGTATTGCTAAATTTTAAGCATGAAGAAGTCTCAAAATAGAGATGAAACGTCGCTTTTGTTAATGAATAGTTATATATTTAATGCTGACTTTTTTGGCCGTTTTTATTTATCCTAAATGATGTCCATCACCAGTCGTCCCGAAGCACAATTTCTCTTTCCTCGTTAACTTCACTACAACGATTTTAACTGGTACGACCTTAAAAAATTTATTTATTGTATTAAAACTTTTTACTATTATTAAAATTATTATTATTCTTAAATATCATAACTTACTTTCGTTATACCATTTCCAGCATTCGATATCATCTACGTTAGACATCAAATTCCTTACATTTACTTTTGAACACCATAAGATAACTGTTGTACAATGTTTTACAAACAAATATCCCATTACCGCCTCTAACATCCAACAAGTTGCTACTTGTTCTAATAAAACAAGCTATTATCCTAACACAGGTCTTATTGCCGTAACAATACTGCTTTGTGTTTGCCGCCCTATAATATTTCTTTATTACGGTCTTGAAAAGTTAGAGTTAATTTATTTAAATCCACGTTTAAAAGATTCGAATTGATATTATACTTTCCAAGTATTACAGTTCGTTTGCTATCAATCACATCCGTTATGAATACGCGAGGCTCGTAATAGAAAGGAAATCAAAATTGCTTTTAATGGTCATTGCTAATTAAGTTTACTTAAATTTACAACTAAACTGTAAACATATTTGATCTATAAATACTTGTTGTTTCCTAAGATCTCTATTAACCGCACGTATCACGCTGAGAACCGTAAAATGAATGCATTCAAAAACTACATGGTGGTTGACACGTTTCGTAGATAACAAATGTGTGTTTCAGCTGCATTTGTTGCAGATAAAGAGCCATAGTCCGTTAGAATCTACATATATCTCAACTAAAAAGCACACGTACACAAGAATAGTAAGAAATTTACCTACATTTTGGGAGAAACCACGCACTCGCACCCAACACCGCAACACGTCCGGACGCTATCTTTTCCAACTGGTATTAAAAGTGTTTTAATATTAATATACATATAATTTATTGTCCAGTCTGTATAACATTTTTCTAATTATCTTCTTGGTGGAATTCTGCGTATCTGATGTATTTATTTGGTTAGCCTTACCACATCAGATTTTTTTTCCTTTCTTGGTCAGTGAATGCTTTTTGGACTCCAAATGTACCATGGATTTCGGTAGTACACTGAGTGAGTCTACTAAACTTTACTGAAACTTATAGTTTTTGTTAATGGAACATTAATTTGTATACCAATTTATTTATAACACAACTAGTCCTAAATTATTTCGAAATAAAGGCCGAATGTTTTGAAAAAAAATATTTTTATTAATATTTTTTTAATTTTTCTTAAATAGTGACTTTGTTATTAATTGAAAAATTAAGACATGTCACATAATAATAGTGTATTACTTGCACAATTAAATCACTTGCATTCATAAATTAAAAACTTTATGAAAGATATAATTAATATTCCAAAATAATAAATTGGAAATTTTATGTGCATCTTAGCTTTAGAGGACTTGAAGACTCTTCATATAGTAATTAACACATCTTTAAGTATAAAAAAGTACGCATAAGAATTTAATAGTATTTTGAAATTAGATACTTAATTAAATTAATGTTCTATTCTTCTTTGACTTGACGTACATGAGGAAAAGAAAAACAGCGACATCAAATTTAATGATCAAGGCTTAAGTGTGTGATGTAAAACTCATTAAGCGTAAATGTATAGGATATATTATTAGGATTTACGACCAATAAACAGAGAAATAAATGATTCGCATGTTTAATATGATGTCTAAGGTTCGTATATAGACACTCTTCGGATCAATGAAATATTTATTTTCACTAAAAAATTCTTTTAGTGTTCAATCTTTATGCTTCAACTAAATTAAATTATATTGTACAACAACATTCCTTCAGATGTCAACAGTCGACGTAAAAATATTAACATTTAAAGTGAAAACGTATTAACGTTTATAGTAAATAAAGAGTAGTTGATGACGATCTATCATGTGAAGACGACTTTATTAATCTCGAGGGAACCGGGAATCGAATACTGAAATATTTTAAATCAAGCACAGCTTTATATGCTGAGAATGAGGATCCGGTTATTTGCCCGACAAACACTTGTTTGATTCACGTTCTCCCGACGTCAATATCACGGTTAACGTTTACCGGACATGTCATTATCCCCATGGGTAATTTTCCTAAAGGATCGCTTCATTAAATAAAAAAATTAATAGAACAGTTGTCATACATCGCTGCTATTGTAAATTATTAATTAGGACGTTGGACAATTTAATCAAATTTGGTACACATGTTACTTACGATCCAGTAACAAGCACGTAAAACTACTCTAGAAACCGTATGGGAGTGGAAGAGTTTCATTTTTAAAATCTACGAAAAGTGTGTATACTGGCTTCGAATAAATAGTTTATGTAGACACTTAGATTTATTGCAACACTCTAGATATTTCTAGTGCCTAATTTAAATCCCTAACGACATGGGTGAGGTTTGAAGTGGGTGTCGAAAATAATGCGATAATATCCGAGATTGGTGTTGATTTATGAGCTATGGTAATCACTGGATTTAATTATGGCCTAACGGCACCGTTCAGTTAAAGCTAAGTTCCTTGGTAAATGAAGCGGGATGAAACAGATTTACTCCTACACTTTTAAACACGCGAAGTAATTTCAACAAAATTTTGGACACATGTACATATGGTCAATAATCATATGGGGGAAGACAAAAAATCACCTACATAGCATTTCAGGATTACAAAGTACAAATTAATATTTTTGAAATATTTTCTTTAAAAACATATTCAATTACATAAACCTATATACATATAACGTCTGAGAGAGTATATATGTTTCTTAATGTCAATAATACAATGAATCTAAGAAGTGAGGTTGGGACGATCAGAAAACATGTGCTAATGTTCTATACAAACTAGAAAATAGAAGATTAAGTAAAAATAAGTTATAACGAATGAAAATACCTGACAATTGTTCATTGATTCACTGTCTGAAATAATGTGGAAATATAGTTTATATGAATTATAAGGCCTATGACAGCGTAATTCAGTAGGGGTACATAAATTACTCTAATTCTGTAATGAATGAGAAATTTTAAAATACTTAGTGGCGCTGTAGTGAGTAGATACGATTTTACTCCTCTGGTGCAAAATTCAATATATTTTCAATATAGTATGGTATAAAATATAGTATAACTAACAATTGACACTATATAACTTCTATTATGCTTAAATTCAAAAGAAGGTTTAGCGTAGCTGTAACAAATTTACACGGGATTTTTGGAATACACAGACAAGTCTGTATTTGGCTGATTTTCAGCGCTTGACGTCCGTCAATTGGACAGATGTGATCAGTACGTGAAGATGCAATGCACAGACTTGATCCAATATCTGCGCACCGATCCGGCGATTGGTCGGCCGATCAGATCTGCCGCAGATATCTGCTCATGTGTGGTCACCTAATGTGACGTTGTGTAGTAAATTTCTGTAAGTCTATTCTTTATAAAAGTGGAATCTTGTTGTATCGTATTAATCATATCTGCCTGTCTTTATATTAAGAATTTGGACTCTCTTATTAATAAACAAAAATAAAGATTTAATGTTGACAGTGTAGCGCAGTAGAATCCTGCCAAATTTTTATATAATTTAAAATTCCACAAATAGGAAGAAAAATTGGGCAGGGTTCTTAGGGGGCTATATGAAGCGCAATTTTTATTCCCATTTATGGAATTTTAAATTATATAAAAATTTCAGTAAGAACATGTCGCTGGCCAGGTAAAAGGGATTTTTCCCGGCGCCGAGAAGGCGTCTGCGTGCATATAACGGTAGGATTGTTTTTGGCTGAGAGAGCGTTCACCTTTCGGGATTTCCTAGGGACACATTCCTGTATCATTAAAAAAAATCTCCCGCGCTTGACGGAGAACTCACGATGATTGACAGACATTCGTCACGTGAGATAGTTTTATCCCTTGGAGGGGGAATATATGGAGGTGACCTGCAAAGGTGAAGGACGGAAAAATAGGCGGTATAATGTAAGGATTGACAGGTACAGGAGAGTATGAAGCGTGGATTGATCATTGGAGGAAGCAGCAGCATGGTGTGAGACTTCGAGATAGTATCGAAGGATTGAAGTGTTATTATGCGTGGAAAACAACAAAGGAAGTAGGAGGAAAAGGCTCGAGTCTTCCTCAATTTACTAGGAGCTCGAGGATCATCGAGAGCGACGAGAGAAGGATGTCTAGTCGCCCGTTAATCCGCACCAAGACGCACAGGCGAACAAAACAGGTTCGTTCAGTGAACGGAAACTGATGCACGTGGTTACCCAACTAATAATTTAACCCTGACAACTTTAAAACCGTACCCTTTAATTATTTATTTTTGTACTTGTAATCTTGATGTAGGAAGCCACTTAAAATTATTGTGTTTTTCTTTAAATAAATGTAAATATTAGATCCAAAATTTTAATTAATCTAATAATTAATAATAATACCGCTCTTAAACATTTACAACAGATTATACAGGTGTAACAAGACATCGCCGACAAACTGATAGAGGTGATAGGCCAATAAGAGAGGATAATTTTTTATGAAGGAACATACACTTCCAAGCAAGTCCTATTTGCGTTAATCATACTTATGAAGGTACGTGCGACAAGAACCGTAACCACTCGCACGTTATCCATCTCTCTGTTGTAGCAGAACGCATCAGTAGGTTTAGTTGTACGTTGTTGTTGTAGGTTTATGGTTTTGAGACACTAGCCAATCTGCGCATAACTCATGAACGACTTGTTTGGGAGTATATGTTCTTTAACTGTGCTTCTCTGTATGGCCTATCAGTTCGGTCGCCTGGTCTTCTTACATCCTGTATGTATAAGATTCAACTATTGATTTTTTTAAAAAAGAATGTTGTTTTTGTAGAGATGATTACGGCAAAATTATTGCTGACTTTTAAAAAAATTAATAAATAAATATTTATTAATGTAGATTGAATATTATTGGGACTGGTTGAAAACTGATGCAAAAGTATCTAAGAAGTATGTTTACATACGTTACATACGAGAAGTCATGCTGAACGATTTGCGTGACTGCTTATTTGTAATGGTACGTTTTTTGTCCGAATTGCTGACCACTGGACCATTCGGTCAGAAGGAAACGTGTAAGACTCCGGGCGACAGACTGGTTGTAATTGGTCTGCTGGTGCAGCGTCTTCCCGGGGCGTGAGGCTGCTGGGATTGCGCCAGACTTCTGCTTCGCAACCGGCCGATATGAAATTTATATAGAAAGCGAGCTTGCTCCGCCATGTCACTGATCTTTAGCGTTTCACGCTGGCGCGCGCGAGTTTGGTTTCCCTTTGTCGGGATGATGCAAACGTTGGCCGCGGCCTGGGATCATCGCTGAGGCAACAAGCCTTCCCATTGCGCCACAAACATATCTCCCGCGAATAATCGCTCCAATTCCCGGAATAAACTCGTCATTATGCAAAGGTGGTCCTATACTTTTCGATGTTTCTAAATTTATCTACACGAATGATAAAAATCTGAACCCTTGTATCTATTCTCTATACTCAGAATATCATTCCTATCATAAGGATTGTAAATACCTGAATTAAGGTTCCCATTTTTTAATATTGAATGTAGTTGAATTAATTATTGGCATTCAATAAATGTGTAATTAACGCTTCTTAACAAATCAAAATGCAATAATTATAGGGGCGAAACGGTAAACTTTTTGTTTAACAATTTTTGTCAAATTTTTGAAAAAGAAAAACCGCTTCATAATAGAATAAAAAATTAATTTAATCTATTATTTAATTAATCTATTATCAATATAACGTAAAACAACGAATTTGTTTTTTTTTACAAATTTCCCGTTCTACCCCACCCCCGGGGCAGAACGGGATAGGATTGTTTTGTAATTACAATTTATACAATAAAAATAATTTTATTTAAGAAAAATCTCAACATCATTTGTGTTTTCGTTTTTATACTTATTTTTCATACGCTTTATCAATTTTTTCTTTCGCAAAGAGATTTTATTGCAACTGCGAAGTCTTTCCCGATCAATTTCTTTATTTATAAATTCTTTCTGTGCACAGCATCTTGTAACTCATTTTTATAAGATGAGTCTGTCAGTTTTTCCCAATTTTTTCTTGACGAACACGTAACATTTTGTGTTATACAGCAGTATCCCTTACCACCCCAAACGCAAGTTATACGTTACGATTTTTCAACCAGCTTTAATACTAGTATATTTAAACCCAATACTTGACTTATATGCCGCTAAATACATCTACTTAACGAGTATATACCATTGAAGAGTTTTGTCGTATATCTTTTGTCGAAATGCTGAAAAAATTGCAAATTCACAGACGTAAGACGCCAAAACAAAAGTTAATTCACAAGGCTCAGTCAGAACTTGGCCAAGTCGACTGCCGAGATTTATTTCTTGGCCAGTGACCATGTTCTACCCCTATTTACTAAACTTTAGCACTATTCAGTCAAAGAAATACGGCATCCTGTTCTATCCCGCTATACCGTTCCGCCTCGAGTTCCCCTATACCTAAAATGATGAGCTGATAGACTTTCCCTGGGCGTCTTATAAACTATCAATATAAAGAACGATTATAAATTGACTAATAGAACCCTAGACTTGACAATACTAGTGAAAATCGGGGAGTTTCTACAATAATTTAAACCAAGGTGTTTGTAGTTTCTCACCAATGTCCAGAATGTTAAGGTACCAGCAGGATGATCAGATAGGCGAGCGTCACAAACGGAGATCTAAGGAGAGGTCAAAATTACGCCAAACATTTACTTAGTCTCACTCAGGCTAATTACACGTCTTTTAATCTCCTCCTTGGCTATACCCGCTATAGTTCTATTCTCTGGGCTGCACATAAAAGGCAAACAGGGTAGTCGCACAACCCTATAACCTAATACGTCTGTAACTCTTATACATACTCAGACCCTTAGCACCTCTCGTCTGTTACACATTCTTTAAGTACTCCTCACCTCGTCACCAACAATCCTAATGCCGAACATTTTCTCTATTTCCATTGACCGTCCCTGGCTACGTGGATGGAGGCTCTCTAATATTATGGCTGGATCACTTCCCGTGTCACGTCAACAATAGTGGCGTTGACCTTTGTACCTTTGCAATTACAGCGTCAATAATTTCGGTTCATTACAGCCTTATGATGGGAAGCTTTCAGTTAGAATAGCTGCAAATTATTCTTTTCTTATGCTCCATGAGGCAGCACATCACTCAACAAAATTAAGTACAACGGACGTTCTATTGTTGCAACAGTCAGTGCTCTGTTCCGTAGCCTAAGTTATGAAGCAGTAATTTCATTTATTTATATAATGTGTTTCTTTAATTAAAAAAAGGGAAGATATTGCTGAATGGCGTGGACAACATCACATATTCGAATGAGTTAATTTGAATCTTCTATCAGGAATTGAGATGGATTTCTCAGGTTTATATTACTCTATTAGTAATATGACTGGTAGAGTATAAAGTGTATATATATATATTTCCATTGACCATTAATTGGTTGTATATCAATCAACTCAGAGATCGATTTAATTGATTTTATCGACTTTGGCGGAATTGTATAATGTAAGCATTTACTTGTTGACCAGACTCGTCGACGTTGGCTGTTTCTAAATATACACATAATTTCAAGGGTATGTACATATATATATATATATATATATATATATATATATAAATGAAATATATAATTCCTTATTGTCATAGCGGTTACTGTACATAATCGTGTTTTTCAAGGTTGGAAATGACAATGTCGAAAGCTTCCTACTGATAATAAAAATTTTAATCTGCAGACTGTTTTTGGTTAACTCAACGGTTTATATTACTCAGAAACAGAAAATATTACGAGCGGGATGGAACCTACAGATTTCATATTTTTGAGTAGAAATTGACTATGGCGTGCTGCCGAAATTTCTTTCGACAACTGAAATAAATAAAAGTGCCTACTTTATGACTCATCAGAACCTGGGATTTACATGCTATTAACAGCATTTATTACCTATTTATAGTATATTTTTTATTTCAGTGGATCTGGACCATCTAGCAGATACAACACAAAAAGTAGCATAATGAAAATTTAATTTACTATTAAATGCACAGTTATAATTTAATTATTATCAATACAATACTTGAACCACAAATAAATTTTCATAGTTTTAAAAACCATGGTAATAAATTATACCTACTTTCGTTCCCTATAAATTAAATACATATAAATAATTGTTATATAATATTTCATATTCAAAATATAAGTTTCAACAAATAAGTGTTTCATTTGAGATTTACTTAAATCTGGGAATTGTAATTAATCTAAATGAGTATTAATTAAAATTAATTCTAAATATTCAAAGCATATAATTTAAGCCTGGATTTTCAGCAAATAGATTTGTGTATTATTTGTGTTAATCCGATTGATAATGAAAATGAAAGACCTTTATTAGTTCGATGACTCAAAACAGCAAAATTGTGACTCACTGAGTTGACTAACAATGGAACCAATCATACCGTACAATGTAAAACACTTCACAATATTTAATGCTGGATTAATAGGAATATTGATACTTGCTTCTGGTTATAAATGAAAAGATTCTTATAGGTTTTACAGAAATTGTAATTGTTTTGAAGTTTTCGGTAAATAAGCCAGAGGATTGAGTTCAACTTACTCATATTTACGTAAACATGAAGCATGTTTGTATAATAAATTCACAGTTACGTAACGAACTTCGTCTACAAAAAAAATAAGATAAATATTGTCGCGTACGTGATACGTTTCAATTTTATCATTAGCATTATTTATGTGTTAATTCTTGGACATTTTCAAATATCGGATAACGAGGCATTCAATTATCGTTCATTATATGAACGCTTGTTGCCTAAAGCTAAATATAGTGATAATTTATCTAATTTACTCTTAAATCAGGTAGCAGGTATTAGATTTTATTTTCAAGTTTTAAGAATTTTCTTAGACACTAAAGACAGTAAGCTCTATTGAGCATACATTAAAATATTGAATATACAGTGTGCAGCGTAAAATAATGCTCTATTTTGGAGTAAATGTTAACTAATCAGCAAATTTCGTAAATGCAAATTTGGAACGTTGAACAAACCAGGGACAGAGTATAATCATTTCAATCTTTGGACACGCCGATTAGAATCCTTTTTTAAACGGAAACACGTTTAAGAATAGCTGTTTGACTATCTTTAAATGTTATTAATTTCTCCTAGTAAAACTGAAACATTAAAGCGTCAGGCAGCAAAAGACTGTAGGACATGAAAAAAATTGGAAATCCAGCATTCCTTTAATAAAGGAAATTGGGTCTTGTTATAGACGTACTACACGATGTTTATTCACGTTGGGCAAATTCCCTTTTATAACATAGTGATAATGGAAAACGCAGAATTCAGAAAGTCACCAGGACCTTAATTTACTGAAAATGCATGTGATGCTGGAAACCCCGTACAGAAATGTGAATCAGGTGTTCTTCCCTTTAACTTGCGGTTCCGAGTAGCTGTTGCGATGCAGCACTAGACTAGAGACTAGAGACCCCTAGGCTTCTCGACTTAAGAGGATCCTAGTACAACTAGGCTGGATTACAACCACAAAGCCAAAAATTAATTTCCCAAGTGTGTTGTCTGTCTGGTTCATAATATTCGTACATGTTTCCCAGTTACCAGTGCGGAGAACATGCAAATTGCAGTGTTTGCATAACTCATGTGCTTTCTCAAGTTCTTCGGTTCTCATTGCACGTGAGAAGACCCAATTAGGAGTAGTATTGCTATTTGCTTAAGAGGCTCGTTGGTCAACGACGTAGTTCGTGAGGGTAGACCGTAGGAGGAGAGAGATGAAAAACTGTATTTTTGTAAATCCTCCATTTTACCATCAAGTCTCACACAGCTGATCGGCTCCAAATATTACTTCATCATTAAATACTCTAAATGGAATTTTTAAATGCCAAAAATAATGTTCATATTTATGCATGTATTATTTATTATTATTAAAAATATCAAGTGCTCGCCCCTTGTTGTGCAGTGGTTAACGGCGCTCAGTGGTCACGAACTAAAATTCTGACAGGGACATGAATATTGTGTTTGAGAACTTGAATTTACACACTGTGAAAACCGTATAATGAGTTCCCCCAAATTATAGGAAGTCGCTAATAACCATTAGCAGCATGTGCATCTCTAAATAATACAGAAAGTCAAATATTTGTGAACTTGTATTTTAAAAAATTGCTATTCGCGATTCAATTATTATGTTGTAGAATATTGCTGAATTGTTGTTGTGGCATTCAGTCTAAAGACTGATCTGATGCAACCCTCCATGCTAACATATCTTGCGCAAGCCGTTTCATTTCCGCATAGCTACAACATCTCGCATCGTTCCTAATCTGCTTCGCGTATTTCTTCCTAAGCCACCCTCTTCTGTTCTTACCCTACATAATTCCCTCTTATTCTAATATTACAAGACCCTCGTGTCAACGTGGCCAATTAATTTATCCCTTCTTTTCTTAAACGTTCTCCATACTGCCCGCGCTTCTCCTATTCTGTTTATAACTTCCTTGTTAGTGATTCTATCCACCCATCTGATTCTCCTATAGCACCGCATTTCAAAGGCTTCTGTTCCTTTCCTTTATGCAACTCCTACCGTCCACGTTTCGCATCCATATAACGCGACACGCCATACGAACATTTTTAGTAATGATTTCCTTATATTCACACTTATATTACCCGTAAGTAAATTACTCTTTGTTTCGGATGTCTTCCTTGCCTGTGCTATCCTACTCTTTGTGTCTACTATACTTCTACCATCCCTAGTTATTAAGCTTCCTAAGTAAAATAATTCCTTAACTTCCGTCAAAATATCCATTCCCAATCTAATACACTTTGTTAATCTACTGTTTCCCATACAACACTCCATTACCTAGGTTTCCCTCTATTAATTCTCATATTGAACTCTTTTTCCAGGACCACGTTCATGCCATTTATTATGGTTTCCACGTCTTCTCCTGACTCCCCTAGTAATACAATATCATCGGCAAAGCGTAGTGTTTTTACTTCTTCTCCTTGCAGTATAATTACTTTCCATATTCCGTTTTTAATTTCTTAATCACCTATTTTATATATAAGTTAAACAGCATGGGCGACAGACTGCATCCTTGTCTTACTCCTTTCTTAATTTCTGCTTTCTTTTCTTGACTTCAGTGCTAATTATGCTGACTGCCTTCTGTGGGGTTTATGTATAAGCCTTCTTTCTTGATATTTTATTCCTTTGCTCTTCAAAATACTTGATAGAGTGTTCCAGTGCACATTATCAAAGGCTTATTCTAAATTTACAAATGTCATGAAGGTAGGCCTGTTACTTATCATCCTGTCATCTAAAATTAGAGGCAAAGTCAATACTACTTCTCTTGTCCCTAGATTCTTCCTAAAACCCAACTGATCTACTAACTCGCATTCTATTTTTCGTTCCAACCTCCTATATCGTTGAATTAATTGCCAGTAATCTTATGTATTTCAACTTATGGGATGTAGGCTAGGCAATAGTATTATTATTAAATGTAATTATTATTTATAACAGCCAACTGTTGAAAAAATCCAGAGATTAACGATTGTTAGTTATGGATTGCATTGCAAAAATAATCTTAGTTATCAACTCTACTTACTGATTTGGTGCACTGCGCAATCGCAATCTTTGGAACGTAAATGGCAATGCCTCACCTCATCGATTTACTCTAATGCTAGTGAAAACTAATGAATATTTACAGGGCGGTCGTCCTCTAGAACTTGAGCAAGTTGCTTTGCTCACTTTTTATGTGATGCAACCGAGTAGCATCCATCCAAAACTTATGGTAACTGGTTGTTCGTAGTTGTAGGCTAATGTATTAGATTCCATTGCGTGAATAACGTTAATGAGGAGCCAGTTTGTGTCTGTGGGAAAGGAGCCCCGCCTGAAGATGTACAGTGTTATGTGTGCCAGCGACCTTCCCGCTCCGGTTGCATCCACTCTCACTTTCCTTCGACACTCTTGTCGAGACGGCCGCTGTTCCACGCTACGTCGGTCTTGTTCCAACACATCAAATTCAGGCTCCTCTTCACCGTGCATAGTTTCTCGTGGCGTCCTTGGTATGTCTTGGTCACATAAAAAACCGAATAAATCGGAGTACCACAACGATGGTTTGTACTTTGCATATGTTCCTTTCTCCAGTCCCAGAAGTTTCCAAATTTCTCACTTTGACGAACTCTTTTTTGTAAACAGAACTCAATGAGTTTAGTTTTTTGAAAGTCTTTATCTTTGTTTCTCATACTAAACCATCTCACGGCGCTGAATTATATCTCTAAAAATGATCACACATTCAAAAAGGGCAACGCACAGACGTAGGAAAAGTTTCAATTGTAAATAGATCATTACGCGGTTGGAACTCATTGCCTGCAGAAATACGGACAACTTTTCGTCGTAGCGTAAATCAGTTTAGGAATAGCCTAAGGAAAGTAAAGTGAGCACTTTTTAGAATCAATGATGTGTTAATAGTGAACTGCAGTGAAGTGATTTCTATGTGACTCCTTCCTGACTTCTCTTTTATTTTTCAGGTCAAAACCTCACAAGACACTATAAAAGTGTTCTTGAGTGTTAATAGTATTTTATTTTTTGTAATTGTATCATATGTGCATGCTTTGTTTATAGCTGCCATCGGGCAAATTCCCAATAGCAGCTAAGTATTAATAATATTACACTCCATATTGAACTCTTTCGCCAGGACCACGTTTAAGCCATTTATTATGGTTTCCAAGTCTTCTTCTGACTCCTCTAATACAAAAATATCATCGGCAAACCGTAGGGATTTTATTTTTTCTCCTTGCAGTATGATTCCCTTTCCACGTTCGTTTTTAACTTTCTTCTGCTTTATTTTCTTGATCTTCAATTATAATTAAAACTGCCCTTCATCTGCTGAGGTTATGAACAAGCCTTCTTTCTCGATATTTTATGCATGTCCTCTTCAAAACCCTAAATAGTGTGTTCCATTTCACATTATCAAATATTTTCTCGAAAATCTGCATTTACCATGAAAGTAGGTCTGAGTTTTCTTATCCTTTATCTTATTCCATTTGTCGTTCCATGGTCCTATATACTATTTTCGTTAATATATTTTGCACGAATGAGGTATTAAACTATTTGTCCTGCTGTATCAGCCCGTCTCTTCGGTATGTGTATAATTATGATTTTACTCAAAAACTTTTGGTATTCTTCCTGTTTCTTAGATTTCACTGACTATCCTGAACAGCCATGATATTGTTTCTTATAAACTCCGCTGGAATTTTATCAATTCCTGGCGCCTTGCAATCGTTCAGATCTGACAGCGCCCTGTCGAACTCCGACTTAAAATTTTGTCCCCAACTCTTCATACTCCACCTCCCCTTCTTCTTCTATTACTGACTGATCTAGATTTCCACCGTGATACAAATAGGGAGAAGTTGAAGCTCAGATAAAGAGCGTATAGCTAAATTTGGAAGTCAAAAATAGAAAAATGTAGATCAGACCCAGGATTCGAACCCAGGACCTCCCACGCTTTACAGTAGTTTAGTAAATTGTACGCGAGACTAGCTTTGGTTGATGTTGAATCGGTCCTGGGAACGTCGACTCGGACTAGCTCAATGGTAGAGTGACCTGGAAAATGGGAATTCTTCGGTTCGAAATCTGAGTCCAGTTGACATTTTTCCATTCTTGTCTTCTAAGTTTTACATTGTAAATATTTAAAGGAAATTATAACAACATTTATTATATAACCCAATTATGATAATTCCAAAATTCGATTACCCACTTTTTGCTTGTGTAACGATGGCTGATGGCTTTCAGTGGAGGTCAACAATGGAAATCAACAGAAATTTCCGCCTTGGGACGAATATTCTCCTTCCCTCGCGCTTATTCACGTCTTGGGCTTCCTTTTCCTCCACATGATATTCTCCATCGGACACGACACTTCAAAATTCTTCTCCTTGATCGTCTTGCAGTACAATATTCTCATCACCTGTTAATATCTCCAAATATCCAAACTTGTAATTTTTGCCAAATTTTTGATAAATGCTGTAGACTTGTATGAATAGTCTACTGATGTCACGACAAAAAGTAATGATACCGTAAAGAAAGTTGCAGTAAAGAAATGTCCTCTGCGCTCCTTTTTTTTTAATTTAGCCACGCCTTCGTGTCAGGCCGGGGTGTTGAAAAAAGGTCCTTCAGCTTTCTCTTGTGGCTCATTGTTTTGGTGGCTCATGTTTTTCTGATTTTGTCTGCAAAAGGGTTTGTACGTGTTGTTTATTTAAAGATGTTTTTTATTGCGAGAGATATTGTTTTCAAGTGACAAACTCAGGCATATGTCACTTTTTTTAGTTCTTAAGAACTGACCCTCCAATCTTCCTTTTCAAATGGTTGCGGCCAATCCTGTAGTGAGACTTGAATTCCCGTTTCTCGTCCGATTATATCTATCATCTCAATTGGATGTTAAATTAACCAATCGCGTTCATTATTGCTTTGCCGTTGACTGGCAAGCAGCCTAGCTCGCTTCTTAAGAATTGTACACTGTACATACATACAAAATATAAATTAATAAAAGTTATTCTGGGAAAAATTGTCTTTCATATAAATATATATGTGGGAGCAAACGCAAACCACTACGGTGACCGGACGCACTTTTAATATCGCAACCAAATATCATGAATGTTAAATCAACATTAAAAACTAATTATAAATTAAAAAACATTTTACAGTTTTATTTTAATTAATTGCTAATTTAGTTCTAATTCAGTTCAGGGAAATAATTTAACATTTTATATGATGGTTGATTTAATTTAATTGATAAATTTTTGAATTACATTACGCATTTCGAAGTTAACAATACATAAAACGGCAATAATAAATACCACAATTAGTTATATAATATTATATGTTACCATCAAAATAATTTCCTTAGTTTAACATGTCTGAATATGTAAGGAATCGTATTGAAATATTTGGAAAACAAGAATTTCTTGTTATATTTAACAATTTCTTATATCATCTTTGAGTTAGTTTTCAAAGTTGAAATTTATACTGCAGTTTGATATTGTAAAGACATTATGTGTAAAATTTTACGACTTATCTGCATGCCCAACAGTGATTTTGCAACTCAAACATTGTAAAAAATTGAAAAATCCCATTATTAAAAGGTTGTAACTTACAAATGATAATTCATAAATACACTACTATGTATAAGAGCACGAGAACAGTTTATTCTTGAAGGAAATTGAATTTTCGTAATTTGTAATCGACAGCTTTGTGTTTCACAGGGTACATAAAAAATTAGGTAAGTAAATAGAGGTTTAATTGGTAGGCTTGAGTGCACTGAAAATAATGCAGTTTATTTGAAAATGATATGTCAACAAAGTTATAAATACTTTGGAAATTGGTAGATACCAGTAAACGTGAAAAACAGCATAGACGCTACAGTATAAACAGCAGCTGTGCCAAACCATGAGGGATTGCGCCACCAGAATATTAATTTTTTCTTAGACGATGCGGCAACCAATTTAATTTTTTCTGGACCCGCCAGATTAACCAATAAATGTTGTTGGAATGTTTCTTGAAATATATGTACATGAATTTTAATGCATTATGCCGCAAACTCGTACTTTGTCGTAGAAAAATGATCTGTTGCGCATTATATTTGGAAAGTTTTATTGCGTGCTGACCTTGGACGGAATTAAGTTGTAGGTGTTCAAAGAGAACACTGGCCACTTTTCTGGAAAGCCGAAGCAGTTGTTGCATAAGAGTTGTTTACGTTTCGGCAGTGCATGTCGAGCGATCAGATTCGCTCTGGCGCTCCGAGAGTCGGCGTAGCGAATTCGCCTCCCAGATAGACAATCGCCCTTCTGGGAACGGTTCACGCTCAACACCGACTGCCAATTCAGGAGCAATTTATCGCGACAATCCGAGGATGAAACTTCTCTCCTCACGGCCGAACGATGCAGCCTGAAACTGCTGACACAAAATTACTCGTCCAGCGTAATACAAAGGCGTTCGGAAAAGTGATTCTTTAAATAATGCCTGTCATGAGACTATTACAACCGTAGACGCTACTAAAAAAATAATTCGCCTTCTACTATCAACCGGCCTTTAGTCAATATTGTTCAGTTAGTTGACGTAGCGTAAGGAGGCAGCTGATGTTCAAGGCCTTTAGAAGGAAGGGAAATGCGAGTGGTAGAAACCTGAAAAAAAATTGTTAATCAAAGAAATATTGTTACTGAAGTTGGAATTATATAATAGACGGAGTCTTTCAACTGTTCAGAGAACGAGAAAGACATCCTAGCTGAGCTGTGGTATTCCAGTGGATATTACGCATTCCGCTGTCGACGAGGAACTCCGCTGGCAAACAGAATTCAGGTGGAAGTAGAACATCCGGCTGCCGACGTGGGACTAAGCTCAATTTATGTTAGACCTTGCCGTTACCAAACCGTGCTGACTGTCTCTGCTACAGTATGCCTCGTCCTTTTTTCTAGCGTAAGCCGAAGTAGTCATCCAAATGCAATTCGGTGAGCCGGAATTCGTGGTTATCTCAGTCGTTTCGGACGGAGTGTAAGGAGCGCGGTTTCGTGTACAGCAGGTGTGCTCAAACTGTCGATCGAGAGCGCTTTTTGAGTCGATCCCAAGAAAAATTTGCCAATATAGATCTATTCACAAATTTTCTTTTAGTTGATCCTCAATTAGGCCAGAATAATCCCCACATCACTTTATTTTATCGTAATAACCCTCTGCGAAGGTTTTGATTCCCGCAGATTTTTCTATAAACTTCGGGCGGCGTGTTTGGCGGCACGTTTACAAACAAACCATTAGTTAGTTAGGTACTTGAGAACATTCGATACTTCGTCCGCGCCGATATAAATGCTGCGCCTGTGGGATAAGGAGTCAGTCCGAGTTGTAACTGAAGGCGATACGAAGTTTGTTAATAAATAATACAAAATGAGTGCGGCGAAGAGAAATAAAACGATTGGGAGGAAGAATTTTTATTTTGTATGGTGAGGGATAAGTGTATTTGTCTCATTTGCCGCTCGGCGGTTGCAATACGTGGGAACTTAGACATCATAAAACCATTTATAAAAAATATGAAAAGGATTTCCCCCCACAGAGTGAAGTAAGAAGACGAAAAGTACGTTATTTGATAATTTAATTTAAAAAAGAAACAAACCATGTTCATGAGACCAGTCAGACAATCGAAAGCTGCAACGATCGTGTGATTTAAAATATCTTTGAAGATGGAATGGTTGTGAAGGAAGCATTTATTGAAGCGTCTTAGACTTTATTTGGAGATTTTAAAAATAAAACGGAGATTAGATCTGGTATTAGAGAACTTCAGTTATCTCGAAAGACTGTCACTAGGTGTGTTGAAGTCATGAGCCAGGACATGGGAGATAAACCAAAACATGGTATCATGGAATATACATACTTTTCTTAACGGTTCGACGAGTCCACCGATATGATAGGTTCTGCTCAGCTGTGTACTTTCATTCGAATGGAATTTTAATTACGTGTCGGCTAAGGAAGAGTTTTTGACAATGATTCCTCTGAAAGGAAAGACCATGGCAAAGATATAACGTTTTCTTCAATTGTGTAACAAACTACGAGCTACCAATATATAAAATGGTGTGCATTACAACCGATGGAGCACCAGCAATGACTAGAAACAAAAATGGTTTTGTGACATTGTGTCGAGATAATGACGATTTCCCTTCGTTTTTCTCGTTCCATCGCATTATCCATCAACAATTTTTGTGTTCAAAAGTTCTAAACATGGAGGAGATTATGGGCATTGCAATAAAAATGGTGAATTCCATCCGTGCCCCTAGCTTGCAATGAAGGCTCTTCTAATTGCAGATGGAAGATAGTGAATGTGCTGAACACACTGATTTAGTTATTTATACGGACGTCAGGTGGTTGAGTCGCGCCAATTTCCTAGAAAGGTTTAAATATTTATTGCCCGAAATTATAGCTTTCCTGGACCTTTTAGTTAGAGCCAACCTTGACTAAAACAAAATGCATATTACGAAAAACTAATTTCTGTCGTTCATGGCCATGAAATTCTGCAACATCCCTATATATAATATACTTATACCTGCGCCACGATATACCCTTCCTACCTAGACGACAACCCTGTATCACATATACTATCAGCCTATCAGAGTCGATAGATCGGAGTCTAACAGCAGTTCAAGTCTGAACACCCCTGATGCACAGCTAAATTCTTACCTAAGAAGTCTCAAATGAGAGGCGACACGCCATATTTAAATTTCAAAAATAATGACGAAGAGACTAATTAGATAACTTATTATAATGTTAAATTAAATTTTCGTCACACATCTTTAAATTAATAAAAAGATCTAGTGAACTTACGTTGAGTGGAAAAAAGCGAAGTAGTCAATTATTGTTCAATTTGGGAAGGGATCTTATGCTCCGTGTCGTATTTGTGTTCCGACCAACACGCGGCAACGAGACGGCATGGGACAGACAATTCTTGTCGTGTTTCGGTTGATGCACGATTCGGGCACGGAACTGTCTAACACTGTCCAACCGTTGAAACACGGACAAGAATTGTCTAATTTGTTTAACACAGGAGTGTTAACACCAGAAATAAAAGCAACCTTAATACAGAATGTAAGAGACTAACACAAAAATCTGTACACTATAAGGGAACAACGCTGTTCAACAAGCTTCCCTCACACATTAAACAGCTCCTATATCAACCTAACAAATTTAAAATGGAACTAGCCACTTTCTTACGTAGCCACACCTATTCTGTAAAGGAATTTGTAGAAATATATAATTGTTGATATAAAATTAGATATAAGGTTATCCTAATCAAAATGTAATAAATTCATGTAAAACTATTTGACTCGTACCATATCCTCGAAGCATTGCTTCTCTGAAGGATCCACGGAATATGATTATTATGTTATGTTTATGTTTCACCGTTCTCGAGCCGTGCCCGAACTGTTGTGTCAGTCGAAACACGGATACGGCACGGAGAATGCGATTCCTTTCGTGCCAGAACCGTGTATTCCACAACCGTTTCCCAAATTCAAGAATATGCTCCGGTTTTGTTCCACACTACATCAGTTCTCTAGTAATTTGTATTAATTCAAAGATGTGCGAGGAAAATTTAATTGAGTACCTTAGGACAGCTACTGCAGTACAATGACAACCAAAATATTTTGACTAATCTTTCATTTATTTATTTTTAAATGGTCTTCGTTGCATGAGATCTTACTCTTCTAATTTCTTTATCTTCGTACGAAACGACCGCGATATCGAATTCCAGCTCACTGAATTGCATTTCTCGGAAGAAGCATGGCAAAGGCACGCCCAGAATGTTTCGGACACGGCACAGCACGGTCCAACATGAACTGAGCTTAAACTGACCTCAGCTATTCAACAAACGACAGAAAGGCTCTGTTCGTTTATCAGTTTTTTATTTGCTTATTTTATCTTTCAATAACAGCTGGGTCGTGAACGACAGCTACATGTAGTAGATTTACATATCATAGTTACAATTCAATAGCGCACGTTTCTCGTTTGATTCATTGTTATTTAACGTAAATTACCGCGTTAAATGTACGTGTGTTAAAAACATCGCTCAGGTAACGAATAATCAGAATAAGCTTATAGCTAAGAATGGTCCAGAATTTTCCGGAAGTAGATGGGGGGGGGGGGAGAACTTATCCAACAACCAAACAGGAAATTGGCTTTTGGATGGTGGTGCTAAGACCAGTTTCCACCAGTTAGGTGAGTTGTACGAAAAAGAGTGAGGGGAGGAAAGCTGGGGAAAAGACTGAGTTTTGGGTCAGAATTGACGGAGCAAGGATCGTGGGAGACTGAGAGAGAAGCAGAAGGGTGTACACAGGCAGAATGAACCGGACTTTGCTTCCAGCTGGTGTCCTGTTCTGGTAAGCCGTCGGAAGTTTCTTTCCGGGAGTTTATGCGACGCTAAATTTATTAAGTTTTCCACACCTCAATTCCTTTTGAGTTTCCATACCGAACCACGATAATATGGGGTTATAATCTCATGTTGAAGCAGTCGGATTTTTTTTTAACTTAGCTCATTTTCTTTTGTATACCTATTCTTTTGATTTATTTCTTTAAATAAATGTAGAAGTTTTAAATTTTAATTTTGATTTGACTGTTTCTCTTAATTTGTGGTACTACTAGCACTTGTCGGCCATAAATTCAACTAAGTAAATAGCTTCCCATTTATTAATTAGTTTTCTGTCCTCCCTTATATGCCAAGTGCGCTACAATTTGTAAGTGCTAGTTGAGGGTAGTTTATATTTCGGCATAAGGTTGACCATTTTTTATGATTCTTCCTTAGCATGCCGAGGACTGGGTGATTGATGTTGGTGTTTTCTCTGCTTATGGTCCATATTCACTGAAATAATTGAAATGTTATAGTAAATAAATAATAATAAGTCCATGAAAACCCCAATTCTTGAAACAGTCGCAAATTTACTCCCAAGGCTTGGCGCGCGCTAAACTTGGGAAAGGCTGCGCCTTAGGAAAATGACCTGATATTTAATATTATCTTTCATTAACTATTAATTGTCGGAAATTAATACTTAACCGAAATTGACTTTTATTTGTATAATTATATACTTAAAGAAATTTGTTTTAAGTATAGAAATATTTTTAGTCTCTAGTTTTCTTTGTTATTATGAGTGTAGATTTTCAATGTAGTTGTTTGTAAACATCGTAATTATTTCAATATTTGTTTCAGAATGAAAGCAACAAAAATCTCCCTGAGCGTTTGAAGCCTTAGTTTAGCCCATTTACTCTGGGTACATGCCTTTGTTTTGATCACCAGTAGGATCTTTACTAAAAATGTGTAAAAGTCCAAGATCAGTGTCAACTGTGCGTTAAATTATCTTCAGATTCACTGTTTGCACATCCAAAAGATATCTTGTTTCTTAGAAACAAACTCATCAGTCAACCTAAGTTATTGTTACTATTGCGTATCCTCAAGGCGTAGTATACATTCCTAAACACAGTGGATCTAAATGGCAAGTAACGTTGGACAAGCAATGTCGTTGCTCAGAAACTGACGCGAAGAGTGGGGTGCAGGGTTAAAAACGTCTGAAACATTGTTGGATAATTGAAGAATTAGAATTCCAAATAATGAAATAGTCACATTACAAAAGAAGGGTGTAAGAAAAAGTACCTACGAGAATTTGGATCTGTATGTGCTGCAAAATAGCATTTTTCAATTCGAATATCCGCCGGTTCGAAAGGTTCTCCCAAACATAAAATTTAAATACATAATATAAAAAATCTGCATCCTAAAGTAGAATAATTAATGACTCAGGACCAAAATTATTTCAAGAAAATGTGTATGTATTAGTTTTATAAATAATACCGTGTTATTTTAAAATTTGAATTTCTATTTAAATATTGTAATGATATGAATTATGTTAATATTATTAATTGTAAATGTATATATTGTAGATCTAAAATTTATGAAACTATAAAAAAAGATTATTATGACACACAGCCGGAAGCTACTTCGACATCCAAATTAATTAAACAATTGAAAAAATATTGTAATTGTTTGAAACCTGGGACTTGAATTCAATCGTAAAATTAATGTACATTACACATCAATCTCGATTAAAATTTTAAATATTTGAAGATAATTAACTGTTTTGCCTTTTTTTGCGGACATGTAATAGTCGTTAATAACGGTCTACTATCATTAAAAATAAACATATAATTCTTTTTTACAATAATGAAAAGTTATACATCTGGAAATATCAAGCGTCTTGTCTCAGTAGGATTGATACAGTCGAAATTATTTTTCCAAATGAATAAATATCCATATGGACGACGTTTACTGTCCATCAATACAAAAAGAGAATAAAATATTTCAATTGAATATCAGAACTAAGGCCATGAATCTCAATTTAAAGAATGAGGACGTAAGAATCCCAGGACCTGTTCAAGGTGTATATAAAGCCCCGAGAAAGCGTGCAACTGACGGGACTGAATCTGGATATACTTGAAGGAAATTAATTTGAAAATATGAATTTATATAAAAATTATTGTATAACTAAAATAACTTGACAAAATAAAATCGGGTCGTATGCCGAACCAATAAACAGTCGCAACTAGGTTCGGTGAGGCCGCGCATGACGTGACGTAAGGCCTGGAGCTTTCGACAGTAATTCATGAGGCGATTGTGGTGGAGTGAGCCTTATCGACATAATTCAATTCGTAGAGCTATTGAAGCGGAGTGGTGATGAACTTTAAATGTAAATTAAAACGTATGGAAGCAAATGGGACTAGTTATGAGTTTTTGGAGCATGTTACTGACGTGTAAGTGTTGTAAATTTGTTTGTTGTTTTCTTCGTTAGCCATAAAATCTTTTAAACAAAAAAACCATAGTTAAAGCGAAAAATGTTTAAGCGTGATTATTTTCCAGTAAAACAGATAAAACGCCTCAACAAATATAAATGCAGTGGATGATTATGTACGTAGCATTACAGAAAATGTAAGTAGATAACCATTATATTAGTGGCCAGTACCAAGTAATGAATAAATTCTATCGAACATGTTTGAAAGTACTGTATGTTGACAGCGTTTGTTCGTGTTGCGCTCCGTTGAAACTCGAGCGACTTCTAAAAAACATCACCACTCAGTTAATACAGATAGTGAAGCTGGAAATATTTAAGATAAATATACCACTGAAGAAAATATAATTACGAAATACAATTACGAATATTCTGAATATACTCATTTATATTCAAAACAATTTCATATTTTTGTATTGCTAGGTATAAATTTATTTGTGCTATGTAATTAATTTCTTAGAAATATAATATGCGATGGTTTATTCAATGAACACCAAAATGCTTTGATATAAGAGAAACATGTACTTTCATTCTAAAGTGCCATAAGAACCTCTGGTTTCTTTCAGTGTCTCTTGGGAAATCAATCTGCTAATTGCTGAATGTATTTACTGTTGCGAGAGAGGCTAATTTATGTCTCCCTGGATTCTACAAGCTGAAACAGGTCAGTGCTGTAAAGGACATAATTGATGGTTTATGCTTTACTCGAGGTGAGTACCAAGGGGCACTAATCAATTCTATTAACAAATTATATTAACTCTGATATTAATCTGCGTTTCAAAGATGCATCTAGCAGGAATCTTGTGAAAGTGAATGCTATATCCCTATAATTAAATACTTTGCCAGATTTGCCGTGCAATTTATGTTCAGATTTCATATAAATCAATTTCTCGTGTATTCACAGACTTTAATATACCCCAAGACTGATTTTTTGCAATTCACGAGACATCCTTGAATATAAGGAGGGATATTTCTAAAGGCCGAATCACTAGGATTCTCTACTAACGATAATCGTATATTAATTATTCTTTATTAAAATTAAGGAACGAATGAATAATATTTAATTTAAATTGAAATTATAACAATACATGGCGGATTTCTGCATTTCTCAGGAGCAATTTTTTATGCAAGACAGAAATGTGGTTTATTATACACACTTTGTATTACAATTTTAGTAATTAAATAGAACTGACAAACATAATGTTATGTACTAAATACATTGTTTGAACTTGAAAGCTCGTTTCATTAACCAAATTAAACGCTCATTAAAAACCCATATTAATGAACACACAAATAATTTAAGTAAAATTTACTGGAATATTTTGTAAAACATTAAATGTAAAATATTATCTTCATTTATCAACAAATCTGGTAATTGGAGCATTAATTTTTAAAAAGGCAATAATAATTTAAATAAAATTTACTATTCCCTATGATTATTAAATTTCATTTTCCTTTGCTTTCTTTGAACATAAGCAATACACTTTAGAGCTATTAGTTGTACCTGTCAGCGTGCCGGTAAATTTCTCTTCTATCTCTTAATTTCGTAAGTAATATTTCATTAATTATCTTATTGTGTCGTCTATATCAAATTGTAAATAATTTTTCTATAGTACTTTTGTATTTAAAATTACGTCAGGCGAGATTTTTAAAAATATTATCATATTTTTCTGACAAATCGTCCTGATGAACTTATTTATTTGTTTTTAAAACAGTCACATACTGTAACAATTAAAAGAAAATTTGTGGTTTTAAATTATCCTTAGAGATTTTATCATTTTCCCATGCGCAAGATAGGTTAGCATGGAGGGTTGCACCAAACGAGTCTCAGAACTGAATACCACAACAACAACATTCTACGAGTATCAAGAAAAGAGAGGTCCCAAGTTGGACTTCAATAATTGGCGTAGAGAAATGTTAAATTCAACTTTTTCACAGCTTTATCTGTACGAAATTTCCGAGCAGGCCATCGAGAAACCTATTTATACCAGAAGCACTTATCAACAGTATTTACTGTAAATTGTAATAATTCAATATATCTTTATAAAAAATACATAAGGCAATCTACAAGCATCTTAAAAAATAGAATATTGTTGGAAATATTTATAAATTGAATTATAATACTCAATTTCTTAGACTCTTGTTATGTAAACGTTAGTGTATATTTCAAAAAATTAATTTTGTTTAATCGTAAAAATTCAATGTAATCACTTTGACGTAAAAATGAAAATTTAATTTTTACATGGATAAATTGAATTTGCAATGCTTGTATGGCGTAATATACTGTTGGAAAACGTGTAGCTTCTGTGAGTTTCTTTTGCGGCCTTCATAAAAGCTACTACAGCGAAACCTCGGTTTTCGTCAATAATCCGTAATGTAATCCGCTGGGGAGAACTTTTCATCAGATTTAAAATTATTTTACATAGTTTTGCTGTGCTAGTTAAAATTAATATTTTTATATTGCTTTATTTATATTGTTATAAATTAAATTAAAATAGTTCTATTAATATGATTGTTATTCCTACTAATATTATTTTTCTATTATATTCGTTTCTTATAATAATAAATTTATTTAAAACTATACTTTGTTTTTATTAGAGGTTTTATTGAAATATTTACTTTTTTAAAATAAATATTAATGTTATAACAAGTTGTTACCCTTATGTGAATACAAAATATATTATATTGAAAGTTTTTAGGCTACGTTTTAACATAATTTTTATGTAATATATCTATCCATTGCAATGAATTGATAGTCATCCAAAAACTATAATAATTTAAGAAAAGTCGAATTTAAAGGTATATGACCTTATGCGGCCTCCTTATTTAAATGTGGCCTCTAATGATAAAATGGTTCCCCACTTCTGATGTAATCCTTGAAACGGAGTGACATCGTCCACAGAATTACAATGAAGTTTTTTCTTGAGCTCTGATATTTGTACTATGAAATTCCATCAGACCAAGATGAATTACTGAACGTATTTGCCGTGGTATTGATCAGGCGGGAGAAAGAAAAAGGCGTAGGTGGGCACAGTTTGAATGAACATACTGGCTGCAACACAGAGAGCAGAGAGGTGATTGTCCCAGGGGAACAGGTGGGCTGTAATTCTCCCAGCTGACAATGGGGGCGTTGACGAGCACCTGCCCATCGGATTCCCATCAGCACGCGCGACTGGGTTGTGGTTTCCTAAATTATTCATCTCCACTCAGCACGAGATAACTGAAGACTACATCGATGTGCCTGATTTAGTATGGGACATTCCAGTCCGTACCATTTGAGATCAAAACTATGGTTTAACATCCCTTGAGAGCACAAAGAGCAAAGGACTTTCGATCAGTGCTAAATTTGAAATATTCAAATAAACCGACCGCGGCGTTCAAAATGTTGAGGAGTGCGAACAATTATCATATCATCTTCAACAGTCTTAACGGTACAGCTATATATTTCGACCTCACAAGGCAACATAATTTATGCTAAGAATTTTATAAGTTGTCAATTGAGCAAAATGATAGTGAATTGATAGAGTAGAATAAAATTCAATGCAGTCCCGCTTTTAACTTTGACAGAGCTATCTTTTCAAGATAGTACCATTATCCAGTTTTTTTCTAGGATCATTATATAAATCAGTTTACTTGTGCAATGTAACTTAGATTATTTATAGTAATAACAAAATCGTATTTTGTTTTTTCTTACAATATTTGAAAATTAAACAAAACCCGGAAATAACTGACCCCATTTATTTCCAGAAAAATCGACTGCAGTTCATAGTTTTGTTTCAATTTTTAAAAAAATTACCAGTAGTTTTTGGTAACGTGGCAATTAACTGCAAAGAAAATGTCATTCTAACGTGAAAAATTAATTATATGGAAATAATTTCGAATTAATTAAAGACTATTATTAAAAGATGTAGCGTAAACGATACTATCCGTCTAGTAAAGACTGTAACGTAGTGTAAATATTCATTGACACGAGTCACCTTATACTTTTAATGGCCTCATAGCCAAGAAAGAAATTAATAAAACAATTTAATTTACGAATTAACGCAGACGTTAAGGAAATTGTATACATATTTGTTTACCGTCATTGCTTGTGTAATTGCAGACGGCTAGCAAGTACAGTCACTTTCCCAGGCTTGCTCACTTCGCGAATATACATGTGCTAATACTAATCCAAGCATTTTCTAGACGCTGAGAAATTGTGAATTTATCGATACATATTGTTGGCAATCTGATATTAATCAATCATCTGCTCACATAAAAACAGAAACATTGCAAGCCACAGTGTGAAAATAAACTTAGGCTCCTAATACTTAAAAAACCTCGCCACTGGATAAATTTATGGTGAATATCCACTACCCAAAAGATGTAATATAAAAATTAATTTTCAAAAAAATCATTAAATAAAGGAATAAATTATTTATACACAGAAATAATATTTCGCACTTGTACTGAAACCAATGCGCATTAATGGTCAGAGGCAATGAAGTTCGAAGCACAGATTCAACTATGAGCAATTATTACTTCATAAATCATGAATATTTTGAAATAATAATTGTTTTATTATTAAATTCTAAAGCAATAATTGCACATAATTAAGTGTAATTTACATTCGAAAGATCTCCTATGAATACTTGAAAATGTCATAATGTAAATAAGAAACTACGTGGTTGTCTATGAATAATTCGCCATTTCTTTATTAAATATTTTATTCTGGCTAAATTTGGCCATTATATAATATTAATGAAACATCAAAAACATGTTAAAATAAATGTTACACTCTAGCAAGTATTTAAAACGTACAAATAAAATGCTATTTAAAGACGTATAGAGATATTATTATTCCCTTCTAAGAAAATGTTGTCGTTTTAAGGCATGTGAGTCTTGTAAAATTAGTATTAGAGGGTAGTGTGTGGGATAAGAACAGAAATCGGAGGCCAAGGATAGAATACGCTAAGCAGATTAGAGACGATGTGTGGTGTTCTAGTTATGAGGAAATGAAAAGGCTTGCGAAATATAGGTTAGCATGGAGGGTTGCATCAGACCAGTCTTAGGACTGAATAGCACAACAACAACAGAGATATTACTATTCACTTCTAATAAAATAAACCTAATATATAAGAACAAACGTATATGCAGTTATATATGTTCTAGGCTAATGTCTCAAAAATGTATGGATTGAGGTTTTCTTTTGAATGTCACATGTATAGCAGTTTCCATTTGCATAATTTATTCAACAACACCTGTTAATTTAGGAAATTAAGAAATGCTTGTCACGTACTCTTGTATCGGCCGTGAGAAAATTATATGGTTCTCGTGAGGAGAGAGTAGTTTTCAGCAGAAAATAATATTTGGCATATGACGGGAAGTTAAAGGAGTAAATTAAATTATTTTAATGATAACTGATAATATTACTAAACACATTCTGACATGCATTTCAAATACTTCCCGTTTCTATACATTACATTTATAATCGTGAAATATTTTGAAAAATATATTAGTATTTAAATTAAATGTTAAATAAATTTTAGCATTATTTAATAATCTCAAGCTATGTGAGGGTATAATATATCCATTTGTGATTAATAAATATTCAAAATATTCACAGAAACCTTCTCTGGGCAGAGAACTACAATACATCAAAACTTGGTGGCAATCGAATGAATGGTATAAGAAATCATAAGGGACAAACATGAATTCTTACAGCAGGTAGTCGACATAGGACCTGTTTCAGTTCGGAAAGGAAGGGACCTAAATCTTCAATAGATCGACAGAATCCTTCTGTGGGGTGATCAGCGCTAAATACAAAAAGTTTCACGGTAATTGGATGAATGGTTTTGTAACGGCCAGTTTAGGGTTCGTTTGAAATGATTATTTGTTTATTGAAGAATAAGAAGAGATGTGATATGCGAATGGTTGGTGGCAGAGAGAGAGAGAGAGAGAGAGAGAGAGAGAGAGAGAAGGCGAATATCGGTGGCTGCGATGTGATTTGTAAAGATATAAATCATGGTAATTAAATTAATTGAAAGTAAGTTTGATTTTCTCTACTAAAGCTATTAACATTATAATTACAGGTGGATTAACTGTCTTGGGTTCAGACACGGAAAGTAATGACTATGTTTCGCATTACGCAATGCTAGACAGGGTTGAATATGCCAAACATTGAATTTAATTGCTGTCTCCCATATTATATATCTAAAATAGTAATATTGGAGGTGAAACAGTTAAAACCTTTAGATATCGAGATATCAAATAATTATTCAAATATTGCGTGACAGTCGTTGGCGATATTAAATTCGTCACAGTAACACCTCTGCACGTAATGAGCTAGTTCGGGGAAAATAGAATAGTTTATTCAACGTGGGAGGAGGTGTGGTTACAGTAAACATTCCAAATCGTCGGGTATTTGAACATCCTCGGTTCAGAAACTCAGGAATAGGCGGCTTGTGTTGCTTTTAATTTATATTGAAGGGGGAAAAGGATTTTTGCCATTAGATTTGGTACCTATGTGGGCAATATTTCAAAGGGGAATTCTTGACAATTCGTTGATTTTTTAGTGTTTAATTTTCCTCGTCTGACTTCATCTTGCAGGCAATTTCATAGAATTTAGTAGGAAATGCAATATCTGCGTGAGTCACAATACAAATAAAATTTAATATTCTTCTTTTCAAATACGTTTTGCTTTAAATTTCCACATTTACTACGACTCAGAGTTTGCAAAACCGATAATTCATTTTCGTTAACTGATTTATATGTTTAAATGATTTACTTTGAGTTACTTTATATCCTTGCATTAAAATAATTATATAAAAATGCATACCGAAGTTTAGATTTTATAATCAAAATTAAATTCTTTATATTTAGATTTCACTCCATTTTTTATTTAACAATTTCCTTATTGTAATAATAATATTTTCGGTGAAAGATTAACACCACACTATTATTCCAACATTTGTTCCAAATTATTATTCTGCAAGACTTGTCTTTCATCATCGTTCAAAATGTCTCCTACCATGTCCTTACACACGATCACCTTTGGTTTGGATCTACCAATGTACTAATCAAATTGCATCTATCGACTCTGTTCAAATGTCCGTCCTACTTCTCTTAGGTTCCAACCACTCAACCTCAGTGTAAAACGTGATTTAGTTTACATTTGATATTACTCAATGCACTTTCATTATTTGGTTATACGTATTTGCTAACATCATATTTTAGTGACTTTCTTGAATACTACCTGGGCGCCCGGCGTTACTCGGGTATTTATATATTACAGCCTAACACACAACACTGGAATTTTTCTATTTTCTTTTTTTTATTCATATCATAACGATAACCCGGGAATAGTCAGTAATCTTGGACGATTTCCTGTTATTGCCATGAACCTCTTCCTCCTCTGCTACTCTATTCCTTTCCCGCTCGGGGACTTACGTACAGGTTAAGTCGGCCATTCAGAATATTGCTATTGTAGTATTCCGTTTATCCTAAATTCCCATGGGAGAATTAAGGCGGCTAAACGCGTTCTGAGTGCTCCAAATTATCTACGAAAATTTGTTAATATTGTCGGGTAAACAATTGAAAAAATGTGTTGGTTGTCGAGAACAACCTTTTAGTGCAAGATTAATAGCAAAGGTGCTCGGGGCTCCATTCGCTTCGGATTAGATTGAAACGAGTATACATCACGTGCTCTTGCGTCACACGAACGGCAATATTTCATATTAATGCCACACTATTCCCCATTACCGTCTCATATATTAATATTTATTACACCGTTCATTCTTTTATGCAACCATCGTTAGTATTATTAGCAATAAAATAAGCATTTCCTTCACCTTCTCTGAACACGGATGGGATGATGTGTAAAGCTTCTGTGGAAAGCATTCTCCTAACTAGTTTTATTATTTTAATTGACGACTAATTTCGCGTTACTCTTTCACAGCATTTAGCATTAAAGACGTGTTTTGTTATCTCTTACTCAATTCAATGGAGGCAGCTTGTTTATATACCGTAAATGGTGTTTATTTACGATGAATCATAAATATTTACGAGGTGCTGGGCATTACACAAAGCGATTTGAGTACCGAAATTTGATACAGAATTAATAATTATGTAGGGAATAATCAAGACGATTAGTAGAAACTCATAATTCAGCCAAGCTTATGGCGTGGTTAAAGTAGTAGTCCCCAACTCAGAGAAAAAAAATTCATTTTATATTCTTTGTACCGTTTTAGCTGAATAGAATAAAGCAACTTCCCATATTTCGTCAGTCTGTCCGTTAACCAATATCAAGACACTTTAAAGGTAATGAAAATTATTGGAATCGATTTGTAAACGTTATAGCACGAGAAGATTTACCGTATACCTTAATTGTTTGAAATGAACAGTTAAATAATGGCGATATTTTATTGCCAAATAAATTATAATATGCCTACAGAGATATATGCTGGAGCTAGTTCATTGACTATAACTTTAAAAACAGAAATAAAAATTTAACTCATGCGTTAAGTAAAAAATTGAAACATTTTTCTAAAATAATATTAGAAAATGCATACGAAGTGGTAGGTCCTTATGAGTCGTCCAACAGATACTTTGCAAGTTTGTTGCGGTAAACACTGCTCCTGTCGCGATATCCAACACTGAGTTCAAATATTGCTTCTCCAACAGTATCTTTTATATATAAAATGTGATGAAGAACGACAAAACGTAATATAAAAGAGAAATCATACTACAAGGAGAAGAAATAAAAATCCTACGCTTTGCCGCAATATTGTAGTATCAGAAGACAACTTGGAAACCATAATAAATGGCTTGAACGTGGTCCCGGAGAAAGATTTCAATATGAGGATTAATAGAGGGAAAACATAGATGATGCAGTGGATTACAAAGGGTGTTAGATTGAGAAGGTATATTTTGAAGGAAGTTAAAGTATTCTGCTACTTGGACAGTATAATAACTAGTGATGGTAGAAGTATAGTAGACATAAATAGTAGGATAGCGCGCGCAAGGAAGGCTTTCGCAAAAAAGAGAAATTTACTTACGGGTAATATAAGTGTATTAGGAAATCATTGCTAAATATGTTCGTATGGAGTGTGGCGTTATATGGGAGCGGAACGTGGACGGTAGGAGTTGCAGAAAGGAAAAGAATAGAAGCATTTGAAACGTGGCGCTACAGGAGAATGCTGAAAAAATCAGATGGATGGATAGAATCATAAATGAGGAAGTTCTAACCATAATAGAGGATGAGCGAACAATATAGAAGAAGTTGACTCTGAGAAGGGGTAGATTAGTAGGTCACGCTTTGCGACATGAAGGTCTTGTGAAATTAGCATTAGAGGGAAGTTTGTTGGGTAAGAAGAGAAGAGGGAGTCAAGGGTGTAATACGCTAAACAGATTAGGGAATATGTGCGATGTGGTAGTTTATGCGGAAATGAAAAGGCTTGCGCAAGGTAGGTTAGCATGGAGGATTGCATCAGAGAAGTCTCTAATTGGGGAAACTGCTCCAGGAGTAATGAAATATTTAAGTTGCAAAAGCGTGCAATTAGAATACTTTGTAGCACTAATTCTAGATAGAGTTGCAAACCTTTCTTCAAAAGTTTGCAAATACTTACTTTACCAAGCGTATATATTTATGAAGTATTAAAGTTTGTAAAGCGAAACACTAATTTGTTTCAAACAAATGGCGAGTTTCATGAATACGCGACTAGAAATCGTTCAGCTCTAAGGTCGGACAAGCATCGCCTTGCTCTACACCAGAAAAGTATTCACAATACCGGGATAATTTTATACAACAGCCTTCCGCCAGAGGTTAAAAATAGTACCTACAAAAGCTTCGTGAAGCAGAGTAAAACTATTCTTTTAAATGGCGCGTTTTACTCGGTACAGGATTTTCTTAATCGTCCTTCTAGTATTTAAATCAAGGTTCCTGCAAAAAGTGTTGAATGAGCTGCCTTATAAAATAGCACATCACATATCTTAAAATTTCTATTCAGTTTTTTCTGCTCTTTTGTTTGTTTGTTTCAGCCTGGAGCTACGACGGAGGGAAGGACAGTTTCCTGGTCGCAGAGCTCCAAGTAGTTAAAACTCCATTGCGTGTTCCTCAGTGTGTGCTTGTTTGTGTTTCCCAGTGTGTGTCCGTGTTGTGTTTATATTGACTTTTGTCTATATACACTTTCTTTTACTAATTTATTTTAAGTTTATTTGTCTTTAATTATGTACTTTATTTTGTTCATTTTTAATTTTTAATGTATGACGTATCCTATCTCCTCAATTGAGGATTAATGGAAACAACAATAAATCTAAATCTAAATCTTAGGACTGAATACCAAAACAACAACACAGCAGTATCCATTCCGAGATCTTAAAAGATCTTGTTTTGAACTTACCATTGCGCGTTGATCAATGTTATTAGTATTATGGGAATTACATATGACGAAAGGTTATCTTAAAATCAACACATTGAAAATCTGGAAGTAGAATGTCAAAAAAAAGCCTCATGATCTTAAAAACCCTTTCCGCTTATAACTATTAACAGTCACGTAACAATATGTTAATTCAAGCCAAAATGAACTACGGCTTCATATTTATTCATCGGTAAGCAAGAGTATGCTAAACAAGCCCAATATTATTCAAAACAACGCAATGATATTAATAACGGAGTCTCTGGGGTCTATCTCGATTACTAGACTTCTATTAGAAACAATACTGGCTGCACTCGGGCAAGAAAGAGAAATTTCTTTAATAAAATATGCCATCAAAGCTAGGGTGTCATTGCACGAAGAGGTAAGAGAGATTACGACATTTCCAAAATGTATGCTGCAAACCCTCTGTTTTTCACCAGCTCTGTTCTATTCCCAGCTTAGCGATGTACCTGACAAAAACGGCATAACCTTACCCATTACTCGTATTCTTTGGTCCCAACATGGGAAACAGCGTTGTTATCACTTAATGTCCTCACAAAATGTACACGTTATGCAGAAACGGAAAGAAATAAGCAAAAGTCTAAAATTTTCAGCCATAAACAACAGGCAAACTGAACAAAGTGGACCTATATGCAGGATTTAGAATGTTAACCTGAATATTCCGCATATATTAATATTTTGTCTTCTGGGACATTTCAATCCTAATGAATTGGCAACATCAAAGACATTATCGTAAAAGTTCTAAAATTTATATGTAAAACAGGATTTTAATTAAATTTAAATTAGTTTATTTTTCTGTTTCAGAGAAATGTTTAGGTGATCAGTTAAATTTTTAAAATGAATTAAACTTCTTTTTCCCTTATATTCAATTTTTAATTTAATTATTTTTAATAAGACGTAACAGTTTTGTACTGTTGAATTGATGTAAAATACGAGGTTAAAAATGTAATTGGATGGTTCGGTAATAATGTCGGGATGATGTGACAATGCCTTAATAAAAAAATATATTATTAAACTTTTTGACTAAAACTTTGAGTTTCGGTCTGTAGCCAACAATTGTACCATTGGCGATAAAAAGTAGAAAATTGCATACAAAAAGCTTAGAGATATCAAAATGAATATCTGAAAGATATTATCTTGGCAGAGAAAAGAAATAAACTATTATAAAAATAAAAATTTCGTAGTTTCATTCTAAAGCTATTATTCAGAGTGAACTTGCCTCTACATTTCTTAAAGCGAGTGACAAGTTAGTGCACGACCAAATATTGAGGTGGAATGTAATTGATTCAGTAGTCTTTTTGTAAGCACGAGATGTAATATTTATGAATGTAGAGCCAGGGAGTCGTGTTTAGACTATTAATTTGTGGTTTGTTTGCCAGCTCTGAAACAGTAATAAATAACTTGGATAACAACCAATTTATAATATGCAATCCAATTCTCAGATTATTTATTCATGTCTTTAACGTTTGATAAGTAACTCGTTCGGCAGTAATCAAAGCGGCTCTGATGAAATTCTTTGTCGTTCTCAGGGGAGCCGCAACCGTATTTATGAACTACTTCCTTTGCGCAACGGACAGTATTGCTAATTAGGGATCCTTGTTACGTCACGAGAGTCCCATGTAGGGTAACAATTGACAGCACAGTGAGTCGCACCTGCGATGTCGGTAATGTCACCGTAGTAAGAGTTCACGCCACACATTCAGTCTTCTTTACGGGTCAACGGTGAGGTTCGTTTTCATACACCGTGTTATATATTCTGTACCAGTGATTCTCAAATTTTGCGGAGCGACGCCCCGAGGCATCGCGAAAATAATACAACATTCAGCCCAGGAAAAGTTTCTGAAGGGTAATTATAAACCCTTGGCTCATGTAAGCGATCCGCTGTGATGTAAAAATATTTATTATACAGGTTTTCGATAGGACACTATTAGTCACTTTATGAAATACTGTAAATTGATATTATAGACTCACTGCCCGCAACAAACTTCTATTTAGTATGTGGCACTGTTTATGAATGAATTTTAAGAATTAGGCGGTCTATTTAAGAACATGATGATATAGAATATGGGAACTCTATCTATATTGTGGTATGCGTTTTTAATATGGGTAGGTGGGGGAAATGAATTTAAATTATGACGATTATGATTTTGATCAATAAGGGGTAAAATAAATTATAACTTTTAAATGTAACAAAATAGGATTTATTAAGCTATGTATTTTATGGGACCCTTGCTTACTAAATCGGGAACGAGTTACTCTTTCTCAGGGAAAGCTAATGCTCAATGGGTTTACTAATAAAATATGGGGGAAGAGTGAACACTTTATAGAAAAACGACCAGAGGCGAGAAACATCACCACGGCGTTGTTGACGATCTCCGACGTCCTTCCTAGCTGGTTAATCGGCTGGTGACTGCTGGTGGTTGTAGTTCCCGAAGCGTCGGAGGTAGGCTGAGCGTCGCTTTCGTCACTCCAGGGCTGCTCGTCGACTCGTACTTAAATTCTGGTAGCCTCTGCTGAATTATCGTCACAGTCGGACGGATGGTTAAATAAAATTTGCGTCCAGTGAACTTAAATTTTGACCGACGTAACTATTTGAATTTAGTTGTTTCCTAAAGGCGTCGGAAAATTTTTCTAAAATCTGCTCTCTTCTCTCTTAGTGCATCCTGGTTTTAATCCTCACGCCCCGCCCAAATCTCTCCTGGTGAGCGTGCACTTTCTACTTCCTCCTTATGGAGGGTAGGCTTCTGAATATTGTTTATTTTTTGGCAAATGTCCTTCATAACCTTGGGCCCTGCATAACAAATTGTTGTTATGAAGTTATTGTTTTTCAGCATCCACCCATCCTTATTAAGAAACGCTATAAAAGCCAAGTCAGTCTTATTGCAGTAAATACTCAATGTAATTCAATATAACTATAAAATTAAAGTGTTCTCCTTACTCCGATATCAGTCTCATTGCATTTAATAGCAGATGGCGCTTTGTATGTTTGAAAATTAAACACATTTTAATTGAATTGATTTTTATAAAAAAAATTGAAACTGATGTATTTAGGAACTCTGAGAAACATTAAGTTAAAATATTCAAGGGACGAACGTTCTCCATTTTTACTACAGTTTCCACGCCACATCAACAAATGAACTTTATTTATAGCCACGCATTAACTGTTACTAATCATTAAATCCTTAAAAATCCGGAAAAAATTTATGGAATATTTTTTTGTAGAAAGTTTAATTACAAATATGTTGCATTCGTTTTGCTGTTGTATTTTGAGATCTATCAGCATAGAATACAAATAACTAACTATTTTCAACCAAATATATACAACGATAAAAATACACAGTACGAAACAAAGGATATCAAAAATAAACATTATATAATTGTTCAGTATCTAATTTGATATTAATAAACTGCTATAATCCCATTTTAAATGTCGTCTGCGTATTTGTATATTGACTTTGTTCCTTTCATCTACATAGTTTGGTAATTTATATTTTTCGAAATTGATAAGGGAGATAATGACTGATAAATAAAATAAAGTTTGTTAATACATATGATATCAAATTTTTATCTGTATTTATCGACAGTCTTTAAACAACAATTTTTGACAAGCAATTCGTATAATGTAAATGATACAATTTTAATGAACGACTCTTGTGAATCACGGCAAATACAAAATTGTTCCAAGAACATGACACATTTTTTTCGAAGACTTTAAAGTGTTCACCTTGGTGTTCGCCTCACTTCCGCTAGCTGTCACTGTCCTGAGTACATATTTTCCTCCTCAATGCGAATTACACATGTACAGTATACAGTTTCAACCCTTGCACTACCTGTGAATTTCCTGGAACTGTCTTTTGTTGATGCTATGTTCCAGTGAGCATATACAATGGAACACTTGGTAAAATCAGACATTCGAACTGAACACTGCTTACTTTTTAGGATGGGTGATTCCTAGTCGTAAAAATTAAAACAAGATTTACTTTAGTAATTACTTTTTAAATATTGATTTGTAATATAATTGAAATACATTAATAAAATAGTTAGACTCCATTTCCAGACTTCTTCAGGCTTACTATAAACATAATATTACAATAAATTAAATTAAATTCTTTGATACAATTTTTAATTTGTATATAAAAACACGGTTAAAAACTTACAAATTTAGCAATACATCCTATTTACTCCTTGCCTCCCTCAGCCGAAAAGATTATTTAATTTACATGTGAAGAATTTGGTGCCGCGCTGGACCATCTCTATCGACTGTTACGGCCGAAATTGTGTAGTAACAATGACCGCTTTCGACAGTTAAATTTTAACAATGGAGAAGAATATTAAAGCGAACTACAACAAAAGAGTATCGTAAATTTTGTTCAAATTATTCGTGCCATTTATAATATTTATTGCTTGAGGGTTGTACCTGATATACATTTCACTCATAATTCTCGAAAACTAATTATTTTCTTCGTCTAAAATTTACACATTGTGCCAGTCTAAATCGTGATCATTAATATGTATGTGTTTAAACACAATTATGTACTTTTTGTCTAATTTGTTTTTTAATGTTCCTTAATGCGAGCTTTTAAAGATCTTTTAGTTTGTCCGATATGCAATGCGTTACAATCTGAACAATTGATTTGTGGCGTCGAGCCTGCTTGTTCACTTTGACTTGATACGACCATAATACGAAAATCCAGCTTCGCATAAATAGGTCGTAGAAAACGAAAGTAAAACAATAATAGCTTGTTTAGAAATATTGGGGTAACTTTTCGACAAACTCACCAAGAAATCACTTTGTATTTTTTTTTTCACTGAGTAAATCAATTAGATTTGCACAGTCACGTGCACCTAATCCTACAGGATAAGCTGTCACAGAAAATGGATTCTGAGCCCAGGAATCGTCCTTACTAGTAGTTTTCGGAAAACATTGCAAAAGACTTGATTTCAATTATGTACATTTTCTAATATTTTGGAAACTTCTTCATTCACTTGAAAATTTAATCTATTCAAATATTCATACATAGCTGGAAACCAATTAAGATCGTTATATTAAAGTCATGAAATCCAAAATTGTATTTCTTTATCAAAAGATTTTATAGCTAGTATTCAAAATTATAATATCTGCCAGATATGCGGGTTTAATCAACTATGAAGGGTTTGGTAAAACTTAAATAAGATGTTGTCGGGAATTATTTTGTGCCTTTTTTGCAGAACAAGCCCCATGGAGGAAGACAGTTTCAACATGCGTGGCTTTTGCCTGAAATTTAACTTTATTTAAAGTATACACGAAGTAAAAATACTTTTGTGTTGCTAATCTGTGGAGCTAATTATACCACAATACTGGAAACTATTTAGACGGATTTGGAAATATATTACGGTTCGGGTCATTTGCCGCAGTATGATATTGATAACATTGTCACTCTTGTATTATCATTGAACATAGATGTTTAGGAAAATACTTTTTATTATTATTCTAAATGTGTAGAAGTGATGGTGATATAATTAATGTGACGATGAGATTAACAACTTTACAAATTGATGAATTGTCATTCACAACACAAATTTCAGTAAAAATGCTTTGTCTGCATGTCATTAACTCCTACCCTCCGGCGAATAATTAATTTGAAAACAAATTAAAAGACTTCAGTGTACTTCATGCGTTCAATTATATTATATTAAATGTGAAAAAGGTTAATTAAAATTTTACCGAAATATTTAATATCGGAAAATTCCAACGCGCAACATTTTAAATTACCTTCAAATTTGAATTCCTGGATAAAGAACGTTACCGACACGCGTTTCAATTTTATTTGATTAGAATAAAATTTCTGTGATGCTCAATAAGTTGGTAATCTTTCATAAGAGGTCACTTAAACACTCGACATGAAAGGAGAATACATTTTGGGGGACCTGATTTATTCTGAAAAGTCCGGAGTTCAGGCCAGGTTTTGAATCAAATTCGTTAAGTGTGTTGTTAAAAACCCTTTTATTTCTATAAATTATTAGTATTTAAATTAACTGTCTCAATCAAGTTGATCGAAATTGTAACGTGCAACTATTTCAAATAATCTACTACTAGTATGTATGGAAAATGTTCATTTAAACAAATGTCTTTGAAAATTAATACGCAATTTACAATCATTATGGAATTTACAACAAAATCACCAAAATAACATATACGCTTGAAAATATTAACTAATTTGGTGCAGAAAATATCAATTTAGCGTAGAATATGATTTTCACAGGTATATTGCTTAATAAAAATAAGCAACTTTAAGATTTTTGTAAGTTTAAAATTGCCTAAAGAACACGAGATTTGGTAATAAATAGTGACAATGACAAAATTTATTACAACAATTAAAAATACTGGAATCTTTACTTTACCCAATAGTTTGGCTGGTTGTCTGCTACATTGTCGAAAATTAACGTCCAGGCTGTCCGCAGGATGACCAGATACCACGTGGGTGGGTCAACACAGCCGGAGCAGGTAATCACGAAACATCAAAGGTTAAACACACCTTTAACCAGCTTCATGTCTTAGTTAACTTACAATTACCGCATTGCACACATTCTAAATTCCAATACTACGTATATGTCCTACCATTAATATTTTCAACTTACTAACTCACGAAAAATTCTAATATTTGTGTATCGTATCAAGTGTATGGAGTAACATTCTCGAGGTTTCGCATCCTGGATCACGCCACCAACAGTGCGTTTGGCAATTGTGTCATCACAATTACACCTTTAATACTTTCGGTCAGGGCCGACCAAAAGAGGTAGGCCTCGCAAGCGACTGCATACGGCGGCAAAAGCGCCTCATATAATAAGTGTTGGCAGATGGTGATTCCTCCGATATCAACGTTTGGAACATTTAATATTCTTTCACCAAATAAAAAAATATTATTAAGGCTTCTGTTTGTTACTGATCAACTGTAAGGTTTTAATACTTAGGTAGGGGATATTTATATTTACTTTAATATATTGAACAGGAAAATTAAATTACAAGTCTGCTTAAATTTTGATGTTATATTTAATAATAACACATTGAAACCTTATCCTTCTACTCTGTCAAGATATAGATGCATTACACACTAAATTTACACTTTATAAATTAAAATAAGACAAATTGATTCATTTTCTGTAGGGAATAATGGGCTCAAATACCTGGTAGTTAATCAGACACAATCGTTGTCTGTGACCATTGTGGCATTTATGGTCGGCTGTTATGGATTTATTGTGTAATGGGTACATTACCAATGGTGCTCAGGGATAATTATTACCGAGACTCAGAAACCCTTTTCAAGTCATTGATGCGGACTCTCCAGTGTTGGCTTCTGGAAACCTCAGGACTGGCGTTGCCCTCCGATACCTGGAGTAACCGCGGATCGTCACCACTTATGAAATCTTGTCCACCAGTATTTGCTGAAATTATATTAACAACTGACTTTCTCAATCTTCGTCACCCACCTCCAAACCTCAAATCTCCCCTCTAGGCCCGAAATTACCCATGAATTTAGTGAATAGTAATTCATCTTACGCTTCATCAAGTTCCAAATGTTGAGATTGAACTTATGCCCCCGTAGAATATACAATCCTTTAAGTTGACAACGGCGTTTAATCCCCATCACAGGCAGCCTCCGTACAGGTTGCGGAGCTCGGAAAATTTAGTTTTAAAATTTTTGTATTCAATTAAAATGAAATAAAACCCTTTATTAATTTATTAGTCATATTTTCACCGCACAATGCACTTTTAGTACTTATTTTAATCATAAACTGCACACTCCTTTCAACATATATTCCAATATTCCTTCTGCTTTGTCAACAGTATCGTCTGCATTCACGTTGTGCCTCGAAATTTACTAATAATTTCTTAATCAGATTTTCAATAATTTGTGAGATTCATTTAAATATCTACTAATTTATTAAATTTTATTTATTTATACACACTTTACATTCTGTTCTACACGTTTAATAAAAATAAACCTCAAAATTTAAATATTTCTTATGACCAGAGATCTTTTTATCATAATTTCAACGGGAGACAGAATTTAAAACATCTTTCCATATGGAAAAAATTTAAGGAAAGTTTACATTTTTTAAATTCTTATCTGTTACACGATGTGAATAATTTTGACTGGGTTCCCTGGATGTTGCATCCAGACACTAGGTAGAACGTTCTCTTGATTTCACACGAGACTGGGTTAAACTTCCCTCCATTATTACACTCTATGCATTAAGCCCATGTCAACTTTTGACTAACTTTTGGGTTTAGTTTTAGTTTGTAAGTTCATTATAGTTAAATTATTAAAAATGTGTTGAAACAATTTTTCGTAAATTGGTTTGTATTAGGATTATTGCCTTAATTAATTTGTGTTTTTTATGGTTCGTTTAGAATTGTGTTTATTAAAAAAAATATTTTTGAAGCTTGGGGCGGCTGACATCTCAGCTCCTCTTCTTCTTCTTTACTAACACTACAGACCTGTTAATAAATATAGCATTTCGGATTTTCTGGAATGGCTCGTGGGTAGCGCAGCGATTCTCTTTCAGTCTTAACCCCAGATTTCGAGATCATGACGATCACAAACATCTAGGCGCATGCCGGTATTTGAACTTAAAACGCAAGACCTCTACACCACAGCAGATCATATCTCATCTAGTGAAAAAAATCCATTTAGACACACTATTAAATACTTTTAATTTTATCCCAATTTTTAAGCTTCTTTTCAAACTGTCCTCCATAATTAACAACTTAATTCTTTCAGCAATACTTAACAAATGTTTTCCTACCTTCAAGCCGAACAACTGTCTATTCTTTTAGGTTACAATGTTTTCCAGAATAGTAAGTTATTTCGTGCGTAATGTGTTGAAATCATAAATTATTCTTTTGAGTTGAACAGCCATGACCACTGTATAACATTCTGCGATTTCACAAAATCACTAACATATAGGGATTGCGGCTGAAGTGTTCGAGTGTCAAGTAGCCTGATATACGAAATAGACTTCTATAGATCAAGATACGATTTGTTATATTTTCAATTCTATTTTAATATACTTAATATAAACCAGCTATACGCCTTATTACAAGAAAAATTATAACAACTAATCTATAATTTAACGGAATAGATAATCCCGTTTCAGGTAGTGTATTTCCAATATAATTCAATCAATAAGTTGCTTTAATAATAATAACCGAAAATATAAGTTTATATCATTAATAATCATACAATCAACTTTTACCGCGTATAGCTTATAAGACAATCAATGTCAGATCAATCAATAAAATTTTGACCTCATCAATTTAGTTTTTCATGAAATTTGGTATGAAGGACAAATGTGACAAGGAAAGTAATTATGTCAATTTTCCGATTTCATCCTGAAAAAAAATATTTTTAATAATTAATATTTTTTTAAGTATTAATAAAAATATGGAAGATACAGACAAAATAAAATTAAAATTTTTAGTAAAAAATATAAGCAATTATAATTATATTAATTATAAATAACCATAACATTTTTCCTCAATTGGAATATAGCTAACTTTCAAACAGCAATAAAAACTAGTGAATTGAGCTTTCCAAAAATTTCATATACAAACCTTTTTACAGTAAATTATAGTTTCAAGTTCATTAACAGTAACTTGACCGTGAAAATCTCGAAACAAGCCGCCTCAATAATAAGCTATAGAAAATTTCATTCCCGTAACATACTTGTATCCATATGCCAAATATTAGGCTGCCTCTACAATGACATGACTGCAAAATAAAATACCTAATAATTGAAATTATAAGGATTTCAAAGAATTTCTCGTTATTCTTTCCAATAACCGCTTCTCACTTAGCTTAATTATTTGTTTTTGTACGCCATTTGATGTGCAATAATCTCTACACGTTAAACATATTTTCTTGAATTTGTTAGAGATGGTATGATGAGTGCAAGATGTGGAGAAAGCGAGAGGAATGCGAGCGACATTTCTCCAGCTGTTGCGGCCTTGTCTGGTAACGTGGTAACGGAATCCGGGACAAGGTTGTCCGCTCGCCTCGGTCACGTCGCTTCGGGGTTGCAGCAATTAGCGCCACTGAGGAGCGTTATGACAGCGCATTAACCAGCTGGCTGCCCTGCGGACTAGTTGCTTTACGAGAACACGGCTCTTAATTCGTCAAGTTTTAAGTGCACAGTCAAAGGGAATTTTATTCGCACCTCTGTTTATTTGCCTGCTGGATTCCTAGAGGTCCAGGTCGGAGTCCTTAAATTCTTTCCAAGTAACACAAATAATATTGATAGGAGAATTTTCACTAACGGACGACAATATGTCTACACATAAAAAGATAGTTCTGCGTAATATGGAATCTTATACAGCATTTTTAATTAGAAAATATATTGTCCATAAATAATAAAAGAATGATATATGAAAGAAAAATCTAACGGTGCAAACAGAAAAAAAACCTCGATTTTGAGGTGGAGAAATCAGAAGCAATAGTACACAAGAGTTCGAATTTTCTAACTGAAAATAACCCTACTAGTCTATTACATAAGGCTATCGAAACTGACTTCGTCCAATGCAAATGAACTAGCTCTACCAATTATATTATATAGGCAAACTTCATAAGAAGTACATGAATAGGAAAATTTTGACCGGAACAGGAACTCGAACCTGGGACCTCCGCTATTAGGGCGGACACTCTACCAATGAGTTAACCCGGGTCGAAGTCCAAGGACCGATTCGACATCTCTCCTAAGCCAGGCTCACCTACAATTTACTAATCACAACCTAAATATAGGAACACAGTGAAGAAAGGAAATTGTGTAACATGATCAAAGGCGCATGGAATTCGAGTGAATCAACTTGAATGGGCTACCTTTACAAAACCAGATTACACAATTTTCTAGAAATATGAAAAGGATATTTGAAGAATTCCGAGTAAAACTGAACGGAAGCTAAATTATGTTCTTTTCAACTGGATGCTAAATTATCTTCGTTTCAACCTCATAAACTTGGTCGAAATATGCGGCAGTGTTTTTATCCCTCTCAGGCGAGTGAGATGTTGCAATTGTAATGAATTGCTATTTTATTCAATCAGTGTTTACACAGACTATATTTGAGAAATTCCCTTTTGGCCCCAATCAGATGTCAATAAAAAACAAGCCAGACACCGACGAGGAGGGTAGGAGCGAACCAAAACGTGTCAAATCCTGAGCTTCGCTGATTAGAAGGTGTTACCTGCCCAGGACATCAACCATTCGGAAATTTCTAAGGTCGTTTCCCCTTCCGCGAAATATGAAGACCAAGATGGAAATATGATTGTAACAGGGAGTCATGTGATACAGCATCCAGCTTCATGGTGGGGGTATGTGGTGAGAAGACGGAATAGAGAAAAATTCAGTGGGAAAAGGAATTTTGAAGAAGGATGAGCGGAGATGTGAGAGAGAAGTTAATCAGTCTGGAGTGGTATTTTAAAGAAGGAGGAATTCAGAGGTGATACGATAGAGAAGATAGGGTTTGGCTCAAGCCTCGATAGTTCAATTCTTTTTCAAATTAATCAGACCGAAGAGATACATCAAGTATCTCCTTATAAATAAAATAGATTGTTCCTACTTTTATGTAAATGTGTTCCACATACAAATCTAAGTATGTGGAGTAATTTCGGCCGAATTATGTAAACGTGTTCCTTGCAACACTGGAAGGAGTTCTGTTGGAATAATACACGACTATAACGCCTTCAAGGAGGCGACGAAAATACTTCAAAAGCACTGATGTTTTCGTCGAATAAAAATATTTAGGGTCAGTTACATTGATGTTGTTCTGTATACTTTCAACTCCGTTGGCCACGGGAAGGGAGCATCTGTCATAGCGGGATTGGAGGGATATTAAAATAGTTAGGCGAAAACAATCGAGATTCGTGTCGAGTCAGGGGTTATGGAAGTCGTAGAGTTCAATTCTGTTGTAGCTCAGCCCCGACATGGAAGGCGGTGGAGGATGGTGGTAAAGGGCTGTTATATAAAAATATATTGCGAAAACAGCCAAGAATTGTGCGAGTATTCATGGCCTTATTAGTGTATCCGTAATTATTTTGACACTCAAGTTATCTGAAGTAGTTTTCAGTCTCTCTAGGTACCGGGAGTATACGTGTCTTAGCGTGCCGGAGAACTAATTTACAGTTCTTAGACTTCTTTTTAAGTAACTGAGCTTATCTGAGATACGAATAGATGAAGCTACCGTGAGTGATGCCGACAGTTATGATGATGTTAACATTCCGTTAGATTCAATATACGTCATTTTAGGCGCTGGTTTCATAACGTGTCGGCAACGAGATTACTTTCGAATTAAATATTGTACTGGGCTAATGTAAAAAACGCCCAGTCAATGGCAGACAACCAGGGAGTTTTTAATAAATACTTGTGAAAATATTTGTACCTGTGTTTCATATCCAACTGATGGACCCTGGCTGTAAGGAGTCTTGTAAATAAATTGTATATAATTTGTTCTGAACGATGATGTTTTTATTGTATTTATCCTGGTAATCAGACATACGTGCTCCTGTAATGAAAAAGAGATGATGTATTTGGTCTGTATCAGCAATATGTTTCAGATTCTTCCAGATAACTGGACACTATAAAAACTCAAGTTGACTACATGCTTCAAATGGCAAAAATATATATTCGGTGTTAATTAGAAGAATATATTTTTAAGTTATGTCTATTTGACAGGAAGTCTGGGAAAACATCATTTTAGTTTGTAAAATGCTGTTCGTCTCAAATAAAATCATGCAGTTACTGCCAACTGAGTTGTGGAAGCTTGTAAGACGAAATCATACATTAGAAGGTCGTTTACCTTCATTACGAAATTTGCATACTGTGTATTTTCTGTAATAGCTTGTTTGTAAGTACAGCGCATATTAAACTACGCGGGCCACTGGGAAATTAACAATAATCCCTACAAAGTGTAATTACTTTTACAATCTGATGCTATACAGTTAGTAATATTCATTTCGAACCTATACAATCACACTGGCCTGAATTGTTATATATTGTCAGAAAACTCTGAGATGGTGTATGTTTAATAACTTCTTAACATATTTAACACCTGGAGGAACTCCAGAATATAATTTACCCATTCTAAATAAATAATTAGCAGTCGTATATCTTCACAATTGTGACCTACAGTTACATTGTTTGCTTCATTGTAAGCATTTTACTCATTCAGAACCTGTATTAATCTAGTTTATGGTATCATTAAGAAATTCTGCGGGTACTGTACCAGTTAAATTACTTTATGTTTAAGTATGATTATCGTAAGTGTAATCTGGTGCAGGGTGAGACTGATGTTACCTTTGAAAGCCCTAATCATCTCCAGCAGTAGTACAGTTGAGGAGAATTAGCTGGTCGTGTGCCAAGACGATGCGCTGTGGACAACTCCGCCCATATTGTAGCGAGTGCAGACATCAGCTCACTTTTACTCTGGTTTTTGTTGAGGCAAGTTGGTAGTGTAAAAGCAATTTTGAAAAGATTGTCGTTAGGAAATATATTGCTTTCAGTTCAGGAAATGTTGTACTTCAAGAAACGCATCTTTAAAATGCAATAGATAATAAGTATAGCGTGTGTTAAAAAGATGTCGTCGCAGTCTCCAAATCCCGTTCGTTTGAAAACAATTCATGTTATTAACAATGATAGTAGCGTTTCACCAGCCCACTTGGAAGGGTAGTACCTCCTCAAACGACAATACTCCCCTTCTCCTTTCCCTACTGCGCATGTAGATACGCCATGTAGAATCTCACGAATTTAATCATGTAAGACTCTCCTGCGGAAATCATACTCGCCTAATTATTATCGGAGTGTGTGGTACTGACAACAATAATTGGAATTGTTCACTGATTTCTGTTCTTCTGAGATCATATATTTTTAATTAACATTAAAAAAGAATAATCATATTGATGACTTACAACTTAAGAGTTCACTATTCTTATTTTTTACTGTTGCAAGAGTAGAAACCAATTTACGTCAGGTTATGTTTAAAATAGGAGGGAGACAGAGAAATAATAAAAATTTATAAATAACAAACACTTCCCTGGGGAAATTAGTCCAAATCAACTGTTCACAGACCGATTATCTGTTGGATTAAATAGAAATTTAAAGGGGGAGGGTAAATGAATAACTTTAATAATACTGTGAAGGGTTGTATAGTCACTAAAAATATTAATATTTGTCTAATTCTTTTTTAACTCAACGGAAATGAATTATTTCTCATCTCAGGATATTTCGCTGGTTTAATAACAAAGTTAGCAACCAATTTTAATAACACTGAGTTATAGAGGGGAGAGAAACGTGAATTACAGTACATAAACCGTGATCTTATAGAGCTGCATCTTGCAGGATGTTAGTGTTACCTCGTGGATCCTTGCATCAGTTGCCATTGACGGAACCAATCTACAACTCCTGGACTCAACCAAAAATATTTTACAACATTCATTCAAATAACTGAAAATAATCAGCCCCCATTAAATCTTAAAGAGCAAATTCTTACAATACAGTCAATCTGTCTATAGCATCTTTGAGCAAAATTCCGAAACCAGGTGTAGCGCAGCAGGATCCCTCCCTAATTTTATTAGAATTTTCGGATTTTTGAATAATCTAAAGATTCAGAAAGAATATTCTGGCCCGGTCACAGACAGGTAAGATGTGGTTTCTCTCAGCGCCAGGTTGCCCAAAGAGAGACGTGCCTGTCTGCGGATTTATAATATTATGCTTCTTTTTGCTGAAGGAACTTTTTTTTTCTCCATGGCTCTACAGCCCATTGAGGGCCTGGGCCCACCGAGTCGACTGCGGACTATCTTCTTGCATGACACATTCCGAATTTGGTGTGACAAGTGGTCAGCGTATCAATTCTCCAACAGTCTTAATCCCGGTCTTATCGACCATGACAACACAAACATCCAAGCCCATGCCAGGATTCGAACCCGGTACCTCTGCGTTGTGAGGCAGCAACGCTAGCCTCTACACCACAGGAAGTCGGCGAAATGTGGCCTTATTTTGCCTACTGTGAGGATCGAACTTACGACCCCTGGTTTACGAGACCAGTGCTCTACCACTGAGCTAAGGAGGCCACGAAGGAACGTTTACCCTTCAAAATTACCGAAGGACACTCTTCTCTTTGTCATGGAAAATCTTCCGCTCTGGACGAAAGGCTCACGAGGATTGTTGGAAAAAACATCATGTGGGATTGCGCTTTCCCTTGGAGAAGGGGAATATACAAGTTTAGCTGAAAAGCGAGAATATGAAAAAAAATTCAGAGTTGTGCAAGACGTTGAGAAAGTGAGGAGGCAGAGGAGGAGAGTTGATCAGTACGTGCAATGGAGGAGAAAGCTGGTGAGTGGAACGGTTGTTGAAAGGGAGGAGGAAGCTGGAGACTGCAACAAGAGTTGAAAGGGAGATGTTAATTGTTGCTCTTTAGTGAGAAGGTAGTGAGAACAAAAAAGGCCAGAGGAAGAAGTAGGAATAACTGGGATATCCTCAATCACCGCCAGTACCAGGTCCATCCCACTTTCCGTCGGCAGAGGGAAAATTTACAGTTCAACCAGAAGGAAGAAGGAGGTTCCGGTCGCCTAGTACCTGCTTCGTGAGACGAAAGAAGATTCGTCAAGAAAGAACGAAAATCTCTGCTGCACGTGATATTTAAAAATCGTCTCCTTTAATTAAATTATTTGTTTTTAATAGCGCTCAGGTCCTCTTTAAGTGACCTTTTTTATAAATAAAATTATTATATTATATCCTAAAGCGCAAGTAATTTTATTAATTAACTTAAATAAAAAAACCAATCATTTCCACAAGGTTACAACAAATTGAAGAAAAATTTAATAATCACACTCACTTAGAGACTAACCATAAAAGATCTTCTTTGAATACAAAACTTTGAGTATTTTATAACCGTTGAGTCCTCCTACATATCACTGGCGGGGATGAAAGTGTGTCCTTATCCTTTTAGAGATCGATTTGGTGGGTTTCGCTACTATCCAACGCCCTTAAACGTCAGTAATTTGACATGCAAACAGTTCCAGCTTCTGCTCGTGCTTTGTTCCTGTATTCCTCCCCAGGTTAATTGTCTCTTAGTTTTAGGATTGTGTATGTTTATTTTTGTCGCAGTCTTTTCTGTCTCCTTTTTTCGTATCCGTATACACGTCAAATGTCTGGCTCAAACAAATGCTTGGTAATATGTCTATAACTTTAGGCCTCCAAATGCTGGCCAGTAACTCCTCCTCTCAAAATCTTTCAACTAATCTAAGGTCTATAAATAATTCCCGATTCTCACCTGGTATAATTAGTACCCACCAGACGATAATATATTTTAATAAATACTATAAGTTATTTTGATATTTTCATAGCCATCACCATACTGTTAAAGGCTGAATAGATGACATTTAAGTAAATATTTGTATGTTCTAAGACAGAAGCGATAAATTATTGTAAAGTTTACTATATGTACAGTCCGTTATGATGTAATCTTTTCATCTAACGAAAAAACTTGGAATGATTTGCAAATAGGATTTTGTGACAATTTTAGTGATTCAGGAATTGTCATTTCCTTAACTTTTCACTGAAATTGTTTTATTAATCGACCTCTCACTTTTCAATAGCGTCGCCTATTCGTAAATGTTTTACAATTATTCTATCAGGACATGTTACAATGTCTTAGAGCATGGCTGAACATTTCTTTACGCCTAATAACATCCTCTGAATTCCACAGACCGTAATAAGTTCAAGGTTGTAGTTTAGAGCTGCGACCTTTACCACGAAGCTTTTCTACATTTTTTAATCTGCAACGGTGTCCTACCCAATGATGGCCTGTTTCGCTAAAGGTCATCCATATACAGCTATTCATTATCCATAATTCGCGGAGGAGTGGTGCATTTACAAAATTCCGCTAACAGTAAAATCATTTACATGAGCATTAACGCATCTGTCTGCATGTTTACCCACTGAAAGCATTATTAACATAGAAGTGCCGTACAAAATCTTTAATTGCTCACGCTTCATTTTGCAGGAAATGTAATGTGTATCTAATTTGGCATGGGCGAGTCTTCGAATTATCCACGCGATTCCAAAATTAATGGAAAATAAATTAGCGGAAAATAATTATGGTTCTCAATTTTTTCCTTAGGACAGGCGATTCCCCAGTAGGGACTCGATTCAGGCAATTGAGGATCTTTGTTTACATTGTTGTAACTACATTCAGCATATAATACGGAGATGGTTTCCGACATTAATATAATAATTATTTATCTAGTTTTATTTACTAAAAGAACATAAAAATGGACTAAACCTTGGCCACTTCCAATGTAATGTCGTTGAATTGGTTGAGAGATTGCTGTAAATTAAGACATAGAATAAAATTTATATAATCGTAATATACCGAAAATGCTACACACTAAAACGACCGAAAATTCACTTACTTCACAACATTATACCACACAATTAATCAATTTTGATAGCATTTTCTTAACATAACTTTAGAAATAATTTGATTTTAATTCGGTGATAATTAAAAATGTATTAATTAGACGAATATGTGACCAAATTAGAGACAAATTCAAGTGTTAAAATAAGCTTTATAATTAATGTAAAGAAGTAAGACAACATCTATTGTTCTGAAACATATGATCGGGATCAACCAGCCGATCGCGGAGATATGTCCTCATTCCTTCAAGAAATAAAAAAATAATCAACTACCGACTGTCAGTGGCACGACCACACGAAATTAATTATAAAAAACACAGTGAGCTTTATAAAACTGTAATATGTAATGTATCGGCATCCTAAGATTATTGCGACAGATTATATATAATTGTAATCGTTATTTTGTATGAATTTAGTGAGCGTGCTTACTTAAATGCTTAGTTAAAATGCATTTTTCTTATAGTATTATCAGGATTCTAATGTTGATTGACAAGTAACCATAAAAGCCATACACGCTCATAAGGCCAGAACGAAGCGTTCTATAAATCCCCCCCCCCCTTTCCCCACACCACCCTAGCTCAATATGTCGTCGATCGTTTGCAACATAGATATCGGGAACAATCACTGATAGTTCAAGTCTGAACACTTCTGGTCTACAGCCCAAGCTTTTCCAGCAGTAGTAAACATAATCTTAGCACGAGATTTCAAAAATGGTTAGATTATATCTAGCTATTTTAATTTTATACCATTGCTGTAGGAACAGTGAGAGATACTTGGTGGTTATTACCTTGAACTTTTCAAGTAAAGTTGGAGTGATAATATTTCTGAATTTATTGGTTTTGAATAGAGATATGCTGTGTGCAAAAATGGCGTATTGGATGTTATCGGACTTATGAGAGGTATATTAATGATGGAAGGTACAATAAATTTGTTTTATGATTATACAAAAACGGTCTAAAATTTTAAATCTATGTTTGAAGAGGAAGCTGATGCTGTGTTACCGTATAACGTAAAATCCTGTTTTTTCAGACTAAAATTGTTATTTCCTGTAATTTCTCCGGAATCACAACCTGAAGAAATTATTAACATTCACCCCAAAATTTTTTGTTGTCATTTAGAAGTATTTTTTCGACTTCATTTTGTTTAGCTTAAGCCTCAATCACCGCATCATATTAAAACTATCCTAAAGAAATAGCAAAAGTAACGAAGTCTTTTGAAATTGTCGTTTCTTTCAGCTCAGGCTAAGTGTTCCTGAAATCTCTTTGCACTACAGTAGATGTTGGTAGTCCCAAGCCAACATTTTGTAAGGAAACAGTTATCCGGCGATGTAGATTGAAATATATTGGTTCTTTAGAAAGCTAAGTTCGTTTCTCAAATCCCGCTCTTAGAGAGCGAAGAACTGAAACAACTATTGATAGACTCTGAGACATTCACCTTCTTTTCGGTAAGCTTCGCGTTGTCGAAGAATGAATCTGTAACAGATTCAGAAGAAAGCAGTGCTGTTTCAATGAAAAGCTATGTTTGGAGGAAATGATTCAGTTTAACATGCCCTTCAAAAATGCGTCACGCTTCCTCTTTCTATATATTTTTCTGCCTCCAACTGTAGCTTAGTTGGATCATACTTTATCAAGAAGGTACATCGATATACATTAAATATCGTTTAAAGATTATATATATGAACTTGAAGACTCCGTGAAATGCGTCGCTTCTACAACAATGAGTAATATTTTTTATGTTAAACGTACACATTCCAATAGATCCTTTAACATTTCCTTTTCATGTGGATCTGCGGTAATGACAACAAGGATAGCTTTCTATCCCAAGCAACGAAAGTTTAACGAACTGAAGAAATGGAAAAAGATTTTTTTAATCTTTCACCTATCAAATTTGAAAATGGACATTGTTATTCGCTGATGACGTACGCTCAGCTGTGGGTAATTCGCCTCCTCGTAACAAGGTCGACCACAAGTAAATTATTTTCCCGTGTCACACGCGTGAGATGGAGGCGGAAGATGCGAATAGTTACACCCACATGTAGACTACGATTTTGGGGTATATATTTCTTCAACTTGTGATTTTGGGCGGAGCAAGGAAATGCAAATGGAGATGGTTTTCGTGGCTCAGTTTTACCTTTTTTTGATCCTGTATAATTTAGATATATGAAACACTTTGTCAGTGAACAAGAGCAGATGTTTTCCATAGTTGAACGTTGAGAGTTGTGGTCCGAGGCCGTCGACGCTCACAGTATCACCAGTCAGATAGATCCTCATCGCCGCGGCCGCCGCAACATCACCACGGAGCAGCAAAATGGTCCAACACGGGCCGAGTCCGCAGCAGAGAAGGTAAAAGACCTTCTGATCGGATGGTAAAGTACTCACTCTCTATTTCAGAACTGGTGGAATTTTGTATCAAGTATATTGTAATGAAGTGAACGTGTTATTGGGTGTTCTGGACTTGAGCAGCAGCGAAGGTCTTTAGTTAGGGCATCTTAAAACTGTCAGGCCCTGCGAGGGTCTGTTGCTGTAGGATCCGCTGTCAGGGGTGAACCCAGTAGCGAACCCATAATTTACGACGGTCATTGTCGCGGATGAAACAAAAGCGCGTCAGTGATTGGTTGGAAATCTGCAGAGCAGTTTTCTTTTAAGAAATCCGTTTGGTTTAAGAGAGTACTTGCAGGGAGGAATATCTAAAAAACCAAGAGGAACAGAGACTAAAATGATACAAACAAAACGGATAAGTTTTGGAATTTAAAAAATCTGCTCGACCAACTGGAGCTACGTCAACGCCACGGCTGCGACCATCACCGTCACCATCGCCATCACACATCGCCATGGCCGTGCATCAACCAGCGAAACGCCCACAGTCAGACATGATACACTCGTATGTAAAGTGATTCCAACGCCCTTTTAAATCTTTCAATAAATCAAATTTTCACTGTATAGAAATTCTCCCCATCTTAACTCCCTGATGAGAAGGACCCTCATGTGACTGATGAAAGCCGTGGAAATGATCTGAATTAAACCCAACCGCCCAATTTTGATTAAATTATTTTCACCATTCAAAATTCTTTGTCAATAATTTTTGTATTTAGCTGTAAATAAACTTACTGTAATTTGTTTTAAAATAGTTGCTTTTACTTCTAAAGTCCCTGTCTATCAATTTAAATTATTAAGACGAGAGTATTACAAATCCACATAGATTCGTGCGAACCGATCACGTGAATAAAATTCTCCCCCAGTGGAAGTGTGAAATTTTGTGTAGCTCGGAGGTAGTATAAGGAATAAATCGATCAGCTGACAAGTAGACTTGGAAGGAGAAATGATTCGGGAGAGGAGAAGAAGAGTTGTACAAGATTAACTCATGTAGAGATTCAGAGGAAGTGGAGAAGTATTGGAGATATTAATGTCTATGATTCATGTTCCGCCTGAATTAACCATTCAGGGAAATCTAGAATAAAAAAGCGGCGGTTCATTTACCCGCGAAGAACAAGAATGCGTCCCATAGCCAGCAAGAGTAACGGCTGACAAAAGTGAAATACCGGTGAAGACACCTGTCGACTCCTGGAAGTAGAGGGAAAGCCTAGCCGACACAGCAGCAGCAAAAGCCGAATAAAAAGGTGCCTGAATGTTTTTCACGGTGACGAAGATAACCGAAATCTTTCTACACTACATGCTCACAGATCCTTTTCTGTTTTATATAATTTCTCAAAAAAAATTTTTAGAGTCTTATGTTTCATAAACTACCCTGAGAAAAAGTAGCTGTCTTAAAAAAAACAGCAGTAGCAGAGCGGATTCCGAACTACACAATATGTTTTTAAGATTTCGAGAATCGTGATATTCTGCCCTCGAAGAACGGACAAAACAAAATAAATTAATATGCAAATAAGTAAGTGCTTCTGGAAGAAGGGAAAATAGCGAACCATAGAGATAAATGTAAAGAGAAATAAAATAGTACGAGAGTAGCCTATAGAAGCAATAAGTACGGCGAATGAGAATATTAAAATAAAGGAAACGAATTAGATAAGTAAATACAAACAAAGCAAAGTGTTTATTGTTTATTGCCTCCACAAGACAAGGGATGCAGTTGAATCACATTCTGGATAACAGATAAGTCAATCAGATAATCTAACTTTCGATTACAGAAACTTGGTCGCATTTTGCCTGTCAAACTTTTGCCTTTATCTCCCGACGGAATATTACCTTGGGAGAAAGATTTCATTTCAATTAAAAATTTTTAATTAAATCTATATTAATGTTTTTCCTTTAAAAAACTACTGAAATAACTAACCAATTTAGTCTAATCATATAGAGAAACCTTAAATAACGAAACTAACATTACAATAGTAGTAATTGAAATTACCATTTAAGAGTAAAGTACTCTAGTTGTAACATAAATTTAACTTGTTAATTCATTCAAAAATATTTTTAGTAAAAACCATGTTTTTATTATTTTAATAAATAAACCCGTATTTCATTAGAGTATATTAGTGTCTTTAAGTAGTAGTTCAATGACTCTGATCTAAGACTAACTCTATGTTTTTCAAAGTACAGGAATACTTCTGTTTATAGTTCTGACGTAAACTCAATTAGCGCTTTGCCACTTTTTACATCACGCTTAAATGCTTATGACACAAACTTCTTACTTACTTAAAAGCTCCTAAGAGGGAATTTCTCTTCGTGTACTTTTCCAAATAACTTTTTTGTTGTTTGATTTATACTTTTATTACTATTTTTCAAAGCATATAACCTGCCCTACAATCTTTATCGTTGATCTACCGGTCAGAAAATGGAAAAAGTCGAATAAAAGCAATATTGTACTTGAAATTAAACGATAGAATGCTTGCATTCATTAAATTAAAGTAAAAATTTATTTCTTATCAATAACAACGACATATTTATTCTTCGAATTAATTAATTAAATTCTTTGAATAAATTTATAGGCAATATATCCTAAACCAGAAGAATTATTAAATTTATTGACATCACTTTATTACACCACGTTTCGTCTCTTATTTTGCGACCTCATTTAGTGTTTCAACTATAATAATAAAAAGGAAATGTTTACAATATAATATATAATACAATTACTCTTAAATATATTTTCATAATAAAATAAATTCTTAACTCATTCAACCGAAATAATATTTTATTAGTTCCAATATTACTTGCAGTTCAATTAATTGGTAGAAATATCAGTATAGGATAAAATTATTACAAAGAGTAAAGAAATACTTCGAATGGAGTCTCAGACAAGACCTTAAAATTATATTAGAAGTTATGAATAGAAAATTCTTTACCGGTTGACAATAGAACCCATGATCTCCCGCTTTTTGAGGCGAAAGTCCTAACCACTGAGCTAGTCTGAATAGATGCCAGAACCGTTGCGACATTTATTCGCTCTCGTATACCGGAAGCTCAGCTTCATCTGCAATTCACTAATCACACACGCGAATCACAACCTAATTCTAGGACATCAGAGAAGAATTGAAATTCTGTAAATTGATCGAACGTGCATGGTTTTAAATCAGATAACTAAGGTTGCTTTCAATTGAAACCCAGCCAAAGGCCATGAAACTGAATTTAGTCCATAAATTTATACAATGTCCCTTATTGACTGATTTCTGGTTAATTGTAGGTGAACTTGAACTTTCATCGATCGTCGAATCGGCTCGAACTATCTCAGTGATTAGGAGACGTATCCGAGACGTAGTTTAACAAAAAATAAAAATCAGAATTCAGACAAAAAATATTAAAAATAAGATAAAATACACGAGAGTAAGTCTAAAACACCGTTCACAAATTTATTTTTAATTTATCACAGTGGAACTATAAGTACGGTCTTTTCAACATACACATCCCTATTTTTGTTGACTTAGTCCATAGTTTTACAAGATTTCTCATACCTTGAGAGAATAAAGTTTTTCATTGAATAGAAACATACGCACCCCTTGTTTTCAACTGTTGATCTCAGGATTGAATGAATACGTTATGGATAATTCAATATATATAACCATTACTAATGTGGCGTACACGGTCTTCGACTTTTGTTGGACACCAGCGCGGAAGTCCTAAATGCCATTTATATAATTATCATAACAGAGAGAAAGTTTAATAATTTTCAATATGATATACGTAACAATTGATTTTAAACTATTTTGGCGGACTGATCCAACTAAATAATTACAAATAACATTATATGATACTGACAACTAGCCACAGATGAAAATCTATTGTCTCGGGTTGACCGTGAGATAAACTTGGCCAGGAGAAATGAATTTATGTTGTCTCCGTAACCATGAGATCTGCCATTGATTGAACTTACCTGCAGGTCTTCAGCGACGTCGGTGTTTGACGGCTTATCAGCGTCCGTCTCCTGGACCGACGACTGTCTCTGTTTTCCTTTTTTTGACGGTTAACAAGCAATTTCTTCTTCTTCGCCTCTACAGCCCGTTGAGGGCCTGGGCCTACCGAGTCGATTGCGAGCTGTCATCTTGCATGACACATTCCGAAATTGGAGTGATACGTGGTAATAGGTTACCTGAGGGTGATAATGCAGCAGGCAAATCCCCTTTGATAGCATAGGAAGGGAATTGAAAGGGGGGATATGGAACGTAGAGTAAGGCTAAGGGCTGTAGTAAGGATCGTACCTAGTGTGTCATCTAAAGGTGATGCAGCGAAGGCCCGAGTAAACCTGAATCAAGTAGGTCGGGCAATTAGTACTACTACTAAGTCCTTCTGATGACGGGGGACCGTAATGCAATGGGAACGCAATAAAACCGAATAGACGCCTCGACCAAATTTGGGGGCAGTTGGTCGCTTGGTCCAATGGGATCAGGAAACTATTGTCGTGCCGAAGGTCTTTGACCCTCATTCATACACCCCTGAAACTGGTCAAGGTCGTTTGAGCATGCAGGAGACTTGAATTGTATTCCTTGGGCCAAGGGAAGAGAGAAAGGGTCAACCCAAGAAGGAGGAAGTCAGCCCTGACGGACTTCCCAGAACTCCATCTGGTTATTTCTCATTTCCTATCCTCGATATCTCCGTTTGCCTCCTTCCATGCTCTTTTAAACATTTTTCGTGAAGTCGAAATTTTAGGGCAATAAATCAATATCTGCTACAGATAGCTCTGTCCCCGGTTGGATAATAGAAGGTTTTCTTTATCCCTCAAACCTGACCACTTGAACGTAAGCCTTGGACATTTCTAAGATTCTCAAACTTGGTCGCGCTTAACCAACCGATTAAACATTGACAAATATCTCATTTTTAAATAATTGAGCTATAATGTGTATACGTTGGCCACTTATTTACTAGTCGCTAGTCGGTTATTCTGATTTCTTCAATGCTGTGGCTGTTCGTCCTGTTGTTTCCTCGTTGTTTCGATCGCTTTATTGTGTTGAAAGCCTTCTGTGAGTTCTGCAAAACCTTCAGACCACAAGGAAAATTAACTACTGCCTGCTGTTATTTTTTGGTGATGAAGGACAGTGGCTTTCCCATGATTACTTCGCGACAGGAATCGCTGAGTTAACTGAAGTGACTACGCTGTAATCTGCTTGCTGTTTGTCTATTATCTCGTGAGCCCAGAGTGTCATGCGGTCGATTACAACAGAAGTAGATTTTCATTATCACAGGCAGTGATCGCAGATTGCTTTAAACTGTATTACAATTAGGTTGATCTGACTATTCGTCCATAAATATTGTAGCAAAAGGAAACTTCTAACGGTCATTAATATTCCTAAGCAATTTATTAGAGTTTAACATAGTTGCAAACTGGACGACGTGTTTTGAACACGATTTTATGTAATAAATTCAACGAATTACAGTTTGAATATATTAACAATATAATTAAATTGTAATCAATAAAAAGACGGCAAAAAAGTCAGGATTAAATATATCACTATTTATAAAAATAACGACGTTTCATCTCCATTTTGAGACTTCCTCAGGCATACTACAAACATAATATTACAATAATAAAATATAAATTCTATTTTACATTTTTTATTGTATATAAAAACACGGTTAAAAACTTACAAATTTAGCAATACATCCTATTTACTCCTTGACTCCCTCAGCCGAAAAGATTATTGAATTTCCATGTGAAGAATTTGGTGCCGCGTTGGACGATCTCCAGCGACGATTACGGCTGAAATGGTGAGTGCTTTCGGCAGTTAAATTTTAACAATAGAGAAGAATATTAAAAAGTTAAACACTACAACAAAAGAGTATCGTTAATTTTGTTCAAATTATTCGTGTTATTTTTAACATTGATTGCTTGAGGGTTGCACCTGATATACAACATTTCACTCATAATTCTCGAAAAGTAATTATTCGTTTAAAATTTCCGAATTTTACCAATAGAAATTGTGATTATTAACTTTTATGTGTTTGGACACAACTGTGCACTTTTGAATTTCTAATTTGATGTTGTTTTTATGTTCCTTAATGCGAATTTTTAAAGCTCTTTTAGTTTGTCCGATATACAATGCGTTACAATGTAAAAAAATTATTTTATAGATAACATTATGTCTTCCCAGAAAATTAATTTTGTCTTTAATATTTTGAACTAAATTTAAATTATTTTTTGATTTGATAACATCTACACCGTAATTATGAAACAAGGTAAAATTATGAAATTCATTTTTCTGTCAACCTTTTTAACAGATAATTTATTTTCGGAATACCTGATTTTATTCAGTATAATTTTGACATGTTTGTTAATGAAATTGATTGGGTATGAATTTAGTTACAGAATAGGGATAACTTTATTTAGATTTTCCCTGCGGTATTTGTGATGTCAGAAAGGTTTGTTGTATAATTAAATTATAATCGAAAATTTGTGATTCTAAGTAATTATTTATATTTGTATCTGCAAAATGGAATAATTAATGTCAGAGTTCTTTTTCATGAGGAAATGGTGACCTCCATTTTTAAATGAAATGACCATTGTGGGATTGCTGACATTAGTCAGTACCTTCCGGCTGATGGTAGGTGTTGTCAGTGACACCTTTGGGAAGATGGGACGTGGCTTCAAAGTCTGAGGATTCTATAAGCTCTTGTTTAACATTAACAAATTTAAAATCAACGAACAGTCTTTGCATTTCGTACTCTGCCTTTTTGAGCCAGTGACACACGCTCAGCGAGTGGCTGGAGCCTGTCCACGACCCTTCTCCGAGTTTCTGCCCTTTGTTTTTAAACCAAGCCCCAACTCTTGTCGCTTCGTGATGCAAAATGCGAGTGGTCTGTCTAGTCATACCAAACAGTTACACAGTTTTCATGTTTACTTATTATTATAGATATGTTGTAGTGGTATTCAGTCCTAAAACTGGTCCGATGCAACCCTCCTTGCTAACCTATCTTGACGCGCCTTTTCATTTCCGCATAGTTACTACATCCCACATCCGCCCTAATCTGCCCTCCATCTTCTGTTCTTACCCCACACACTTACCCCTAATCCCAATTTTAAAAGACCCTCATGTTTCAAAACGTGGCCTATTAATCTATCCCTTCTCTTGGTCATCGTCCACCAACATGTTCGCTCTTCCCCTATTCTGTTTAGAACTTACTCGTTAGTGATTCTATCCACCTATCTGATTTTCAGCATTCTCCTATAACACCACATTTCAAAGGCTTCTATTATTTTCCTTTCTGCAACTACTACCGACCACATTTCGCACCCATATAACGTCACACACCATACGAACATTTTTAGCAACGTTCTCCTATTACTCAGACTTTTATTACCCGTAAGTAGATTCCTCTTTTTCGCGAAATCCTTCTTTTTCTGTGCTATCCTACTCTTTTTGTCTACTATACTTCTACCATCCCTAGTTATTACGGTTCCCAAGTAGCAGAATCCCTTAACTTCCGTCAAAATATCCCTTCACAAATTTAACCCTTTGTTATTGCATTGTTTCCCGTACTAAACTCCATTACCTTGTTTTCCCCTCTATTTATCCTCATCTCGAACTTAATCTCTATGACCGCGTTCATGCCTTTTATTATGGTTTCAAAGTCTTCTTTTGACCTTTCATAGATATATAGTATTTATAAAATCCAAACTCTTTCAGCTTCAAATTGATGTAAGAAATATATGACATAATTAAAGAAAATGTGTTTACATTGTGATAAATAATTCTAAGCGTTATACAACATACCTAATGGATGGTGCATTTTCCTGAATGGTACATATAACAATCGGTTTCTTGCAACAATTTTATTCTACTACAATTCGCTTTGACAGAAAATAGCATCTCAAGTTACATTTCAAGAAACGTATTTATTTGGCACTTTTTCTAAAATACAACATTGCCTCATTCATATTATAGACACACGCATGATAAACAGCATAAATAATGCAGTACATACCTCAACTGCGTTTTGGTTGGCCCTTATTGATCAATTTATAACTGTTAAAAGATTAGCTCTTATAAAATAGTCTGTTAATAGAGCAACATAGCATTGTGTGGCAGTTCGGAGGACATAATATGATGGCACGTTCAAGATCATCAACGGAGTTTAGTATTTTAAACGAAATAAATAAAATTAAAACGTAGTTCCTTCTTAGAAGAGAGGTGTGTTGTAACTTAATTGACGGGGATAAATTGATACTGATTGTATATGTAATAACTGCAAATGATTTCTATTGTATCTAAAACGACCAGAAGAGATATTATTAATTGATTTTTCTGAAAACAAACACTACGTTGTTAAAATAATGCCATCGCAACTCGGTAATTCACAGAACGTGGTTAAACCTTTAAGTTTATTTATTATTGTGTGCTACGTAAGTGACCTTCTTGTAGTATTTTGTTCTGTCGTTCTGCTATTTCTTCACAGGAAGTAGTATTCTCAGAACAGCTCATAGAACAACAGGATAATTTCCTTATACATTACAAATAAATATATATCGGGCATTGCCACGCATTCTTTATCTACAGCATAAACACGTCGCTGCCTTGACCGTATTCATAGTTTGTTAAGTTTGAAAAATGTTTTTTTTTCTGAATTGTTTGCTACTCGTGCTGTGCTTAAGTGTTTTTGGCGATAAAATGCAAAGTTTATTTGTTCTTGAACACATCGCTTCCTCCTAGCAATGAAAAGTATCTTTTAAGAACGGGAATGTTTTTCGAATCTTAAATTTTTGACAATAGAAAAAATTTGAAAATTTGTGAGTCTAAAATTTCTAAAAATAATAAGAGTAAATTATTTCCTCACGCCTAACTAAATGTATTCTTTCGAGATCACAGTTTGACAATTTACGTGAAAGTTCTTTTACGGACGTTTCGAATGGTTCCTTTTTAATATGTAAATTTATTAACAAATATAATTTTTATTCACTCCTTAGGCGACTTTGTTGGGAAGTGCTAGCAATATGTTTCGCCTGATGGGGTTTCATTCTTTTTACTTCAAACTACAGAAACGTTTGCCAAACTCTCTAACAGTCAAAACCCCCAAATAGCTTACATTAATCTACATCTTTATCTATATGATGTATAAGAATGGATAAAAAATGGAGGAAACGGTTTCAATGATGATTGAGTAATTGAATGTGTTTTTCTCCTCATTATTCAAACAATCAGAATATGCACGCGCCAGACTTCAAATTGTTAGTTCATCTGTGTCATAAACCGATTTTACAACACATTAACGACAATGGTTTCCTAAATAAAGTATTAATTATTGATACCTACAATTCCTGTCTTAAGAATCAAGCTTGAGTTAATGAAACCATTGTGAGGATCGCACAACATATTATTCATTGCAAATTAATACTATACTTGAGCAATGTCTACTCTGTCTAATCCGATCTAGCAAATAGTATGTGTTGTGTTATTCAATCCTAAGACAGGTCTGATAATCAACATGGAAATGATCAATGTTGTACATGAAATACACACCATGACTTAACGATCGTAGGTAAAACTGTGGTTATTGGCGTGGTTCCCAGGAAACATAAGCACCACTAAAACTAAAAAAAAACATAAACGAATATAGCACACAAAGAAATATGTTAGATGACTGCAACTCTGTGCTTATAAGATCTCATACCCTGAACGATACGTTGAAATATACCTATAACAAGATGATAAAGAAATGGCACAATATATGGAAAACAAGCGATCTTCACAAAAACGTCAGAGACTTCTATAATCTAAGTAACAACACAAATTTTGAAAGAAAAGAACGGGTTGCCATCCCCAGAATAAGAACTGAACACTGCAAATTAAGTCACACTTATCTACTGGATAGATTCATACCACCGTCATGTGATCTGTGTATTACTGCCTTAAATATAGACCAAGTCATCAATCACCAATACAGAAATACTTACAGGGCAAAAATTACAAATCCATCTTGGACTCCCATGAATATCAAAAAGATATTAAGTTTTGTAAGGACAGTTAAGATTTTTGATTTAATATAAATGTATAGTATTTTGTGTTTTTAAATTTAAAAATCAAATGTTATGAAGAGAAATAATTTATTAGTGGTTAACGCACATAAAGATGGACATTACAAGTATCTTATTTTGTAAATTCATATTTGTAAATAATATGTAAATAATTGTCACTGTGGTCGCTAATGACCAGGCATTCAATGCGACCTTTATAAATAAAAAGAAAATAGTACAACCGATGAATCACTTCTGCATTCCATTCTATATATATTGTAATCCTCTCGTCGTCTTAATTAATATAAATTAATAGATGGGGACTTAAGAAATTAAAGGAATTATTTTAAAACAAATTACAGTAAATTTATTTACAGCAAAATACAAAATTATTGACAAAGAATTTTGATTGGTGAAAATAATTTAATCAAAATTGGGCAGTTGGGTTTAATTCAGATCATTTCCACGGCTTTAATCTATAACATGAGGGTCCTTCTCATCAGGGAGTTAAAATGGGGAGAATTTTTTTTACAGTGAAAATTTGATTTATTGAAAGATTTAAAAGGGCGTTGGAATCACTTTACATACGAGTGTATCATGTCTGACTGTGGACGTTTCGCTGGTTGATGCACGGCCATGGCGATGTGTGATGGCGATGGTGTCGCAGCCGTGGCGTTGACGTAGCTCCAGTTGGTCGAGCAGATTTTTTAAATTCCAAAACTTATCCGTTTTGTTTGTATCAGTTTAGTCCCTGTTCTTCTTGGCTTTTTAGATATTCCTCCCTGCAAGTACTCTCTTAAACCAATCGGATTTCTTAAAATAAAACTGCTCAGCAGATTTCCAACCAATCACTGACGCGCTTTTGTTTCATCCGCGACAATGACCGTCGTAAATTATGGGTTCACTACTGGGCTCCCACCTGACAGCTGATCCTACAACAACAGACCTTCACATCATTCAGGGCTTGACAGTTTTAAGATGCCCAATGTAATTATCTCCGCGGCTGCTCAAGTCCAGAACATCCAATAACACGTTTACTTCATTACAATATATATATATATATTCTGCGTTTGCAGACCCAGGTATCTTTTTCTTTGCAGCTTGATTGAGTTAGACTTTCCCACGCCTAAACGCATCCTAAGAAGGATCTGACGTGAGAACGGCTTTATTAGGCCGTCATGCATTTAAGGACCAGGGACGCCTGGTGTTGTCTTTGTTAATGGCCACACGACTTCAATTTGTCTCCCGAACGACAACGTGACGATTTAACGGGATCTTGCAGACCCGGTTTCTCACCATTCAAGACGTAATGTCTGTCGCTTTGTTTTTTTTTAGCTCGACGCCTTTACCAGGACAAGTCTCCAATTCTTTTTCCTTGTAGGTTTGTTGAGTTTACCTGTGGCGTATCTTTTTTTGGCATGGCAATGGCTGATTACTATTCAATGCAGAGCAACTTTCACCTGTTCGTCCGAAACCTGATTTCTGCGAAGGTTATGAAACAACTCGACACAATCGAGAGATGCTTGCGAGAAGGCGGTTCGTGAAAAAGTGCTTGTCCTTCGTAGTATTGTTTACGTCTCAGGAAGTAAATGACTGGCTACTAAAAATAAAGGAGTTTTCTTTAGTCATATTAAAAATCCAGCGTGAGCTCTGTCAACGATTTAATTTAAATGTAAATTTATTTTATAATGCGGAAGGAGGCTCTATAAATCTTTTACCTGCCGGTTAGCCAAACGGTTTTGTGGAAGAGGGATAATTTAGAAATTGGTTTTCTTTATTTTTGTTTGGTAAGTTGCGAATGCTGTGTAACTCCTTAAAAACTTTATGTTTTGCTGTAGTAATCAATATTTGGCCATCACACTGAACAAAATATTTTTTATTTCCTACCGTAGCACAAAATTTAAAGATTATTTTAAGGAAACACAGAAAACATTCGTGGAAAATTTTATCTTCTAGATACTGTCATTTCAGGAATGGGCAGATTACAATTTTTAGAATCGGACAGTGAGTACCACGGAATGATAAAGATCTATGCCTCAGTGTAGTGATTTTAGATTTCATCAGAAGTGTTAGCAAAACGGTGCTGCTCTACTACAGTGTACTGTTCGACAAAGTCTGCAATCAGGGTTCTAGCTGCACGCAGTTCTTCCCGTTAGATTATTTTGAGCCTGGATCATTTTCGTGTAAGGATGCAAGAGACTCCAGAACGCGCCAAGTAATGTCTGAAATGCCAAAGAACCTTGATCTATCTTACATTAAGTACATAGAAGCTTTTTACATGATACCATATAACTCAGACTGTTATGTCCTGCGTACACTGGCCGATCGCCAAGAGTGATTTTATTAGGCGCAATTGGATCCTTCATGAGATTGTAGTAAACCACATGTAGTAGATATTAGATATTAAGGAGCTAGTAAAAAACATATGTACTAAACGTCAAAATATTAGTTATTAAGCAGTTATTAAAATAGATAGAACCTTTTCTTCCGTTTGACTTCATGGAATACACGTTTTTTCGGGGGTGGAGGATAAAAATGAAGCGAGTACGTCAATCTGAAGATTTCAGCGGGGTAGGTGTGATATTTTCGAGAACAAAGAGGTGCGAAATCCTGCGTATACCTGGGTGAACGTGCCCCCGCATAAATTATTTCTCCTCGCCAAAGGTCAAAATGATGAGGTTTGACCAAATTCGCAGATAATTGGCGGCGTGTTCTTCCCAAATTTAGAAATATGATTTGTGGGCAAGATGGGAAAAGAAATTACGTATGAGGGAGAAGGTTGGGAAAGAACACAATAGCCTGTGGTGTAGTGGTTAGTGTTGCTGCTTCGCATCACAGATCTACTGTGCTCGAATCCTGGCATGGGCATAAATGTTGTGTGTTTTCACACTGTGATCACGAGTTCTCCTATTGTAGTCACTAATAACCATGCAGTTGATGCGACTTTAAATAAAGATATAAAAAAGAACACAGTTGGTGTGGAGAACGAGAGGACACCAGATAGTCCGAGATGCCAAGCTGAGATGAGGAATGTGGACAGTAAGTCCAGAGCCAGCAATTATTCTCCTGGACGGTAGAACTTTGCCATCAGGAGAAGCAAGGTGGAAACCAGCCATCCACCTCTTCTACGTTGCGTGAGAGCAGTAAATGGAGAATCAGTCCAGCGATCTGAGAGATCATAGGCCATCAGCGACGACACAGCAAAAGGGGTCCTGGCTTCATCATCTTCCTCCACCACATACGTTCATCCGAGATGGAGCAGCCAGCAGCTCAGCCATAGTAAGGGCCCAACCAAATTACTGTAATTACAAAATGTTCTCTCATAGACGCAGTGATTTAGTTTTTCATATAGTTTCTAATTTCTGGGCACATAAATTAGTTCTTTCTGTTGCATAATTTCTAAGGGGTTAAACTTAACGGCGCTGTATGATTTCTCTATTTAAGATTCGAAACGTAATTTGGTGTCATTTTCCTAACCACCACAGTCAACCTGCAAGTCCATGCGGCTAGTCGGAGCAAGTAAAACACCTAGGATAGTAAATTATACAAATAGGTTTATATTTAGTAACAAAAAGATTATAAAGAATTTAAAAATATTGTAAATTGTTGACTGCATCAACTAGGATAACAGATTTCATAAAAAAAATTAACCAGATTTTAAAATGATCAAAAAGTAGAACCCTAAACTTAAAATTAAATGTAGTGTACTCTTAAAATTTTTAATTGACAACCAACAGTCACATGATGCCCCACCACAAGATGTTGAGGGTATCTCACCAGCAACTGCTGAATTAAGTAAGCTGTGGAAGCAAAAGTAAAACCATTCCTCATGCGCATTTTTGATTCTAAGATCCAGTAAGAAAATGACCACATTGTTTCGCAGATGATACGGGTTCTTCCGTGGCGCAAACGTTTGCCAAACATGTAACACATTGAACATGTTCGGGATATGGTTTATCGGAAAGTTATCAGAGAAAGCCCAGCAACAACCAACGCCAATGAACAGAGAAAGCGGATGCAAGCAACCTATCACGTAAATACCCAGGAAGATGTCCAAGACACTCATGATTAAATACCAGGACGTATAGCAATTCTCGTTGCAGCTCGTACAGGTTCCATAACATACTCGTGTTGTTATGTGCTTTGGTCTGAAACACTAATCCATCATGAATATATACGGTTGCTACTGATATGTAAAATAAAATTAATTTTAATAGATGTTTTTCGTCTGTTTTTTAAATGAAAGGAATTAATGAGTTGACCTTTAACAGATAATTATTTTTACGTAAACCGACGTTTCGGTACGTTCTTGTACCCTCTTCAAGGTTAACAATTCTATCTTCTAAGAGAACAAGAAAATTACCAATCAAACTAATAGTTCACACACTAGGACTGACTATTTCTTTCGATTGTTCGTCTAGAAGGTAGAATTGTTAACCTTGAAGTGGGTTCAGAGAGGTACCGAAACGTTGGTTTACGTAATATAAATTTGTCTGTTAAAGGTCGTCTCATTAATCCCCTTTAAATTTAATTTTGTCTCATTTTTCTTTCATGGTTGTACAATTCTTCCAAACAGTTAAGTTTTTATTCCTTTGAATTTGGATTAATTTATATCCGTAAAAGTAAAGCTGTTAAAATAGCAGGAGGTACAGGAAAATAAAATTATGTACAGCTTTCGTCCATTGATGTCCTGTACAGCTTTCATCCATTGATGGTTTGTCAAAATGACGGTACAATGAAAGGAGCTGGAGCCTACTGTAACTGCTAAAACTGCCACACTTGATGAAGATGCTGTCAAACCGTAGCGGTGCTAATTGATTCTCTAAACAGATGCTTCTAAATGAACAGTGGAGGAAGTCTGGAATGTTACGTAACCCAGCGGTCTTGATCTGTCCCTCACGTATTCTAGGTTCTCTTATCAAGCTATTTACCACCAGGTTGTTTTTGTTTGGAATTAATTCATGACCCTGGCCGCAAGGTTAACGTATTATTGTGCAATGAGTTCGGTGAGACGACACGTGCACACGTATAGCACCTTCCCCGAACTCTGTTTCATGAAGGATTGCAACAGCTCCTTACTGGGAAGACATAATGTTGAAGTTTGCTGAGATCCATCATTTTCTGCAAACAGTCCATGAATTAAAACTTCATTCCGTCAATAAATATTTGTATTCCTGCAATATTAAGACACATTGTTTTCACAGGTGGAATAGTAGTTGCCATTAGCAAATGATCTTTAATTTTCTTTAATTGCGATAAATATTACATTCGGAAACAAGGCATAGCTATAAGTTCAGACGCGCAGTCAGTTTAACCTCAAATGAAATATTGTAGTATTTACCTTTTGTATTAAAATATTTATACAAATATTTAACAATTGGAAACCATAATAAATAGCATGAACGTGGTCCTGGAGAAAGAGGTACTGGAGTGTAGTTTGGGAAACAGTGGAATTGGAAAGGGATATTTTGATGGAAGTTAAGGAATTCTGCTACTTGGGAAGCGTAATGACTAGGGATGGTAGAAGTACAGTAGACATAAAAAGTAGGATAGCACAGGCAAGGAAGAAATTTGCGAAAAGATGAATGTACGTACGGGTAATTTAAGTGTGAACATTGGGAAATCGTTGCTAAAAAATGTTCGAATGGAGCGTGGAATTATATGGGTGCGAAACGTGGACGATAGGAGCAGCGGAAAGGAAAAGAATAGAAACCTTTGAAATGAGGTGTTATAGGCGAATGCTGAAAATTGGATGGGTGGATAGAATCACAAACCAGGAAGTTCTAAACAGAATAGGGGAAAAGCGAACAATATGGAGGACGTTGACTAAGAGAAATGTATGATTAATTGGCCACGTTTTAAGACACGAGGCTCTTGTAAAATTAGCATTAGAGGGAAGTGTGTGGGGTAAGAACATAAGAGGGAGGCCAATGATAGAATTCGCTAAGCAGATTAGGGAGGATGTGGTTTGTGCTAGTTATAAGGGAATGAAAAGGCTTGTGCAAGATAGGATAGCATGGAGGGTTGCATCAGACCAGTTTTAAAACTGAATATCACACAACAACATTTAACAATTATTGCGGAACATATATATTCATGTAAAGTAGATAACAACAATTAGTTTAAATCAAATATTACATTTATTAAGCAACAAGGATTCTTGGTGTGGGACAGAATTGATACATTTGAATAGGAGTTTCTGGGCATGCCTTAGATCTTGGCTATGCGAAGTATGAATTTCATCACGTACAAATCGTCGTCAATAACTGCGACTGCTGGTTTGTGAATCAGCTGGCATTGAGAGGAACCAACTGGCAGACACCGGGTCACGTCCCGCAGACGCACACTAATTGGAATATTTTCCACTTCTGTTTTTAATATCACTTACAGCCTCTCTGCTGAGACTGCAATCGTTAACACTCAAAACTCAACAACTATGCTCAACTGCTCATCCGTTTCCTCTAATAAACTCCAACTCTACTCTCCCAATATTTATATAATTCTTGAATGCTGGTTTGTCACAGCTGATTGGACTCTTCCGAGGGGCACAAAAAGGAACCTTTTGTCTACGCGATCCCTACCTCAGTCGAGTGACAACCAGCAGCCTCGCCGATTTCATGGTCATAAATATGTATCCTTGTCCCTTCCGGAACAATCCAGATGCTCCAGCACCTTGCAGTCCACCCGCACAGATTTGAAATTTCGTCAAAGTTATATTACAATGCATTATATACATGCATTACAATAATACGAGTTGCTTCTTTGGCGAAAAATTGCTCAGTTATAATGTTCAATTTTTAGTACGGCTTACATTATATGAAATTAATTATTAAACATATTTACGGTTTTGGAATTCAAGACAATTGTTGTTCAAAAGAAATGAGCAGAAAACGCAGGAAAGGCTCTGCTTAAAACGTTATCTATGATTTGTAGTTTCTGTTTCTACCGTAAATTTATTTATTTTAGGAAACAGGATCAACACTTCTCTTGCGTTACTATAATATTTTATGAGACATTTTGGCGGTAGTGACAGCTTTCTTTGAAAAAATTGGCCACTTCCGTAATCCCGGAATAGACACCATTATTCTTATGTAACGTGCCTCCACCTTCCCAACCAAGGGTTCTCCCCTTCCAAACAGACTGGATTTTAAATTATGCACAAAAAAGCACAGTTAAAACCGCTATCTATCGTATCGACCCAAAAAATCCGCCAAAATATCATTCTTTTCATATTTTAATATTTACACCCTTGCCCATACAGATTTAGCCGTGTGCTATCCCCACGGTGTTTCTTTTGAGTTGCAAGGAACACGTATACAGAAAGTAACATCGGGAAGAAAACTAACAATAAAATCGCAAAATATTTATTCGACGTAAGTTAATGCGTCTTTTGAGTTTTTCACCTCAGTATAAAATCACCAATATTTCATAGCAATGGAATGAATGCTAAGAACGGATACAACAGACAAACACACAAAAATACATTCCTTTTTTATATAGATTAATTTACTCAATAAGTTACCCTGAACATTAAAAATAATGTATAATTATCAAAGTTCGAAGACTTTCTCGGCTTGTTTGTTGAAGATAACGTTCTCGGCTTTCCACCAATGTCAAAAGACGATTATTGCGCAGCATTTCAACGATTACATGCAATGTCGTAATCTTCTAGGAGAAGAAGACGAGGATAGTTGCAAAGGTTTTCGAAATGTCGCGCAAAAGTCGTTTGACCGGGTGGAAATCCGAGAACGTTTTCATCAATGATTAACTAACCTGCTATTATTTCCCCAACTTCTAAGAACTCTTTATTATATAACTTCTTTGTGTGTATTTAATAAAAGAACTCAATGGTTACATATTTATGTATGTAGTAGTTGTTCTCATGAAATTGTGAACTGTACGTGGGTGGTCAGCGTAGTTCTTTTAGAGATAGCGTAAAAAGAACTGGAAGGTTCCCTGAAAACCCTAATTAACCCTTGGCTACCTTGCTCTCCCTTCCACATACTCCTTCAAGGGAATCTGCCACCACGTAAATTACCCTCATGTAATCCTCTCACTATAAAAAAATGGAGATTTTTATTTTCAATTAAAATCGACTTATATAAAATTTTAATGTTAATGATAATAATATAAACGGCTATTTGCCTAATTTGAAAAGTTTCAAATTTACGTGAATTTTAATGCAGGAAATAAAGACCGCCAGATTTAAGAAAACCGGAATGTGTGGTAAATTTAAACTTCTTGGTTGAGTGTCCTGCCTTATGTGGTGCGTTGTTCCTTGTCGGTAATTGAAGTGTGCCCCTGATGATATATACTAATCATAACCTTCGTCTTTGGAGAATTTTTGACCAACTCACATTTTCTTAGATCATATGCAATTCACCCAACTACTACTAAATGAATAACTTTATCTGGTAAGTCCTTAGCTCAACTTTTTAACTGATTTCGTTGTTTGTACCCACTTACAACAATTCTTTGAAGTGAAAGCCACAACTGAGAAGCTTCTCTCGTAAGGTTTCCTTTGCAAAGAGAGCCTGAAGTTCGAGGTGGTCTGCATCATCGAAGACATTTTATAGAGCGGTCGTTTTCTTATTTTTTGGCACAGTTTAGAAACAACTATATGTATCCCAGATAAATCCTAGTTTTAATATAAATTAGTGGATGGAAGTGTTTCTTTTGCAGTTACATTATTTTCCAAATAGTTTTAATGGCTCAATTTTTTCCTTTATCTCTGGTTTCTTCACGATTATTACATGCCGAGACACTGTCACCGTACGTATGTACTGGGACGGAAGACCTTGGGCATTCGGTAAGAGCTGTCCTGTGATCCCATTGGATCAGTGGGACAACTGCCTACAAAAACTGGTGGAGACACGAAGGAAGGTATGCTCCGACCCCACAATAAACTCATCTCCCTTCGTTCGGAAGGATGTGAGAATAGTACCCAAAAGCCCAACCTACTCGATGCAGTTTTTCCCTGCAATTCTTTAAGGTGAAACACCGGGTAGGATTCTTAAACTATAGCCCAGGGCCCTGGTCAACCCTTGGCTACCTTGCTCTACCTTCCGCATCCCCCATTTCAATTCCCTTTCTATGCTATAAAAGGGTAGTTGCCTGTTTGAAAATCACCCTCATGTAGCCTGTTACCTCTTCCCACCTCACAAAAAAAATTTATCTCTGTACCGGCAACTAGAAACTTAATAAGGTACGAATTACTTGTTTAATTTGAATAGTAAATTGAATAATACCACAGGATGAAATTAAATAATGCAACTGTTATGAACAACAACAAAAATATTACGCATTAATGGTTTATCTCACAATTACATAAATTAATTATAACAGCATTCTTTGTCAGTGGTTTTTATTTCATTGTTGCAAAATACTACGTTTCGTCTATCTTTTGATCTTTCATCTGATATGCTAAAAATATTGTACAAAATGTTTTTTAAACAAAACATGGTTTGAAACATACACAATTAAAACAAAGAAGAAATTTGTGAACTACAAAAGCAAAGAATCGTAGATTATTTTAAAGTTGTTGGCAAATACACTACTGACTTCTCTGCTACAACCTTAATATATCACTTGTACATCACTTATTTCCAACTTACTTCACATATCATCTCGACATCTCGACCCGCCATATTTCGACCTCTCCTTGATAAAGACAATCAAACCCGTCACCCACAAATGTCAATATTGTAGTTATTTCTGATTTCAAGATCATGAGTCGAATTAGGTTCCCATTTAAGGGGAAAATTTAGCGTAAGAGCACGGGGTTGATTTTGGCAGATATTTTACAACTTCTAAACGTTTTCTTGACCCGCGTTAATACTTTTAAAGCAACGCCGCGAACAGCAGCTTGCTTCTGCAATTTTCCATCAACCGTGATCTCTCAGATTGGACGCGAGAATTTGACTTGCCCAAAATATTTAATTTAGCTTATATTCATCAAATTTTGTGTAGAAACAAGTCATCTTCTACCGACAGTCCCAAAATTTTAGTCGATTCTCTGAAATACTTATAAGTCAGAATTTATTATAGTGGTAGTTTCATATAACCCACAAATGCAATTGCCAAGCAATTGTACCATTGTAATATCTTATTTTTGAAGCTCTTCTTTCAAATGCAAGAGACCGTGTCCTTTCCGCCACGTCTCACGAATATTCATGCTGTAGTGCGTGTAGGGTAACTTACAAGTCAACGTGTTTCAGTTGCACTTTCCTTATCGGTATTCTATTCACGGAAATTTTCAACTCAAACTGTTTTTCTTTTGATGTTGTTGTGGTACTCAGTCCTAAGACTGGTCTGACGCAACCCTCCATCTAACCTATCTTGCGCAATTCATTTCATTTACGCATAACTCCACATCTCAAAACATGGCATTTTAATCTATCTCTTCCCTCTGTCAACGGCATCCATATTGTTCCCTCTTCCCCTATTCTGCTTAGAACTTCCACGGTAATGATTCTATCCACCCATATGATTTTCAAAATTCTCGTATAACACCAAATTTCAAAAGATTCTATTCTTTTCCTTTCTGCAACTCCTACCGTCCACGTTTCACATCCATATAACGCCAAACTCCATACGAACCTTTTTAGAAAAAATTTCCTAACATTAACACTTATATTACCCGTTAGTAAATTCCTCTTTTTTGCGACAGCCTTCCTTGCCTATGCTATCCTATTCTTTATATCTTCTATACTACTACCATCCCTAGTTATTACGCTTCCCAAGTAGCAGAATTCCTTGACATCCTTAAAAATATCCCTTCCCAATCAAACACCCTTTGTTATTCCACTGTTTCTCATACTACACGCCGTCACCTTGGTTTTCCCTCCATTAATCCTCATATTGAACTCTTTCTACAGGACCACGTTCATGTCATTTATTATGGTTTCCAAGTCTTTTTCTGATTCCCCTAATACTACAATATCATCGGCAAAGGGTAGGGTTTTTATTTCTTCTCTTTGTAGTATGATTCCTTTCCCATATTCCGTTTTAATCTTCTTCATCGCATGGGCTACAGACTGTATCCTTGGCTGACTCCTTTCTTGATTTCTGCTTTCTTTTCTTAATTATTTTTGGGTCGGGGGCGGGTTAACAACTACATGAGGGTGATCCTGAAACACGCAACAGGGGGGATGCGGAAGGTAGAGCAAGGTAGCCAAGGGTTGACCAGTGTCCCCGGGAAGTTTAAGGATCCTACCCGGTTTTTCACCTAAAGAAATGCAGGGAAAACCCTCGAAAACCTGCATCAGGTAGGTTGGGCATTGGGTACTATTCGCACGCCCTTCCGAATGACGGGAGACGAGTTTGCTGTGGGATCGCAGCATTCCCTTCACCGTGTCACCACCAGTTTTAGGAGGTAGTTGACCGACTGATCCACTGGGATCAGCAGACAACTCCTGCCATGCCCCAAGGTCTTCGACCCCAGTGCATACACCTCCTAGAATAGGTGAAGGTGTCTCGGCATGTGAGAACTTTGATAAAAAATACCAAGAGTGAGTGCGCAGCATTTCCAGCACAATCAGTTGAGCCCCGCAGTCACCCTGGACTGAAGCGCCTGAGAGAAAACTCCCGCAGCGCCTGTCGCGGGTTATGATTCAATTATATATATTTTTTTTGGTTAACAGGCTACATGAGGGTGATCCTGAAACAGGCAACTCCCCTTTAATAGCATAGGAAGGGAATTGAAAAGGGGGGGATGCGGAAGGTAGAGAAAGGTAGCCAAGGGTTAACTAGGGCCCCCGGGCTATGGTTTAAGGATCCTACCCAGTGTTTCATCTAAAGAGATGCAGGGAAAACCCTAGAAAACCTGCATCAAGTAGGTCGGGCATTGGGTACTATTCTCACGATCTTCCAAATGACGGGAGACGGGGACGCAGCATTCCCTTCTCCGTGTCTCCATCAGTTTCAGGAGGCAGTCAGCCGACTGATCCAATGGGATCAGCGGACAGCTCTTGCCATATGCCCAAGGTCTTTGACCCCGGTACATATACCTCCTAAAATAGGTGAAGGTGTCTCGGCATATGAGAACTTTGATAAAAAATACCCAGAGAGAGTGCGAGGCATCCCCGATATGATCAGGTAAGCCCCACAGTCACTCTGGGCTGAAGCGTCTATGAGAAACTCTCGCAGCGCCTATCCTCCCCGCAATTATATTAAGAATTATTTCTTTTAAAGAAATTTAATTTCATGTTTTAACAACGAGAACAATGGTTTCTAAATGCCCCTCTAATTTACTAGGTTAAGCTACCGCTTAGGATTTTGTTTCATCAGGGAAATTTCCATAAACCGGTAACTCATATAACTGTCGCAATACATAGGATTTGGATTAGTAGCTTGTCGGTTTAACATTCTTAATTAACAGATAACTGTAGGTTTCTTCCCGTTATATTCGGCCCCCACAGCGAGGTGAAATTTATATTCTATTCTTGACCGTATTACGTGCCAAACCGTAAATTTATTATGTTCTTCTTACTCAACAAAAACCCAAAGATATATACTGTAACGATCTTTATCTCTCTCCCTCGGATACATTTACGGCGAATACCAGCCCGAGCGCCACTGCATTCGTAGAATTAATATAACTTATCTATCATCAAAGAAGATAACGGCAATCGCGAACCGCGGGATCCCGAGGGAGATGGCCAGCGTCCAGCCATGACACTTGAGTTTTTAGCCGAGCATGAGACTCTCAGAGGTCTTGGCTTTAATTAATTATTTACGTGAGGGAAGGTTTATTTAATAATTAAACCCGGTTTAAAAATTGAAACGATTTAATGAATTACGGGCAAAGCTCATTCGTACGGCTCCCCAATAATTTTATGTACTATAATAAACAATTACAACGCTTTCAATTCCCTTCCTATGCTATTAAAGCAGAGTTGCCTGTTTCAGGATCAGCCTCATGTAGCCTGTTAACTAAAAAAAACTAAAATTTTACAAAGTTCAAGAAATTTATATGAAACCATTGCCGAAAAAAGACAATTAATGTGAATACGGTAAATATAAACTGCGTGTGATTTTGCTGCAATGACAGGCAGTTAAATTTCTGACGTGAACTTTTGTTCAACGACACGTCAGAAATTGATCTGCCCTGTCATTGCAGCTAAATGACACGCAGTTTGTATTTACCGTATTTCCATTAATTATGTCTTTTCTACGGCAAGGATTGATCCATTTTCCACACAAGATCACATCTTTCTGTAACGAAAACTACTTCCTTTATTTTTTCTGTTACAATTTCTGCAACCAAAAACAGCGCACGATGGCATTATCGGTGACATTTAAACACAATTGCACTCTGTATTCAACGTAAAACAGTTTCATTCAATCAACAAACAACTAATACAACAAAAAATACCAAAGGAAAATCTTCAGCGCATACGACACAGCGACAGTACGCAGCAACTTGCGTCCCGTGTGACTTCATGCGCAGATTACAACCCAATTACGTTCGACTTCTGTCTCACCTGTATACTTACACCATGTTCGTAGCTACAGCGACGCAGCTCCATACGGGATCTCCAATCATACCTCGACAATCTGGCAATCTCCTTGGCCGTCATTGCTAAACAGCAATTTAATTATCTCGTTTGACATGATATGTGAGCTCATAACCTATCCTATTGTAAGTTTGATATGTCTTTATGTAGAACCGTTTTTTGGTCTAACATGGGGGCAGGAATGAACCAAAATCTTCGAAAAATTGTAGCATTAGGGTACACCAAAATTTTATCTCGTATAGGAACGCATAATGGACAAACATTCATTCGCAGATCAGATGATTGGCATGAGATCCGTTTTAGCTTAAAGGGGAGAAGGGTAGAAACGTAAATCTTCAAAAGATCGACAGGAATCTTCCCTGCGATGATCACTCCCAAACACCATAATTTGTCGGCAATCGGATGAACAGCATAGGAACGCATCAGGGCAAAGTTTATAAGTTGCACTGTGTTCGAAAGATGATTAGCATATAAAGACGTGAGCAAATAGCTTTTATTTTGGCCAACTCGGGAAATGAGTGAAAGCCCGGTGGTGTTCTGCTAAGCCCGTCAAGGCTGACTTCCTCCTTCCTGATTTTCCTCTTTCCCTGCCCCCCTTGGTCCATTGCCAAGGTAATTAAATTAAGTCTCCTGCAAGCGGAGACGACCTCGAGCAGTTTTAGAGGTATATGTACGGGGGTGAAAGACCTTCGGCATATGGTGAGAGTTGTTCACTGAATCTATTAGACCAGTCAGCCAAGTGCGTCTCAAAACTGGTCGAGACATGGAGGTGGGTTGTTGCGTTCCCACAACAATCCAGTCTCCCGTCATCAGAAGGGCGCAGGAATAGTACCCACTAGCCCGACCTACCTGGTGCAACTTTTCTAGGGTTTTCCCTGCATCACCTTAAGGTGAAACACCAGGTAGGATCCTTACATTACAGCCTGGGGACCCTAGTCAACCCTCGGCTACATTTCTCAACCTTCCACATCCCCCCTTTCCAAGTCCATTCCTATACATTAAAGGGGAGTTGCCTGCTTCACGTCACCCTCGTGTAGACTGTTACCGTCCAAAAATAGCATACATTGGCTTTTACTTATATCCATGATGCGGCAAAGCCTCGACCCGCGAGCCATATCCGGCCCTCGTGCAACAGTTGTCCGACCCGTCACTAAATTCATCTGTTGCATTTTCATCCGGCTCGCTGCATCACGCGCCAACGATAAATATACAAGTTTAAATTAAATAATGTTCCTCTTGTTCCTAATTATCGATACTATTTTCGAAAGTGTAATTAACACTTCAATAAAATTAAAATTCTGTCAGCTACTTGAAAATATCAAGTAAAAGGGAGCAATTCTTTAGGAGTCTACAAAAGAGCTTCTAACAGCGTACAGTTTTGTACTGAGAGAGAAATTATGTCCAGAAAGCGGATGGATGAGTTTTTTCTAGGCAGATGTGTAGCAGATTTTCCTGGAGAAGGTTAGAAATGTCTCCGCTGAACGGTCGGAAATTTAGATTAAAATGTAAAACTTTTCTGTGGTGCTTCTTGGAAGGCTCAAAAGGCCATATGCGAAGGAAGTTCTGTACAGATGTAAAGAAAGGCAATGTTCATTGATTGAGTGAAGTGATCTTGAGAAAATAAAGTTCATAAGGATTAGAAAAACTGAATACAGGACAATAAATGTACAGACGAAATTATGTATATATATATATATATATATATATATATTTAAATTATTTATTACACTAATAGCCTGTTTTCTTGAATATCTGTAACAGGCCTTATTTTCATATCTTACAAGATTTGTGTTACAGATTTCTTCTATTTTTTTATAAATATTTATTTTTTAACAATAATAAAACTAATTATATATGTATATACTTTATGACCAATATTTATTCAAATTAAGGCAGAAATTATACTTTGCCATTGTATCTCCCCATTTCAATTGACCCTCAGACAATGGCCAATGTAATATTTTCGTTTAAAATAATATGAACAACTAAATTTCTCTTACTTTGTAATGAATGTTACCCGAATATTTATTTATATTAGCCTGGAAAATGAATTAATCCACATTAATTTTTTGGTTAACACGTGATTTATCTGTTTGGAACCTTCATGGTCTTGTTGGGAACACTCCGATACGGCCATTTTGGATTAGCTTCAAAATAACCAGGATGACTGACGGAACCTTAACCGAGTCCTGCTACCTTAACAGAGTCAAAGACTTCCCGGAGCATTAAGAAAAAAATATATATTTCCGTTTCTTTAAAGGGGTACACTATTCTCTAAGGGTGTCCAAAATGAACACGTTGCATAAACTAAATATGAAAACTGTCCGTGTACCTAAGTAAAAGAAGCTAAAATAATCCTGGTAGCTTGATGGAGTAATAATCGAGGTACAAGAATGGATATTCCTGGTACTTTAATGTAGTGTAAAATATTTGTGCTTACCTATGTCAAATTATGGACGTGAAATTTATGCTTTTCCTTAATCATATGACGCATAGATTTGTTGAAATGACTTGATTACCATTTGACGCAAACTGCTTGAACTAATTCGTAAAACATTGTGTCGTCACTGATGTCATCTGTTGATTTTTTCGAAACTGTATCATGTGAGAATGGTCCTTTTTTGGACTGAAATGGCTAAATAAGAACCTAATTCTTTGAAAGATCGATAGAAGCCTTCTCTGGGGTGAACACTACAACTCACTAAAATTTCGTCCGAAACGCATAAAAGGTATAGAAACGCAAAAGGGACAAACAAAGATTCATTAATTTATATATATAGTATTAAAATATTACATATCTGATATAAATATTAACTAATAAATGGAGATGAATAATAATTTTCCTTTTATATTTTAGAAACAATATTTATATTCATAGAATGATACTTAGCTTCCGATAATAATATAGCACTACCTGTTTCGGTAAATAGGTTGATTATAAGACACTGCCATGAAATATTAAATCTATAATACCATTGATCGATTTATTTAAAACTGTTTACCTATAGAACGTTAATTATTTTGAGTTGATACATTTTAAATAACCGTCACTATATTACTATGTTACAGTTAAACATAATTATTCAACTAACATAAATTTGTTATTTAAACTACGCGTAATATACATTACAAACGCTCTATTTTCTAATGACATACTATTCATTAAAATCAGGTTTCATTTTCATTGTGATTTGTTAAACTATTTCCAAAACTTCAGTAGGCCACCTTAATTTTTTTCAATATAGTGTAATAAATCCTAGGTTTAAAAATTTATTACAAATTTTACGCCAGGAGAATTTACTTGATAATATATTTGGTAAGCAAAGTGTTTAATGAAATTTGGAGCTTAGGAATAAGTGTTTCTTTGGCTGTAGTGAAATAATTGTTTTTGTTTTGGTGATTGGATGTTAATGTGGTAAATAAATTTTTTTTTACTTCAGGAAGTTATTTTAGTCTGCAGCGTTTACGAAAATAATTGTTATATTATTGCTCTCACTCAGAAGAATCTGAGGTGTAGTATAAGGCTGAGCTGCGGGGATTTATCAGATAAGTGTGTGTTAATGACTGAACAAAGTTATTGTCGTAACTTATTAATAAAAAATTTAATTAATACAATAACACAATATAGTAAGTAATGCAGTGACCGAATAGAAGTCATAATTCATTAAACAGGTGTATGACATTTCCTCTACAATTGTTGAACTTCTGCAATTTAACTTGCACCTCAGGAGTAAAAAGGAAACGTTGTGCATTTTTTCCTGTTAACGTACCTGACTGTCCATGCATCAAATCCGATGTGAAATCAAGACTCTTTTTTTTTTCTCGGGAATGGAAGGGAAATAACTCTTGTTAACTGTTAAACGCTCCCTCCAATCAGATCACTGCATAAAAGCAAGATAACATTTAACTCGTGACCCACACTGCAACTGAGTCGATCAATCGAGGTGCAACTGAAAATCACGTAAGTGTGTAGCCGAAGGTCGAACACAATACGGGAAACAGTTTCTTCGGTTACAGTTTCAGTGTCGTTACTTTTTGACCTCGTACACGCATGCATGCGAAATATTTATCTTCCAAATTACACATTATGATCCGCAAAATTAGAATGTAAGTATGCCAGTGTGTTAATGAAACCGACGTGCCAGTAAAAGCCCACGTTAAAGAAGAAACTGAGATGAAATTTTCGGTTAAAGTTACTTAACATCGTAGAGCTAAAACGGATAAATTTTGGAACTCGTAGGTAATGGGGACTGTGGGGGAGGAAAAGGAGAGGGAGCATGTTTCTGTGCTAGAAATTTAATATATTTAATAGTTAATCAATTAACGTTTTTGCAATTATTGAAAGTAAGAAATTTGCGACCAGATACAAACAAAGATTTTATGCAGTAGAATCGACGTTTCGTCACCATATTTGGAACTTCTTCAGGTAATGTTAAATTTTTAAATTATGACGAGAAAGATGCCGAGTTGAATAAAAATGCAAATCAGACTGCTGACAAGGGAAGATGCAACTCAGGAAGTCGCAAATATTGTGACGAAACGTCGATTCAACTGAATAAAAACTTTGTCTTGATCTGGTAGTTAATAAATTAAAAAATAATATTAATAAAATAAGATATTTACAATCTCTTCAAAAGAACATTTAGCAAATTGGATGGATGATTGACACATGAGGGGGGAAGTGGTCCAGTGATCACGCTCCGTGATACATGAATACAATAAAATTAATCTTCACAGATCTGTTGGCAGCTTCCTCTTCAATCTGAGACGAGAGGTTAGTTCATTTGCTAGATGGCTGACCTCTTCGTTATGGTGTCCTGGGAGATTTTGACGATAATTAGTGCTGATTCTGTGTATTTCCTCTTCTATAGTAGGTATGGCTTCATGTATTGTTTTATTGCTGACGAACCAGGGTGCGTTTAAGATGGTACGAAGGATTTTTGACTGAAGACGTTGAATAATTTTTGAATTTGAAGGCATGGTGCACCCCCATAGTTGGATAACATATGTCCATATGGGTTTAAGAATACATTTACATATGAGTATTTTATTTTCTGTTTTGAATTTGGAGTTTCTGCAAAGTAGCCAATGCATTTGTCGAAGCTTGATATGATCCCTTTTAGTTATTTAAACTCATTTGATGTATTTAAAATTTTGAGTCGAGCCGGCAAGATTCACAGAGCGATTCTTAGTGTTTTGAATAACTCGACGGAAGTACGGTTTCCTTGAACCTGAGCGTGGAGGTTTTGAGTTATTTTCGTGGTGTCTTGGTGTCGTGGTGGAGCCTCGCAGACGAAACTGCGGAAGATGACGCCTGTTACGTGAGACGGAGAGAGTGTTCGCCCTGGGATCTGTGTCAGTAGACTGTACGAGTATGCAGCAACGTCGCGGTCGTGAAGTACGAACCAGGTCAATTGTTTGTGCATTCAGCCATTGCAGCCCGTAGCTTGGCAACTGCAACTCCTTCGTTTGTCTTATGTAACCCTAACGGCTTCCTAGGAGACGATCAAAATTTCGTACGTTTCTCAAAAGTGAAGTCGAACATGACGCTCATAATTATGTTGACAGACGATGACACTCTTCCGTTACAAGTATAATATTCATGGGCAACGCAACAGGAAAAGGCGAAGTTTTTAATCTACAGGAAAAGTTGTCAGAATATTATGTCAGCTTACACCAAAAATATCTTTCAGGGTGCTCTTCAAGAAAACGGGAATACTTACTCTAACTTGCAAAGTATATTCAATCACTGAAGTTATTTGTGATTAATAACTGTCACTATTCAGATGTGCATAGCTTTGACATTAGAAATAAAAATAATTTCCACAAGATGTAACGGACAAACACATCTGCTCGGTCGTTGGTAGTGCGCAGTCAAAAGAAAGGAGACAGTATTTGAGCCAGGGGCAATAAAACCCCACGGCGTGCCTGCAGTTTTCCCCAATTTTGGTGAGATTTGGTGGCATCGGGTGGCGTTTTTTCCCGAAGAGTAACCATAAATGTTATTGGTGAATATCCATCCCTGCCACCTTGGTGATATGAAATAAAGAAGTGGGGAGTAGGTATTAAAAAGGCTTGCAGACAGATTTTGGAGGGAGATTTAGAGGCAGAGATTTTTCGAGAGAGATTGTTTTACAGATGATTGGAATTAAGGCAAGAGAGATTTCGAGACAGATGATTGGAGTTTAGGCAAGGGAGTCTGTGGAGACGAGCAGATGATCGACATTATCGGACCAAGGAGACGACGATAAACGGAAAAATTTCCTGAACCAGGAAGAATAGAGGCGGCGGCTCTGATTTGGATCTAACATGACCCAAATTAAGGGGGGAATTTTAGCGAGGAAGACTCTGGAAAGTCGATTATGACGACACGGTAATTACTCCTGTAACTTTTGGCTGCCAGGTCCGAGTAGGATTTGTGTGAAATATTCTAAGGGTCATAACACACGACCCTGAGTTTAAAGATTAAGAATTGTTGGTTTTAAAAATTATTTGTATCATATTTTGTAATAAATATGTAGTGTTAATTAAGAAAGAATTGCCAGCTTAAAGTTTGAAAATATCAACATTGTAAATTTGATTAAGTAAATGGTTTTCTTTTTATTGCAAAAGAGCTTATAAGTAATATTAATATTCAAACTAAAATATCATCAAAGAAAGGGAAGTCTTTAACTACAGAAGGGTGTTCATTAATGCTATTAGCATATTTAATAAAGTTCCAGCCTTCATTAACGATTTAAAAATAAATACGCACTTGTTTAAACATGAACTAACATTTTACTTAGCCACTCCTTCTACTCTGTTGAAGAATATATGAAGTTGAGTATCTTAGTTTAGACCTTCCCATGGACATAGAACAATGTTGAGTCACTAATTTATTAGTATCAGATATTGGAAATTTTATCAACATTATATACCAGATACAAATGATATATCTTGTCGTCTCTGTAGTACTTAAGCATATCGTATTGTAAGTTAGACATAATCTTACTAATGTAAATAATAAAATAGAGTTAATAATAACTAAGCAATAATGATGGCAATTTATGTACAATCTCTGACTCGTTCCAAATCCATGAAACTCTATTTCTCTATGGGTTCAATGAAATATAATTTAATACTAATATTATATTGAAATCTAACAATTTTTTTCAATTTTTAATTCTCACAATCTTTTTCTGGGAATATTTTTTTAAGTTTAAGTAAGTTGTTACATGTTTGTAATAAAAAATTGTATAAACACAAGAAAAACCGTAAAGTCTCAGCTAAATAAAATTGTTTCTGAAAGTTTATGAATAGTCATGTCATTAGATGAAAACCAATTCATGTAAAAGTCAATTATATGCACCGCATAAATATTGAAAATAAAAGTTTAATTTCTATTACAGGGCGCATGCTAATAATAAGTTGCATCAATATATCAACAGTTATTAGTAAGCAATTCACCAATAAATGAATAACCATTGATTGCAGGGAGGAATATATTCTTGTTCATTATATCATTACATTAAACAGTATTATAACTTTATGGAAATTTTGGTCAGTAATGAAAACCTTCATTATCAAATAAAATAATTAGAAAAAGATAAATTTATTTAAATAACGACAAAATTAAAGAATAAAATAGAATTAATTAGTACATTGAGTCATCTAATATTTTCATTGATTCAAGAAAGTTTTTCTGTATGATGTTATGGTAAAACTTAAGTTTTTTCATACTTATAAAAAATAACTTTCATTACTTCATAATGAAAAATTTATATTATGATCAATAACAGTTTAATAAAAAAATACATATATAAAAAGCAATTTTTCGGAATCACTTCTTCAGGTTCTCCCTTTGACAGAAATGATATGTAGTGAAATTGGTGAAACTTGAAACCATTTCCGTTATCTCACTCCGGCTATGAAGAAAATTACATTTTCTTATTAAATAGACTGAGATAAAGTTTATAATTTCTTGCACGACTACATTTTCAATATTTTACTAAAATTTCTAATTTTATAAGTGAGGTAAGTGGATAAGCATTTCAACATTTCTGTCAGTTGTTAAAGTCTGTATCAATTTAACTTTACCCTTTGATAAAAATGTTAAAATTGTTAATTAACTAGTTATCCAAGAGTATGAGCAGAAAACAATAACAAACTGAATCTTTGTCTGATTTAGGACATTATTACAGATGTATTTTCTCTAAGATTACACCGTTTGCCCTCCCTTGTCTATCACCCCTTAAAAATAATTAGGTAATCCTTGCAGTCACCGCTATTATCTCCTACATATTCCATGTTTTATTGCATAATGTTTACTTGAGTAATCTATATTAATAGTTTTCAGTAATCATAAGAGCTTCATAGCAATCACCTGAATTAAATAAACATTTTCTTTGAAATTTGTGTTTCTATGTGTGTTTAGGATACAAAACTGATGAAATAAATATTGTTTCGTAGTTTTAGTTTCTGTAACGCAGTAGGTCCCCTCCCTAATTTTATTCATACACTTAGAATTTAAACGATTGAAATCCAGTAAGAATATTCATAGATAGGCAGGAAAGAGGTGAAAATCCCTGGCGCCAAGATGTCCAAGGGATTAGGGTTGTTTTCGGGCCAGAGACAATAAACCCTAAAAAGCCCCAAGAACGCCCTTCTCTTCGTCGGCAAAAAATCCCGCGGTGGACGGAGGACGAATAAAGATTGGTGAACATACGTCACGTGGGGTGGCGTTTTCCCTTAGATATGGGGAAAAGAAGAGCTTAGCTGGGAGGTGAGAAGACGCAAAATAAGCAGAATTGATCAAGACGTTGAAAGTGCGAGGAAGGAGGAAGGCACTTAGTGTTGCTCGGAAGTGGAAGGGAACATGAAGCCAAGGATGTAGTAGAGAAGAAGAAATGAGCAATTAAATAGTCATTATATCTTGGCAGTGGAAAATAGGAGCAGTTAAATTCTGAAAAAAGGAGTGTCATTTTCATAATTTATCGAAGAAAGTACAAGTTCACCAGAAGTCTACCATATTAGCAAAATTATCGGCTAAGATATAAACATTATCAAAGAGTAAAACTGGTTTTCCTCAATCACCCGGCAGTACCAGGTCCATTGCATTTTCCGTCGACCGAGGGCAAATCGACATGGAAGCCGGAGAGTGAGGGAGGAAAACTACTACGCGGATGTTCCGGAATCGCCTAGAAGATGGAACAGGTTCGTCACATGAAGTTCGGTAGAAATCATCATTTATTGCCTTCTTTAACGTAGCCTCAATAAATATTTTAAACAAGTAGTTAGTGGAGTTAGTATATTTGTTTTGTAAAATATAATGGTTTATGTAAAGTATAATGCAACGCTAGGCTTTAAGAAAAATGTAATCTTTTAAAAATATGGAATTAGCCCGGATTACTCTTCTTAAATATTTCGAGTTTGCGTTCAGTGAAACCTCTGTCCTAACAGCAATGTTTAAGAGCGCTCCATTATCCTACTATAGATCCGCCGTATTCTGGACTGACAACACATACAGCTGTGGCATTGAATAAACTGGAACTAATTTGAATAATAATAAACAGTCTCGTCCACCGCGTCATGAGCTTCCTCCCTTCACTAGATTATTTTAGCGTTCATGTGATGGTATTTTTGAATAAATTGAATTTTGTATAAATATGAATGTTTTAACAAACTAATAAAATTCTAATTATGAATTTACAATACAAATTAATTAATCTTTTATTATCTGCAAAATGTGTATAATTTGTCAGGGTTCTTTTTTATACGAAAATGGTGGTTTCTCTAGCATAAGTACAACAAAACAATTACACTCCAATTCTCAAAGATAAAATATAAAGACTTAATGTTTTGCTAACGTTGGTCAGTGCTTTGGGGCATATGACAAGGCAGATGCTTCTTTTCGTTGTCTGTAGCTCCCTGAAGATCAGGCACATTTTGCTGTCTCTTATGGGCATTCTCATAAACCTTAAATACAAACGAACATTCCGTGTATTTCGTACACTCACTGCCTTCTTTCTGTCCCTCAGGTAGGTGAGAGTTTGTCCAGGCCGTTTCCCCTATTCTTACCTTTTTTTCTTATTTTGTGTTTATATATTTAAAACCCTAGCTTACGTTTCACATTATATTCATACTTATCTATATGCAATAGATTCCTATCGATTATTTCCATTATATAAACCTTTAATCTTGATCAACTGTGATCAAGAGATGATAGTTCCTGGTTTATGCGTTGAGACACGAATATGACTACATATGTCACACATACTGTAAATCTGACCTGTTAGTTCCACAATCGTATTTACAGCAAGATGTCTGCATCATGAACATCATGTTATTCTGAATTTCAATTTAAAAATTTTTCGTTAGTTGACATTTTTTTTACGGATTGAAATTTTCAAATATAGTCCCAGTCCAAGAAATCAGCAGGAATGTATTCTGTTAGCTTTGTAGAAAACACAAAATATTTGTTACAGAAATGTTGATGATTTCTTTCATTAATCGAACTTTCTCCTTTGTAGACTAGGTTTGAATCTGTACGTAGCACTCAACGAGTTATTTAGCGGAATTTTTCTTTTGTACTGCCGATTCTTTGAGCTTCAAAGGACTGATAATAGTTTACTAACTTGTATGCATTCTAAGATGACAAAGGTACAAGTTCTCCCGATTTGTAATTGTATTACGCTCTTAAAGGCATCATGATGTTTCTTTAAGACATCCGAAAAGGTTTTATATGGTTTCAGTATACGCCACACTTGCATTTAAAAATGCCAGAAGTACCAGTTGTTCTAGCCCCGTATTCTACGTGTGATCCCGACCATACAATTCCCATCTGCGGGTAACAAATTGGATATTCTGTAAAAGTATTCTTGTTATAAACTTCAAAAAAGTTGCGTAAGACTCTTTTTTACAATCAAAGTTCCAATTTACCTCCTTTTGTCAAGGATTGAAATTTCATTTAAATGAATATAGGACAACGAAGAAATCATAAAAACATAAATTTCTGCATTTTTATTTTTATTGCGTTGTGGAATAATCCACAAGTGAGTTCTAAGAACTGGCAAAAAAAGCCTGCTCGTCATTAATGTATTGCAACATCTGTTGACTATTTTCCTCCTAAGCCGGATCTAAGAAGCTTGCTAACAAATTAATTCTGCGTAACATTTCTTGAATTTTAAACAACTATATGTATGGTTGGCGTCTGAGACGCAGCACTGCTATTTTCTCTTCTACTTTGTTGGTTCCTTCTTTTGTGTCCTGTGTATCCACAACTAACTCTATTTACTACCGTAAATTAATTGTACTTATGTAAATATATATTTTTGTTTTCTTAAATATAATTGCATGAACGTGGACCTGGAGAAAAATTCAATATGAGGATTAATAGAGGGAAAACCAAGGTAATGGAGTGTAGTATGGGAAAAAGTTGAATAAAAATGGACGTTAGATTGGGAAGGGATATTTTCAAGGAAGTTAAGAAATTCTGCTACTTCGGAAGCGTAATAACTAGGGATGATAGAAGTATAGTAGACATAAAAAGTAGGATAGCACAGGTAAGGAAGGCTTTCGCCGAAAAGGGGAGTTTACTTATGGGTAATATAAGTGTGAATATTAGGAAATCGTTGCTAAAAATATTCGTATGGAGCGCGAAACGTGGACGATAGGAGTTTGGGAAAGGAAAAGAATAGAAGCCTTTGAAATATGGTGCTATAGACGAATACTGAAAATAAGATTAGTAGATAGAGTAACAAACGAGGAAGTTGTAAACAGAATAGGGAAAAAGCGAGTAATATGGAGGACGTTGAACAAAAGAGAAGGGATTGATTAATAGGCTACGTATTAAGGCACGAGGGTCTTGTAAAATTAGCATTAGGGGAAAGTGTGTGGGGTAAGATCAGAAGAGGAAGGAATAGGAAGGAATCCGATAACAGATAAGGGATGACAGGGTTGTGCTAGTTATGAGGAAATGAAAGGGCTTGCGCAAGATAAGTAAGCATGAACGTTTGCAGACCAGTCTTAGTACTGAATACAGCAACAACAATTCTCAATATATATCTGAAGGAATTGTGTTTGAGATCAGGCAGAGACGAAACCCTCGCGGTGACCAATAAGCGTTATTGAGTGACCATATTAAGACGTGAAAAGTTTTACATTATTTGACTGGATGCCTTACACAATACGGAAACGTAGGGGGAGGAACATAACGCACAAGTCTTTGAAAGCTTAGTTGAAAGGCAGGCGGAAATTACTCTCATCCATTTCGTTGGTCTCAAGTGACAACGAACGATAAACCTGCCACAAGCCGGACTGACACACGATTTGTAGCAACCTGAGATGAGGATTTTCCCTTCCGTACGAAAGAGCTGAAGACTACCAACGCATTGATAAAATCTGAGAAACAAATGACCTGTGAACCCCGACCTCTCAGAAGTAAACACGTGCAAATTCTGAATGCTAAAGGAGAAGATTTGTTCCAGCTAAGAGTCCACATTCCGGCACGACTTACCATCGACGACAAGATTCAACCGTAGAGACGAGAGAGCAAATCAGCATCAGTTATGATATCCTCCAAACCACGTTCAAACGACACGTATTTTCTGATATGGCGTCGAATTTCCCCTCTTTCCTATTGAAGGTTTTGTAAATACATAAAGAGAAAGTTTCCGTTGTTCAAAGTGAGTTTGAGAAACATTTTTAATGAGACCAGATTCGTTTAATCACCTCCTAAAGAAGGCCGGTTGACAGCCACAGAAAACTAGCATTACTCTCCTTCACGAGAGGTCCGTCTAAAATCCTGATCAACGAGGTAGTGTGTTCAAGGCTGGGACCTCAGAACTCACGCCGCTTGATGACTGTCAAGAAGCTTCGCCAGTACCAGTGCTGAAGACAAATGGTTATGTACAAACGGCTACGTTTCTAGCCTCTGGTCTTTGGTGTTGAAATTGATTGTGTCCATTCCCTATTTTAACTGATTTTGCCCATGACATATTATGAATTTAAGATGATCATTCTCTCGTCAAAGACGCAGCGGGGACCAAATTCAGAGTGAATTTTATTAATATTCTTAATTTTACAATAAAACTGAAATCTTCTTTTTTATTTATCATTGAAACCCCACATTGAAAATAGCCTATTCAAAATTAAACCGAATGATTAATTTATTAATATGAAATATACATTAAAGATTAAATGAAATATTTTGCTTATATTTGGCTTAAATAAAGAATATTAAAAGTATATATTGAAATGAATTAACTTTAAATTTTTTAATATGATATAATAATTTACTAAACAAATTATTTTTATGAAGCCGGTCTCTTTTTAAGATTAACGATATTTTAAAATATAAACATAATTAAATTATTTACAAATTAACATTTAGAAAACTGAGATTTATTCTTCTCGTAGAAGCAGATTTAGAAACAAAAATACTGACTCGGAATTGGAAGAAAGGATATAGAGTAATTACCGTCTTCTGGTTTGTCTGAAACTTACCGCCGGTCCTCAGATCTTGTTCCTGTCCCAAATAGATTCCTTCAAACTTCCGTGTTATAAAATGAACACCTTGATCTTCTCATCCGCTGCCACAATCAAGAGCATTCCGCAATGGATCATCCAATTCACAGATTGAAAAAGACCCTCAATCCTGCTCGTAGTTAGCACACACTCTGTGTCTCTCTCCATCTATCATCATAATCATAAATAACGTTGCTTATCTCCAATTCCAAATACTACCCAATGAAAAGTATTAACATTTAGAATTTGGGAGGAGCCATTCACCCCACTTATCACCGATGTTTGGGAAAAATAACAGGCGTCGTCACAGCCAGGTGTCACGGAGACTTAGCATGTTTAGAGAAACCCCAACCAGCGCCAAAATGTCTAGGTTTTATTATCGTTCCTTGTATTCTTCTTCAATTTCTCGCAAGCCGAGTGTCTTTGATTTTGTACCTCGTAAGTCAAGTGTTTTACCATTACAAAGTAATTTTCCTAAAACACGTAATAATCTAGTTCTTTTACTTTTTGTCTTTCTTGTTTCAGTCTGTAAACGGCTATTCCAATTATTTTCGTTTCTCTATCGACTTCGACGTAAATTTATGTTTCCTGTGGTTCTCTCTATAAATCACCACGCTGTTTAACAATTCAACGCCCTTTATAGTTAAATAACTTGTTGAGCTATAAAATAACAGTATTTTTGTAATATAATATAACTATCAACGTTAAATACCAGAATTACTTCTTAATGAAACTCAATGAACGGTACATTCAAAATTTAGCGCGAATCAAAACTAAAATGGTGGGATTTATCTAATCTCTGCTAAATATGAAAAAATTGTCGTCATGGAGGTGAGTACACCAAAAAAGTTTAGCCAAAGAGGCTATGAAATTGAATTAAAGTATCAGGATGGGCAAAAATTGACCGGATAAAGCATCGATCTCCATGCCTTGCCTTTTACAGACTATACTGTACCAGTGAACTACTCGAGAAACTTTCCCGTCATGTGAAAGAAGATTTCTATGTCCATGGTTCACCAACAATTTACTGGGTCACATAATTGGTCTAAATTTGGGACTCAATGAAGAGGGTGAAAATTTCAAAATCACACAATTAAAGATATTCTCCTCTTCGTTTCAAAAAATAGACTCGTAAAAGTTATGAATTTTCACCTGAAGAGGTCCCAAATTAAGGAGGACACGTAGTGCAAGTTTTATTAATATGTTTTAATTTTTCTTTTATTTAAGTATATCTCAAACGAATTTGGCTATAATTTCATTTATAAATCATGAAGTCAAATAAATATAACGATTAGATTAATGTTTCTTACAGCCATGTAAAAACTTGAAGGTGTCAGCGGATACTTTATATATAAACAAGTATAGCTGCTGGTGAGTTACTGTACAGTAATTAATCTTACACATCTGCTATCTGATTACCATTTTGTTCACGAAATTATATTTGCTATTAGTGAAAGTCATATCTGCCTAATATGACTTTCGATTAGAACATATTGCCACCGAATCTCTTTGAGAAATCTACTGTAACAGACATTAAATACGCAAGTGGAGTGCTTAAATAAAGTTCATGTTTTTTGCCCGTTTCTGAATGTGGGAGGTCGCAGGACGCATTCCATGAACTATATACCTTCCCTTGCTCTTCTAACAAGAGCAACCCATTGAGAAGCATCGGCCGAAGAAAATTTGGGATGCTACCGGAAGAAGCCGTAGCAAAATTATAAGAACGGCTGGAAAGACGGAAGATCATTGAAAATTTTACGGCAAGATGCGTAACATATGCTGTATTTACGCCCTCCAAAATGAAGATTTTTCCTATTGGCTGTGATTGTCAAAACTGCAAGCCAATAGAAGACTTTGGTGGACAACATCTGATTGGTGGCTGAAGATGGTGTAGTGTCCGACCGAAGTGACGAGGTAGGAAATTTTGGAAGGAAGAAACATTAGATTGTCGGGAGAGCAGATAAGAGATTGTTGGGAGACTGTAAGGGCAGATTATCGGGAGATGTGATCGAGAGCCGAGAGAATTCGTCGGGAGACCTGAGAAAGGAGTCTGTCGGGAGATCGGAGGAAGATGATGCCAGGAAAGAGAGTACGGGAGACACCAGACGGAGACGATCTCGTAGCAACCATCATAAACCAGCATAAAGAAAACAGATGCATTTTCTCGGTATCGTATCCATATTTTGATTTTAAGAGTTCTCATTTGCCAGGCCTGTTGCCATTAGGGAATAAAATTAATGCTTTTTCGTTCACCCCATAGTGAATACCCTGAAATAAAGTCACATGTTAATGTATTGTCCTTTTCTAATGACATTATCCAGAATTTTTTTAAAATTACTTTGATTTTATTTTATTAAAATTTAATTTAAAACATAATCTATTCTCTTTCCTTTTTTTAAATAATTCCCCATGAATATAGTAATTTTATATTTTAAATTAATAAGTTAAATTAATTTACCCCACCCAATAAGTAAGCATTACACTACTTCATTAAGAATTAGGGACTGTAATTGTAAATTATTTTAGAGCATAATATTCATAACACTTTTGCCATATCCGAGGAGATGCTGCCAGCGTTTGCTTACGAAGTAAAGATAAGCTAATATGAGAATAATGAACAATAAGTATGTAGTTTTCTCTTCATAAAAGTTCTTTAACAACGTAGAGTATTCTGCGAAGGATCTCACACAGAATTATTTTCAATATTCTCTTGCTCTAAAATCTCTGTCTTGAAATCGTAAACTTGTTTTCGTAGGATCAGTCAAGGATGTAACACTTTAAAGTTTGTACCATCAATATTTCATAGTCCCTATTTTTTAAATTGATTCATTAATAAGTGAGCTGCGGCTTTCACGGTGTAGTTGACGCAGAAATTGTTCTCGGGTTTCCACTCGGGTGCAGGTGCGATGAAAACGCGACGTTTCGACGACCAAGTGCTCTGTCGTCATCTTCAGGCTGGGTGTTGTGCAACACTCAGCCTGAAGAGGACGACAGAGCACCCGAGTGGAAACCCGAGAACAATTTCTCCTTGATTCATTAATATTTTCATACAGAGAAACTTTCCTCTATACTCCGCAATAACTTCTGAATCATAAACATACCATAGCAGATATTAACGTAATTTTGGAAAATGCAATTCCATTATTATGCCCGTTCAAGTAGCAATCAGCTAATAATGTTAATATATTCGAAACAGAGTAAACTACCTCTTTCACAACAGCTTAACCTTTATATATTAACTTATTTCAAATCTCACACATGTATAAGAACGCTCAATGGCCATAAATATATGTTTAAGAAATTCTCCAGGTTTACGTTCGCCAATTCTGACTGATCGTAATTCAGTATTGGCCTCCCACTGAATGCCGATTGGTTACAAAACAAAAGGTTCCGCTTTAATCGAATCAGTTGAGTTATGATTCACTGGTGCATTAATTATGATGAAATAAACATTAATTACAAAACAAATTTGCACTAAACATTGTGTTTGTCAATTCAGAACAAATTTATGGATTATATTTGAGCATTGAAAATTTTAATTGAAATTGTGGAAACAGCTCACCTGTCATGTAAATGTCGCAGAATAATGTTTTATTTAAAAAATAACTTCAGTGTACGCGTTTATGAACATTAAATTAAGTTTGACCTTAATTGGTCTTCAAATAAATGTCTAGTTATTTTCTTGAATGTATGAGGGGTTAATTATTTAAAGATATGAGCCTATATAAATAAATATTAATATTAAATTGTGTTTCAACAAATCGAATAATGTTTTTAATATTTAATAACAAGTTCAAAATCCAGCAATTATAATCAGTTCAGTTGACATGGCTAAAAAATTATCTCACCACAGATTCTACAAAGAAAATTTGAATACAGTTTTAACACACTTTCCACAATTTATGCTAACTACATTCACGGAAATATATTAAATATAAAATTAGATGAATTCCATTAAATTAAATAATAATTTACCCATTAGAATACTTTACAAAACTATGAGCATTATTGTTTTACCGTACTTCGGAACTGGGAACGTATGACATAATTTTATGGCAATTAATAATCAAAAGCTTTGGAGGAAATGAGGTAAAGGGTGGAGGGCGCTTCACTTTGTAAACTGGGTCTTGAGGAAAAGCACGAGTAAAACCAAGATTTATGCTCACAAAACGCTGCTCAGGCCAATTTTAGAATATGGGGTAACGTGCTGGGATCCATATCGAAATGAACAAACTCTAGCGTTGGAAAAAATGCAAAAACGGGCTGAAAAGATGTTTGGGGGTCGATTCGTGAACAATCCTCACGAGAATTTAGAAGGTCTCAGTAATAGAAGGAAACATGCGAGGTTGTGCGCAATATATAAAGCTTATAAGGGTGAACCGGTTTGTAAAAAAATAACGGCGCTGAATTATATTTCTAAAGAATTAAAGATAAAGGGCAACGCAAAGACGTAGGAAAATTTTAATTTGCAAATAATTCAATACACGATTGGAATTCTTTGTCTGCAAAAATACTGACGACTTTTCCGGGTAGCGTAAATTAGTTTAGAAATAGGCCAAGAAAACCTAAGTGAGTAGTATGTTTTTTAGAATCAGTGAAGTGATAATGGTGAAGTGCAGTGAAATGATTTTTGTGCGGCTCCTTTCTTTTCTTTTTGAGATAAAAAACTACAATTCAAAATTCTTCCTTAGTGTAAACTTTTTGTAATTGTATTTGTGTTTTCTTTGTATATAGCTGCCACCGGGCAAATACCCAATAGCAGCTAAGTACTAATAATAATTAATTAATGACTGGCAATACAGAGCCTATCCTAGGCATAAATTTACGTTATTACGTTTATCATTTTTACTACAGAATAACATATATGAAATACATATGATTGATTAACATCAATAGTAAATCCGCAAGATGAAATGCATCTTCTATCACTTTATATTTAAAACAGGAACATGGGAAAATAATCAATAATGAACTATAAACAAAGTGAAAGGAATAAAAGTTTTAAGAGAAAGGTTTGTTAAACTTCATTATCATTGCAGTTTAAAATAAAAATTGAAAACCATGAAATGATACAAATATATTGTAATAAATGGAGGTAGATAATACTATTTTTTATAATGAAAAATTATTATAAATATGTGAATAATTTTTAACTTTACATCTATCTATGACTATATACCTTAATTGTATGAATCTTAATTTACATAGTCGGCTATTTTTAAAGATTAAGAATTTATATGTTTATAAAATTTTTACAAATTTTAAAAAAACTAATAAATTAAATGAATGAGTTCTACAGTAAGGGTCGTCTAAACCGATCTTCCCATAAAGCAGAATCACTGACAAAAATCCTCTTTGGAATTGACAGTATCAGGAAATCAGCAAAAGGTTACAAACAGTGGAACTGTTGCATGACCTAACCAAACTTCAGCGTTAAATGATGAAGAGCACATTGGAACTCCGGACTGGATCACGCCTTCCTTCAATTTAAAGGTCCTCGGACAGGACAGTCTCCAGTTACATATTGCTCCCTCTAAAAACTCAAAGTTCTATATTAACCTCGAATCATAATGTGCTTAAATGTTTAATCGTAATCACTACGTCCTTAAATATCAAACTCCACGTCCTCAATAATGTCGAAAATCCATTTTTGTGGTTTTTTAATAATTTGTTTCCGCTTTCTTATATCATATTCCGTCCGTAGCGGGGCTCGATATTGTCAGATAAAAATTATTATTAGCTTTCCTTTCTGGAAGGAGCCGTTTGTCCCTCTCCACTAACGTTTATCAAAATACTTGGGAAAAACCCCAGTCGCGCCGTGGTATCTTCGTTTTATTACCCCTGCCTGTAACCTTTCACGCAGCTTGCCCTTCATTCCGTACCACCAAACACCGCAATTAGTTGTTTTTTCGTTACAATATCAACAAAAATAAGTTGCAGTAGAACTACATCAGAGACTATTATAAAAAATCTCCTCGCAAAGAATGTATTGGAAATAGTAATGAATGATCTTGAACACCGCGATCCACTTATATATATATCTTCAAATTGAGGCGACAAATCATAGGAACTTGAAAATGTTTCCAAAGTGCATAGTTTTGTATCAGAAAGGGAATTATGATTCATGTAATAGATTTCTTTTTTTAAATTCCTGATAAAAGCGCAGATGAAATGTTTCAATGTATTAAAAAATATAATGAGCAAATTGGAAATCGATTGAAAGAGACTAGCAGATTTTAGTGCAGGCAAACTATGGAACTGAAATTGTTATCCTTATATTATATATTGCAACATTATATTTCATATATTGCAATATTCTTAAGTAAAACTATTACTAAGATAAATATCGTATAATAGTTTTAGATTGTGATGTAGAAAATTCGTGTTTAAAAATTAATTTGTCAATATTGACAGTTATGATTTTATTGAAAAAAATTGGCTAAAATCACAGAAAAATAAATTATAAACTCTTGTTGAATATAATTTAAAATATAAACCTAATGATATTTATTTATGTAATTAAACTCTTTTCAATAAAGTACTAGTTTCTTGTAACTAGGACAAATATTAAATATTCGTAAAGCATTCGGTATGATAATTTGACGCGTTATTTTTCTTTCCTAACTGGTTAAGTCATACGCTAGACAGGTTACTGATCTAACGACAGCTTGTATTGAGTAGCCATTCAAATGTATAAAATTTTGCTAGGGTGACCGCTTTTAGATTTTTAAGGATTTATCAACCCTATGACGCAGTCATGGCTCCAGGACAAATGTGTGAGGACCAGTGTTATTGCTGTATGTGTAAATTCCACCAGGGAATACCGAAGTTCGGCCGGGTTGGATAACGACAACGTACAGAGAAGGCAAATATTGTCATAGCTTAAGGAAATGTTGGTAGTTCAGATTGACTGTGATAGTTTCGAGCTGAAACGGAGAGAGAGGTCTTAGTTACCAGAGAGAAGAGGTACATTTCTGATAGCTTTAGTTTGTGACAGACGTCGGAAATACAAGGGGACTGTTAATTTAGAGCTTAGACAAGAACCTGTAAGTTTCCTTATTGGATGCGTGACTTTAGTGCTTTTAGACTTAATGATATCGTTTAAAAAATAATAAGTAAGTGTTACAGCGGCACATATAAGGTGAGCACTTTCAGAGACAGCCAAAGCACCAAGGTAGAAGAACAACGTACATGAAAAAAGTGTCAAATTATATATCTTCAATTAATAAAAACCGGCTAATTAATATTTTGACTGTTTGAGATCAGAATTATTATCGGCTGAACTGACTACATTATTTTTTTCCCGTATCCCAATCAAACTTCAACGTTATCCTTAATTAATGAAAGCGTTTTACTGCAAAGGTAGCCAAACCATTGCGCTTTGGACGATTAAAAGTGGCACATTGAATTCTTGAGCCCGTTCGTATTTTGAACATTCTACAGTTAGACAGTTAATGTACAAAAGTCAGAAATAGAAGTTCTTCTGGGAAACAGAGAGAACAGACAGTTCTAAACCGATCTCGCTCTCAGTGCCAACAACTGTAGTCCAGAGTCCCAAACATTCTAGTATCTCCTCGTAGTCGATGCAATTGTAAGCCTAGAATAATATTTAAATCTCACACACATTTGTAAAGTAACTTGATGGCAATTCACATATTGGTTGTCCGTTACAATAATCTACCCACTTTACTTATGTATAGCCCTAGCGAGAAACGAAACTCAAGCCAGGTAATCACATTACAAAAATCAATATCGTGTGCAGTCTTATTCGTTGCAACGTAATAAAAATATTGTGTTATACAAGTGATCCATATTCTGCCTTGTGTATATTTAAAATAAATTCTTTACTTAGGTTGAACTTATTTGATAAAATAAATTTTTAAATGATAAGAATGATAAAATGTCAACTAGACCCATGACTCTAACTCAGAACCTCTTGCTTTCCGGGTGGTCACTCTACCACTGAGCTAGTCCGTGTTAGCTTTCATGTTACCGGAGTATATAGCTGCGGTTCCTGCTTGTTATTCCGCAGAAAATAAATAGCGCTACTGCGATGGTGTCTTATCAAGTCCACCAAAATGTACCAGATTTCTTAATTTTAACTCTGAAAGAAATAGTTGTAGAAAACTGTTCCACTAACAGTTTGGGATGATATTGTGGAAAAATGAATAGTGAGTTTTTCCAAACGTCAGCGTCGTATCACGTTCGATGAACATGTCCAAGTCTCTCCTTCAACAGTCTTGAACAGGAGTTCTATTCTGAGTAACAATAGAGGCATTTCGTCTCCCTTTCAATAAAATTTGCACTTTAGCTGACCGTTGTAATTTGACTATGACACGTCTCGATCGACGTAATAGTGATGCATCTTACATAAATTGTATATCTATGTACAAAAAAACGTGCAAATGAAAATGTACATCGTAAAAATAATCAATTAATAAAAAGTAGATTACTTCAGCTTTATGATGCCAAACATCAAATTTCCGTTGGTATCAATTATCAATATTACTATATACAGTAAACAGGATCATTTTCAAGAATATTATATGATTATTAAGAGTATAGAGAATTTTTCTTAAAAATAGAATTAACTAAATAACCCAAAAAAACGCATCGTACGCAGTTACCCCATGCAACAAGTTAATAATTTGATCCAGCATACTGTTTTGAAATGTTCAAGAGAAACTTTAAAATGAATTAATTTTTCTAAATAACTGATTTCATCCAATAAATTTTTATAGATCCACAATAAGTGGTATTCTGAATCGTTGAAATCTAATTGCATACTTTTAGGTTGAGATAAGTCTCGTTTCAATACAGATCAACAATATAGCTTGATTTTAGGTAATTTGGGGTACATTTATTTTAATTTTGGAACTTTTTTGAAATACGTCACATTTATTAAGGGGTTCTTCCACGACCATTCTGACGATGAGTATTCGCAGAAACAGTGTGGATGGTGGAATAACCCGTTAATCACGGAAATATAGATATTTTGATGATGTAACGTCAAACTTAGGGGTATTTAGCCCTGCCCGGCCAAACCGGTTAATCTCTTTTAAATGGACAACTGTTCCCGCTGGCTTACGGCAGGCAACTGAAGACTGTCAGTCTGGTTCACCCCTGGACTGTCACTCTGATTCATCGTTCAGACTCACAGCCTTGCTTGGCCGTGTAAGGGTCCGTTTAGAGGTAGCATCGGCTGGCTGGTGGAGGCTAGGAATTACCAAGCGACAGAAGTCTGAGGACTCGTAACGCCACGTGTCTGAACCACGACAATACGGCTAGAAGTCCTCCAGTTCCAGCGTTCGTTCAGCCGAATCTAATGTCTATCAGCCGTATACAGACCAGTAATTGCTCATGTAGACCATCCAACGGAGTACAGAAAAACGCGCCCAGGGAATTTAAATTTGATTGAGGAGATTTTCGAACAAGGGGCATGAATCTGAAAAGGGGGCGGGCGGGGGGGGGGGAAGAGGAGAAAAATTTTGGATGATCACTTATGAAACAGGCGCAGAAGGGTAATGAGCCGTGAAACAACCACAGATGGAAGTTAGTCGTGAAGTGGCTTGAGACAAACCTTCATCGTTGCCAGTATGTCAAGAGGTCTGGAGGGAGAGGTCAGGGTCGAAGCCAGGGCGAGGAAGAAGCCGACCGACTGACCAATGCAGCCTACCAGCTGTAATAGTGTAATTAAACACCTGAATCATGTGTTCTCAGTTTCAGCCACCAAAGCCAACAACACCCAATCACATCCTTTTTTAAGGAGTTATCGTTTTTATGATCTATTTGTACTCTTTGTTTGTTTGGAATTTTGTTTAACATAAAAGTATTTTGCTGTTGTACATTCAATACAAACCATTTTAAAGATCTCAAAAAGCGAAATTAAATAGATTAATAAATGTATAAAAATTAACAAAAGTAAAAGGTAGCATTACAAGCTTTTCATTTTAAATACTTACTATCACGTAGAAGACTGCGCTTTTTTCAACGAGAGTCTGAACAATTCCAAATGATGGGAAAATAAAGACTTAGAGATAGCAATTTCATCTTGCTTGCTCCGGTGACTCCTATGATTCCTCCCTCCCTCTCTCTCTCTCGCTCACGTCCTCCGGGTGTTTTTTTTTTGAGTGTCTCATCGACTTTAACAATTCAATTACATTAAGGGCTCAACATGATTACCTCCAACTTCGAAGCACTTATTGATCTGTTGTACGCAGCTCAGATGTGTCTCTGGTGTAAATCTGACCCCATCACTCTTGATTCGTTATATCTTGTTTACTCTTGTCGAAACTGTTTCTTGACAAACATCCTCTGTAGGCTAAGCTGACAAGTATAAATAAGACGATTATGCATTAACCTACCTTCATGCCAACATGTTAATTATATATTATACTTTATTTTTGTATTCTTTATTTTTATATTAAATATACTGACATCGATATCGTCCAAACTGAAAATCTGTAAGATAAAAGTTTTATATGAATAAAAAAAGAATAAGACGATTTGATTGTTTCATTTAACCACACCTCTTCTACTAGTATATCAAAAATATTATTCCTCTGAGACAAAAGTGATTTAAAATCTTTAAAACACCCGACTGATCTATCACCTATAAATGTAATACGTATGACTTGATCCTTTTTCTGTGTTTCTTGTTGTTAACGGTATGAGAAAATGCAGCCCACAGACCAAAACTTATCCCACAGATACGGCACGTCTTGTGGTATGTGCTCTATATTTCTTACAGATAATGCAGTCCAGCTGATGGTGTCAAATTAATCTGATCAACTCTATCACACTGACTTTCGTATTATCAAAATTAACATGCAAACTTACTTCGTTTTTGTTTACTTTCGGTTTTAACTACATACACTGTCGACACTCAACTAACGCTGCCTATTTTTGTATTAACATTGCCTATACGTATGTTCCTCTAAAGATGCCATATATTATTGAAGGGCTCATGAATGCAGGAAAAACGAGTTGTGATGCCCATTGAAAAATGCTTACTTACAACTATATGAACACAGTAGTACTACTTATGTCTTATATGCTAGTTCGATTCGCCTATATTTATACGCGTATTGATAACGTCATTGTACGGAAAAATTGCGTAATGCTTAAAGACTTTCTTTCTCAACTTATTCAAGTGAATATCCATTTTCAGTTTATCACAGAAATATCTATTTATTTTGTAGTAATTTTTGCAATATATAATGCAGTTGAAAATGCCAAAATTTTGGACAAAGCGATACTTTAACAGAGTGCGAACGCAACTGATTGGCATTTGATTACTTAATGTTTTACTAAGAAATGTGTGTTGTGTACTGGTATTCAATCCTACGATTGGTTTGATGCAAATCCCCATGCTGACGTATCTTGCGCAAGGCTTTTCTTTTCCTCATAACCCGCACATCACACATACTCCCTCATTAACTTAGAGAATTCCATCCATGGCCTCCTCTTCTGTTCTTACCCAACACACTTCCCTCTAATGGTAATTTTACAAGACACTCATGTCTTAAAACGTTGCCTATAAATCTGTCCCATCTCTTGCTCAACGTCCTCCATATTGTTCACTTTTCCCCTATTCCGTTTAGAACTACCTCGCTAGTGATTCTATCCACCTAACTGATTTTCAGCATTGTCCTATACCACCACATTTCAAAGGCTTCTACTCTTTTCCTTTCCGCAACTTCTATCGTCCACGTTTCGCACCCATATAACGCCACACTCCTCTCGAACATTTTTAGCAACGATTTCCTAATATTCAGACTTATATTACCCGTAAGTAAATTCCTCTTTTTCGCGCAAGCCTTCCTTGCCTGTGCTATCCTACTCTTCATGTCTACGCTTCCTTCACTTCCGTCAAAATATTCCTTACCAAACTGACGTCCTTTGTTATTCCACTGTTTCCGTACTACATTCTGTTACCTTGGTTTTCCCTCTATTTATCATCATATTGAACAATATCGTCAGCAAAGCGTAGGGTTTTTATTTCTCCTCCTTGCGGTAAGATTCCTTTTCAGTTTTTACTTCTTCATCGCCTGTTCTGCATATTAAACAACATGGGCGACAGACTGCATCCTTGACTTAATCCTTTCTTGGTTTCTCTTTCCTTTTATTGATCTTCAGTTCTAATTACTACTTACTGCTTTCTCTAGATGATATATATAAAGCCTTCTTTCTCTATATTTTATTCCTGTGCTCTTCAAAATCCTTAATAGTGTGTTCCCGGTTAAAATTATCAAATGCTATTTCTAAATTTACAAATTCTATGAACGTAGGTCGGTGGTTTCGTAACCTGCCTTATAAAATTAGACGAAAATTCAATATTGCTTCTCTTGTCCTACATTTTTCCTAAAACCAAACTATCTTCTCCTAACTCGCATTCTATCTGTCGTTCCGCCTATATATTATTTTCGTTAATATTTTGCATGCATGAGATAGTATACCAATTGTCCTGTGCTCTTCGCATCTATCAGCCCCTGTCTTCTTCGGTATGGGTATAATAACGTTTTTAGTAAATTCTTATGGTATTCTTCGTGTTTCGTAGATTACGAAAACTGTTTTGAACAGCCATGATATTGCTTCTTCGCCCGATGATTTTTCAACTCCACTGGAATGTTATCAATACCTGGCGCTTTACAATTGCTCAGGTCTGTCAGCGCCCTGTTAAACTCCAACCTTAAAATTGTCCCCCAACTTCCTATTTGTTTTCTATTACTGACTGATCTAGATTTCCACCATAATACAGCTCTACTAGGTATTCCTTCCATCTTTCTGCATTTTTTCTCTATCCGTAATTGGCTTCTTATCCACTCTCTTGATGTTCGTGCTAATATTTTCCTCTCTGCAAATGTTTCTTTGATTTTCCTGTTAGCTGCGTCTATTTTCCCTTTCATCATGGAATCTTAAACCGCTTTGCATTTCTCTTGTAGCCAAACCTCTTTGGCTGCTTTGCACTTCCATCTACCTCATTCTTCAAGCGCCTGTATTGCTCTTTACTATTTTCATCTATGGCGTTTTTATATTTACACCTTTCGTCAATCCTTTTTATTTCTTCTGTTATCCATGCTTTCCTATTGTTCTGAGCAATTCTTCCTATTTTTTCTTCGGCTGATCTAGCCATTTCTTCCTTCTCTTCTATATTCTTTCTTTCTCATTTCTCTATTAATCTAAATTTGATATCTTCTTTAAAACTCTGAAGCATCTCGTGTTGTATCAGTTTTTCTACTTTACGTCTTTTTGTTTTAATTTCTTTTAAAATATATATGTATATATACTGCACAGCTACATTGATTCTTATAATAAAGTCTTCTCAAAAATCAGATGCTCATCTCAAAATGTAATAATTTATGACTGATTAGTAACCATTTCCTTGAATTGTTGGGAACTGGTCAACAATGCTCCTATTTTATTTTACATTTGCAACTTTATTATGAGTGGCATATTATTCAAAGTCGTTTATTTTATTTACAATATGTCTGTTTAGTTAGACAATAAGTACCTTAATTCGGAGTCGGCAGTGCCTGTATTTGCAACAAGAGCAACGTAAAAGTGTTGGCACATTATCATACGTCAATAATTATGGTAGAAATAACAGACATAAAACTAGACTTCAACGTTTCGAAACAACAAAGACAAATAAATTTCCATATTGTCACTGACTCGTTTTCGGCTGTTAAAAAGATTAACTAGCAATCTGAGCGTTTTATTAACTAGCTATGCCCGCGACTTCGTTCGCGCGGAAATAGTTATTTTTACTTTGCCCTAAACAACATGTACAGAATTTTGATAAATGTGAGTTCATTGAACATAAAATTTACGGTAGCACTTATTTCTGATCGCTTCAGAAAAGCCTGTCAGATTGAACTCTTAAGTCATCTTGTCTCAACTACATTCTCAAACATCGTTGCACATCGGTTTGGATGCGTTGAAACGCTGCTTTTCTGTTTAGAGCTTTACTTTCCAATTTCTTGCGGAGCAGTGCTTTTCCAGAATTGTGTTACACACAGTATAATATGGCCTTTCCTAATCATCTGGGTTAGTCAGGCCTCCGTCTACCAGTCGCTCGGACAGCCCAGCCGCAATCGGTAATCGATTACACTGATGTACTTCGGAAACCATCCTTCGTGCTTATTTAAATATATTTGCTGACCTGTGGAAGCTGTGAGGGGATAATACAGTTGTATCATAAGCATAAATAGCAATAATTGTTTGAGCAGGTTGGTAAATCCACAGTGTCTATAGAATACAACTCTGGACCCTGAACAGTTCTCTGCAGAACACCTGTTACTGAACAGCAGGGTACATTTTTTAATCTGCTAATTGATATTTAACACTATATATTATCTTTGTTACGTATGCATTCGAAAATCGCGTACGTATGTACGTGCAAAATATAAATATTTTTTAACACAAAACAATTAAAAACCAATATATTGTAGCGCAGTAGAACCAGTGCCCAATTTTTTTATTATTTACGGAAACGTTTTACAAGGAAATTATCGACGCTTGTGGCGCGCCATCAACAATACCTTCCTGTCGGCAAGTCTCAAAAGAAGCCGACAACAGAGGAGTAACTTCATGTTACAATACTTTAACCGAAATTTTGAAAAACAATATACAGTTCTGAGGACATTGTGTACTTGGAGAGCGAGTTGGACGGTTGAGTGAGACGGGCGATAGGATGGACACGGAGCGGATGAGCTCCCGTGAAGGTTGTACTTAGAGAGCGGCGAAGGACATGGTTGAGTGAAGATGTGTTTTTAGAGAGCGGGTTGGACGAGTAAGGAGGGTGTGCATCCCTGTGTTATGAGCAGAGTAAATTGTGAATTAAGTAACTTTTGAGTTAAACGTGATACAAGGTGATGGCGAGAGGATATTGAAGGAGAGTGGTGGACAGATTTCTGGTGATACAAGGAGGTGGAGAGAGGAGATCGGCAGCAGAGAAGTTACGGCGAGAGCAGATGTGTGAGGTGGCAGCGGAGAGGTGGACCATGCTTTGATCAGTCCAGGAAGCAGGGAAGAAGGGTCTTAACAACTCAGGTTCGTCAAAGAACAAAAAAAAATCTCCTACACGTGGTCGCCCAAACCATTAATACCCTGAGATATTTAATACAATCCCATTTTAATGAATTATTATTGTACATAATATATACACGCAATTATTGTGTTTACAATTAATAAATGTATATATTTAAACCCAATTATTAATTTCTTTAATTGATATTCGCCCCTAATTCATTTACAATATTGTACTCAAATACAACAAAGTCCATTAATTTATTAACCATTTTATAAAGCAACTTCACAATAATAAGATGAACCACATTTTTTAAAAGCATATAGTAATATTCATTACATAATTTTACTTTATCTTATTTAACAGAAGATAGTGAACAGGCTCTTTTGATGTTTAGACAAAAAAACGAAGTTAACATTGAATTTGGAAAAGGATGAATAAGCTCATGATCCATGTTATATTTTTAGGTGAGCTATCTGGAGAAGGTGAACTTGGCCCTCCGGAGGTAGGACCAGGTCCTGTTCGCGTATGCTGCCAGGTCACGGCATGTAACCTTGGCCCAGCTACTGCATGGTTCTCGTTTATCACGTTGCATATGGCCTCGTACGCCCATTCACGTAAATCAGTCATATCTACACCTCACAATTCTCGGGAATTTCTCATAGACATAATTTGATCTTGTAGAAACCCTTAAGGTTTTTGGGATAATTATATATTATTATTATATGAAATTTCAGCAAGCCGCATCTGTCGCAGACCAGGGTATTTCTGTGTCGTGAGATGAGTAGTTGGCGGTGATAGCTGAACCATAGTGACCGCGGGAACCGCGATGCACGTTAAACATCCTACACTGAAACGGAATTATCTTTTTTATAAATATTTTCGCAATTCAACCGAGGTGAAGCGACAAAAAATGTGATAAACGGGGCGTGTTTCTTATCAGAAAAGTTTGTAGAGCGATCAGAGTTTGATATGTCTTTGAAGTTGAAACCTTGCAGGGTCTGTCGCGGAGGGGCATGAATCTATGACGAGCTGACACACCGAGAACTCCGCGCCCAGATCTTCAGAGCTGGAAGTGTATGCCCTCCATTTTCCTTATATCATCTGTCATGTGACAAGTTCTCAGAGGGGTTTGTGAGACTTATATTTTGCATTCTTATTAATTGCCAGTCCTCTTGAAAGAGATAATACATTTAATAGAATCGTTGGCCAAGTAACAATATCACTTTAGTAGATAGTTTCTCTTATCATATACAGAATTAATTAAGAAATAGAGGCGAAATCTGGTAGCAAAATTAGATGGCTGAGGAGTTTTATTACTGAACAGAAGGACATAAATTATTGCTAATGTTTTGTGAATTAAATTATATTTTTAAATGATTAAGTGAACGTTAACTAAACCCCCATATTTCAATGAAAGAAAAGTCCTCTGATATACTAAATTTGAATGTTTCAATCGGCTCACTCACTCATGATTGTCTGGAATGTCGTTCATTACCTACCTGTTTGGGGAGCGCATATCACGTATTTAAATTTTATGAAGACAAATGTATCATTATATAATGTTTTGAGTAACAGGCTACATGACGGTGATCCTGAAACAGGTAACTACCCTTTAATGGAATAGGAACGGAATTGAAAATGAGGGGGGGAGGATGTGGAAGGTAGAGCAAGGTAGCCAAGGGTTGACTAGAGCCCCCGGGCTATAGTTAAAGGATCCCACCCGTTATTTCACCTAAAAAAATGCAGGGAGAACCCTAGAAAACCTGCATCAGGTAGCTAAGGCTTTTGGGTTATATACACACGCCCTTCCGAATGACGGGGGATGAGTTTTCAATGGGGCCGCAGCATTTCCCTCTCTGGGTCTTCATCAGTTTTAGGAGGCAGTCGGTTAATTCTTCAAATGTGGCAGTGTCTATCAGAAAAATATCTGAGTGAGAGAGATTAGCAATTGCAAAATCTGTTACATCTCCTCGAAGGCTCTACCGGATTAATATCGTGTCTTTAAAATTACGTTTTACTAAGCCTTAGATTATTATTCATTATTTATGTACGGTATTTCTTCAACGCTGTTTATGGAGTATTTGTTGCTCTACACCTCTTTACTATGTATTAAACTCTTACAGAAACTGGAATACCTCGAAAATTGCTACAAATTTTGTCGATTCTACCACGGACTTTTAACTATTTTAAGTGTCAGTAAAATCATATTTTTTGTCGTGGTAATTTTTAGTATCACATCTGCCAGAATTTGTTGAACAATTAATGATTGAGCAAATATCGATTATTCATGTATTACAGCAGAATACCGTTATTAAAAATAGTAATATTTTTCGGATTATTTTTATAAATTTTGATACAAAATTTGGCAATGTATAATAACCTGAATTCCATGATTTTCTTCTATTGTTTTCCCTTGGTTAGCAAGTCATTATTTTCATATATATCAGAAGTTCTCTTCAACTTGCTCTTGTAATTTTTCTTTCTCCCCAAAGAGATCCCAACATTTTTCTCCATGCTTTTATTTTATCTTTATCTAAATCATCACGACTGCCGCAAGTTCATACTGTCCCTGAACGAAGTTAATTTTCCGTCATATTATCTGTTGCATCTTGACACGATTGTGGTGTCGTTCGTCCACTAATTTGTGCCTATTTCTTGCAGTAAGTCTAACTGCATTTATCTTTCCAGAAATGCCAGTGCTTCTGGTTTTAAATTTCGACTGCCCTTTGATGTGTTACGTTTTGATGCAATGATATTTCGACACTATCCTCAGAAAAGTGAACCAAACACATTTGGGCTGAAAAATGTGTACAAGTATGTTTCTACATGATTATAGTTTGTGCTAGCCGTTCTTTATATTAATCAACCAAAAACAGCGCACGTCGGCAATGACTCTTCTTTATATATATATTTATATATATTGTGATAAAAAATGCGGATTTTATGATGTTGTGGCGTTATGAGGCGCAGTTTGGCCAACAACAATGGCTAGTCGGCTGAAAGATTGTGATTCCCCGCGGGAGAGTCCCGCCGAGCGTGTGTAAAAAATGACGATGGTGAACCCTCGCGGGAAACCCCAGCCGAACGAGTGTAAAAAATGAGGGCGGGGAACCCCGAAATTTTGTGAAATAGGGGAATTCCCGTCGGAAGATTTAAAAGGGAAGCCGATGGGTGGCTCATGGCCAGAAGTGAGACGAGTGGAGGAGAGGACGGACGTGGTCCAAGCAGCCCGAGAAGTCAGACGAATTGAGGAGAGGACGGACGAGAGCAGACGTGTCCAGACGTGATCAAATCCTGCAAGACGCCAGAGAGACGCACAAACATTCGAGAGGTGGATGTTTGTTGGCCCAGTAATTGTGGGTAAGTTATAAAAAAAAATTGTGAAACTTGCTCATTGCTCTGGATAAATAATATTTAATGATTTTTCTTTCTATTTTCAGCTACTGCATACTCCATCTCTTGAGAGACCCAAAATCCCCTGAGATTAAGCCCGTGTATTCACTTTAAATTAATAAATGAAAAATTTTAAAATTGATCATAATTTGTTCTGTTAATTAATTAATGTTTTATACCCAAAAAAGTATATTACAATATATATGCAAACTGTATTCTACGTAGAAACATCTTCAGCGCATTCGACACAGCGGCAATCTCTAGCAGCTTGTCTCCCACTGTCTCACCTGTATACTTACTCCATGCTACCGCCCATTGTGTGGTGGAAGATGGAGTGGTGGTGATAGCTACAGTTGCTTCTTTAGACCATTTGGCCATTCAGCGACAGGAAGTGTGGCACATTCGTGAGCTTCTAGATCCTCTCCAAACTGAGCACGAGATTCGAGGAAGATGTCTAAATCTATGGTACAAACTCATTACTAGCTTTTCTACATGATATAAAGAACGTTTGGTGAATTGTCCTACTTACTATGTACCACATTTTTGGATTGGCCGTGGACACTTCCAATTGCACCTCAATAAGAATGACAGGTGGAAAGCCACAACTGCATTAGATACGGACAGATTGACAACGCCAACTGCTTTATCTTTGAGTTCGATCAAAAGAGAAAAGTTGGTAGACAATTTGAGCACAGTGACACCATAATTCACGTTTGATTTGACTTGAATAGTAGTGCTGCTGCGTACCAAACAGTGATCTCGGGTTCTATTTGCGGGCTGGATAAGCTTTTTTCTATTTTTATCTTTTAATTATATTTATTTTCACTGGATTTCTTATATAGAAATAAATCGGAGAGGCACAATAAAAAAACACACCGCCAGCTGTTCAAGCGGAGCTGAACCACGCGTTCCTCCCGATGGTCGATGAGTGTGGACCGATAACAGAAATCATTCTGGCTATTATTAGACATTGCTGTTAGACTGTTGGGTGTGACGAACTCTTTTCGATATTTGAGCCAACAACAACCCAATTGTGCAGTGTCATGTCCAGGATAACCATCATACCTAAAAACGCATTTAGCCAGGAACCAATGTTTTGCAACTACGACTATTTAATAAATTTACTGTCGTTATTTAAGAGCCAAAAATATTTTACTATGGCACCGTTATGTTTCATCACGTTGACTGAAGAAAGACTCTAATTTCTTTTACGTGCGGTGTTTAACGTCAAATAATTATTCTCAAGAAAAAACAGACTACTCAAAAATAGAAAAAAATTAGATTACTCAAATAAATTAAAATGAAAAACATGGATCGTTCTCAAGCAGAACTTTACCATAAATCAGTTAAGAGGTTTCCTAAAATGACATAAAATTCGGCAGTACTATTAAAATTATGCAATTTATAAATCAAAAATATATTAAAATCTAGCACTTGACTGAAGGAGAACTGCAGCCCGGCTGCTTTGACGACGTCCAGGAAATGTTGTGGGCGACGCCACAAGGCATGAACAGGCACAGAGTTGCCTCTCACAGGTTAGCTGGCACAAACCTTACTCGTGCAACCCGCAACTCATCTGCCGAAGTGTGTTTTCACACTTCCAATGCTCATTACCTAAAATTTTGGTCTCGTTGTCTCCTTTATTTTTCGTTTCACACGTGAATCTTGCTTCTCGAAAATTTAATACCTCTCCTTCGTCACGCCAAACGCTACCATTGTCAGTGAGCAAAGGGAAGCATTTCAACAGGTTTGCAGGACCACGTCGCCAGCCTCTGTCTCCAACCCCAACTCCGATAACATTTTGGTTCATTACAGCACTCTACTCACAAATGGATCATTAAAATATCGAGCAATCCAAAAAGACGCTTCAACCCTTACGGCTGAAATTTACGCGCTATTGATGTCAACAAATCATTGCTTGGAAAATCCTGCTCCAAATACATTAATGTGACTCATTAAATTCTATAAAAGTGATAAAAAAACCTGACTTGTACTTTAAGAATCTAAACAATATCAGAGACAACATTTGGATTTCGAATAATAACAACCATCATATGACCGTATTCTGGACTTCTGCCCACAGTAAAATTTTAGGAAACGAGTTAGCTGACCATCAAGATAAAATTCCTGCAAACTCCATCAATAATTTAATTTACAATCATACATGATCCGCGGATGACATATGGAAAATTTATAACACCAACTTCCTGCATCAATGTAACTTCAGCAGAAGATCTAGTAACAACGGACCATTCCACCTGCAATTGAACATTCATCAAGATCTACTGTTCCCCGAGCATCTAACAAGAAAAGAACAAATAGTATTTTCCAGGGTAAGGGCCAACCACACCAACTTTTCTCGTTTTTCTTCTTCTAGAGAACGTCCACCTCAATGCAACTTTTACAAGACGCACAGTACCATGGACCATATTATCTTCTACTGCCCCAAGCACTACAAATAGAGGAGAGAAATTATTGGATCTTATGGACCAAATATATCACATTTCTGTTGATCACCAATAAATTAATGGTTGACCTACAAGAAATTAAATACAAAAAATACTTTAGAGAATGGAGGATCTCGTCGCGTCTGAGTTCTGTCACTGATTTCATTAATTAATTAGAGATTTTCACCGCTTGGTTCAATAGTGTGCTTTTGGAAAATTAAACATGCCTACATTAATGACACCTCAGGTAATTGGTAAAACATCAGAGTTACATCCCTACTTCTTACGCTTTCATCAACTGCAGTTAAGTTCCTATCGAAGGATAAACATATAACACATTAGAGTAAATTGAGTTTCTCTTTTATTATAAAATGAACTCCAAGAAAAAAAACACCAGTCAGAAGATTGTACGAAAATTGAGAAACGACGAAGAGAACTTTTCTGCGCATCGTGACGGAAATGCTGAGTGGCATTGCTCCTCCTCTCACTGCTTGTTTCAACATAGAGGAAATTGAGTTGAGAAGTTCACCACACACTCACTATCTGACAATCATCTTTCTGCTCCTCGGAAGGATCAGATGTTAGTCTACCTCTGTGAGAATGGAGGTCTCAAAGGATTCTTCACCTGACTCCTTGCAAAAGATGCAAAGAAATCAAGGTTTGTGTACAGAAATAAAAGATAATTGCTGTATCTGTTGTTTATTTGAGCAGCAGTAATTAGTATGCTAAATAATCATAAATTACTGTAAAATGAATAGTCCTCTTTCACAGCCATTCCAAAAGTCACCGAAAAGTCATTTACAAAATTATCTTAGTCGCCATTTCTTGTAAATTGACCTAGCAAACTCTCATTTAAGCAAAAACCGTCTGCGCCAGTCTCTGAAGTAATTGTCATAAACTCCATACAGCTTCATACAATGTGTAGAATTTTGTTTTTCCGAATCATTCATATTTCACTTGCGCCCACTTGAGACTGAAAATTTGAAAAATGAGATTGGTATGAGGGACGCCTCTTCCAATGTGCGGAAGATCAACAGCCTTGGTAACCTGCGATCATCACTTTTCATGATTGTGGAAACGATACTTCGTTTTTTCCTTGGTTCTGGTTTAACCTCACAATTTTTTCTGTCAAATTTATAGAGGAATAATGAGAAATATACAGGTATTTTTGATTTGATTTATCACTAAGCAGTTTACTAATTTAGAGCATGGTAATGTTAAAAATAACGGAGTGAATAAATTTGTATTTCAGTGCATATATAAGTTGATACTATTTCATCCTCTGGCCACCGGAATAACATATGCTGCTGAAAACCGTGCTATGTGTGATGCCACAATCACATTGAAAAATATTTCAAGTAAATAAAATTGACAGTTTATGCTTTATGTGTTTACGATTAATTAATCAAAAAGCTGTCGAAAAGATTTAATATGAATATAATGAACTGCAACTTCTGAGGTCTCCACGTGCTATTTATTATCAATGCACAACTATCTCAGCAGGCTATTGCAATGATTAATGTTTGTAAGGAGTAGAAAGTTGCAAACCTCCGTGCCAAGGGAGCGATCCTTTCTTTCCCTGGGGCTGATGGATTTCGTACGACCGCTGTTAAGTTTCAATCGCAAGACATACGATCTGAGAGAGAGCTCATTCAGCAATCAGTCATGCAAGGCCAAAGGTCCGCCTATTCTTCTAATGACTTCTCCGTCAGATGCAATCAAGACGTTGGATCTCTTTTTTTATTTTCATTAACAATTATGAGATTGTTTCCAACATATGCAAGGTTCTACTTCCATACCGACGTGTGTTCAGCAGCGGGCACGTGACTTCAGTAAGAAATTACACTAAACCAATTTCTTGAGGATGATACGATGACTAATGATGATCGAGACGATAATTAACGTCAGTCCTTCTGGCTATAAACATCTCCAAAACTTTTAATTTTTGGCTCTCTCATACAAGGTTTCCCAAACGTTTTCTTCAATAGAACTCTTTGTAAAATCTGACACTCTAACGGAACACTTGGTTTATTTTTTAGGATGGGTGATTCCTAGTCGTAAAAAGTAAAACAAGATTGAATTTAGAAATTATTTTTAATTATAGTTCTGTAATATAATATAAATATATAAAGTACTTATTGACTTTGATGATTTTGGGTCCTTGAATTGTATATCTTATAGACATCGGGCACAATATTTGTAAATTGAATTCTAATATCTGGTGTTGCGTTGGACGTGTTTCTGCACTTTGACTTCATTGCAGCATAATAAGAGAATCCAACTTCGCATAAATAGGTTGTAGGAAATGGAAGTAAAACAATAGTAATTTTGAAATATTGGGTACTCTTTTGAACTAGCCCAGTAATCATATAGGCCTGATCTTTGTATTTTTCTTTCACTGTTTAAACCTACAGGTTTATCTGTCACAGAAAAAGGATTCTGAACCCAGGAATCGTCCTTACTAGTTTTCGGAAAATACTGCATAGGAGTTGATTTCAAGGTATACAGATATTCTAATAACAATTTGGAAACTCGTCAACTTTAAAATTTAATTCATGTATGGCAGGAAACCAATTAAGATCGTTAGATTCAACTCATGAAATCAAATATTGTATTATTTTTATCAAAAAATCTAATTTTATCTCTTGTTTTAAAATTTATAATATTTTCTCCTCATAATGATAAGTTCATTGCACTTAGTAAATATATCTGCCAGATATGCGAGTTTAATCAACCATGAAGGATTTGGTAAAACTTTAACATTGTCGTCATGAATTATTTTGAACCTTCAAGAAGACCGACAACTCATTTCTCAGTTCAGTTCAAGATGTTATAATACTGCTCTACCTCTGGATAGCCAACACACTTCAGTATGTAAAAAAAGTGTTTTGTGTCTACTAGCCATGTTATCGCACAAAATTTTTAATAATTTGGATTGAAGTGGCCACTAAAAGTTTCCTGAGGACCTCCGGATGACAACCGCTGCACTAGATGATCCTGACAGACTGTTTATGTGCTATTGAATTAAATTCCACAAACGAATGTGTATAAGATTGGCTTATTTTTTGGTCAAAGCTGCACATTGCAAAGTTATATGAAAAAATAACTGTATAATTGTGAGCCATGGTAATCACTATCTCACTCCTACAGGATTCTGGTTGACTGAACACATCTACATTTATTTGTTCATTGTTACTCATGTTTCCTATTGGAGCGGGAAACAAGGAATAGGGTTCCTTTGTTTCGCAACGTTGTGATTCGATTTTCCTCCCGTTCGATGCAATCTGAGTTTTGACTTACGAACTGACAAAGTGGTATTATAACATGATATTATAATCCATAGTATAGAGAGAATCACTACAAACGCTTGCGGAACACCTATTCACGCTCCGCGGGAAACCCGGCTGCAATGGATACCAAAATAACGAATATGGATGAGGATTACCGTCTCGGGGAGAATAACAACATGTTAATAACACTAGAGCAAATAGTTGGATAAATAAAAACTGATTTTCTTCGTTCATTTTGACTCAGAAATTGCTCACCGCACAGTAACCCGACTGAGCAACTTGGCGTGCAGGTATCTGAGATTGCACTGGGTGACTTGGTTACAAAGCTACGACGTAGAAATTAAGGAGCACGCGTGGGAAGGCATCCGTCTGCGGCGCAGTTCCTTGACCTGGATCCGACGGTTGCTAGGCAACGCACCACCACTGACTGTAACAACATCATCCCACAGCTACGTAAACAGACAGGCGCGCTCAGCGCCGCCGGCGACGCACTCTTACAAGGGATTTGTATCGGAAATCTCTCACATGTCAAGTGCAAGTGGGAAGGAAGGAATGAAATTATTTTTCCCCGAATAATTCTTTGGTTTCCGTGATTTGATATTCTATGGGAGGAAAGGTAGAACTCGGCATCTTTTACTGGCAGATAACGACCAAATGCTAAAATTACAAGTACTGTATAACTGCATAAAAATAACCTGTATCCTTAAAACATATCCGCGGTTGTTCAGTTGCCTGGTCACATTATCACGGACGTATATTACGGCAACTTAGTGGTATAAAAACTATTCTGAAAACATATACGCAAGGGAATAGATAATGTTCAGTTTAGGATTTTTTTGTACATCAAAAACTAACGTTTAAGTTGTAAGTGGAAAAGACTGTCTTACTGTATATACCAGTCGCAATGTAATTAATGTTTATAAAAATTATTGTTGTCTTCAGCCCCCCTTGACAATACTTCAATTATTCTTCTCCTTCATTCTTGTTCCTTCTCCTTCTCTAAGATTCATACGGCTTGCTATTCCTCAAGAAATAGAAATTTCTGCACTAAACTGCAACAATAAATTCAGAATCAATCTTTAAAGAAGATCATGCTGTGAAATAAATACCATTTATATAGAATCCTCGTTCGCCATCTGTTCTCCACTGAAAAACTCTGAAATTTATTATATTTACTTGAGATGAATAGGGGAGGGGGGTATTATTTATTTTATTTGGTAATGCTAATATATGAAGAATGAACTTTTATAATAAAAAATACAATTTACTTCATCTTAAACAAATTTACATCATTATTACAATTTTCTCATATTTAAACTTTAAACCGGCAATGCTTATTTAAACACTATATATATTTACATAAAAAATTATGCAAATTAATTTCTTAAAATTAACAATTCTCGACCTCTATACTCAGGGTCGTATGGCATGAGCCTTCTCATAGAGCAAAATATTTCATACAAAATCTACTTGGACCTGGCAGTATAGGAAATCAGAAAAAAGTTATAGCGGTAATTACTGTGTCATCATAATGGACCTTCCTCCGTCTTCCTCGTTGCTATTTCTTCTTAATTTGGGTCGTGCTCCATCCAAATAAGAACCGCCGCTGCTTTTCTTCCTGGTAAACACTTTCCACTTTATCCTCGTCTCCTCGGGTTACCTGTCCGACAATGTGCAACATCTGCTCGTCTCCTCAATCTGCCTCTAATCTCATCCGATCCACCGCTCTCATCATCCGTCTCAAAATCTGTCTCAAAAATCTCTTGCCAGCCTTTTTAATATCTCTTCCCCACTTCTTTAGTTCATATCCCGAAGGTGGCAGGGATGGGTATTAACCAATAATATTTATAGTTACTCTTCTCTGGGAGTAACAGTTTGCCCCTCTCCCCCAAGGTTTGTGGAGGAAAACACCACTCGATGCCACCATATCTCACCATAATTGGGCAACGCGGCCGAACGCGTCGTATTTATATGGCGCAACATGTGCATCGCACTCCAGAGAAAACAATATTGTAAATTATTAAAGAATTTACAGTATATTGTTACTTAAATAAAAAGTTCTATAAATTTGCAAATAATTTAACACTTAACAGACCAAATAAATGGATTAACTATCAGATTCTAATAATTTAATTTGAATGTTTATGTATAAAAGTGCTCAAATTTAGTACTATCATTGTTTCTGTGTATATTTGTTCCGCATACTAATATAAACACGTGGAGCAATTGCGACCAATTTTTGTATACGTGTTTTTTGTGACTGTAAATAGGCACTGTCGGGGTAAGACACGGCTACCACCCGCAGCCTGATATTTCCGTCGTCACTTACCTTGTTTCTATTTGTGTATAAACTCAAACCATTTCAGTACGAGAGGAAAGAGATCATAGAAAAGGAGGTTATCAGGTGTCAGTTTAAAAAAAATCATGGAAACATTTGGTGTAAAAACTGGTGTGATTTGAGTCACTGAGTCTGATTCTGACATTCCACACGCAGCTAAACCTTACTTCAGTTCCAGAGTGCTGGAAACGCCGGGACCCAACTAGTGTTATGTGAAATAAATTATTCCTGTCAATTATAAAAAAGTCATGGATACTTTTTATCCGTCCGCTATAACATCAACTAGTCAGCAGCTTTCGTTTGCATTGCCAGACATATTTATGTTGAAAATTGGCAGCCTCAAAGGATGAATAGTCTGAAAATTTATAAATTAGTAAGTAAATCAGTCAGGATAATTTGATTTTAAAACAATTAAATTAGAAAATTATATATTGTTATTCATAATATAATCGTTATGAATTGCAATTATATTGGAGCATTAAAGAGCACAGAATGAATGTGAAATATCCTTTTCATAAGAATTCAGTCGTATCCAAATTTATTTATCATTGGAATAGTGTAAATATTTTAGATAAATAAATCAAAATAAGTAAAAAGACGACCAATAAGTGAGCATATAATTTTCTTACTATTTAATTAATATGAATGCGACGTTTCGTCTCCCTTTCAAGACTTCATCAGGCATACTACAAACATAACAGGACAAAGATTAAATATGGATTCTCTTTAATCTTAATATTTTGTAATATTATGTTTGTTGTATGCCTGATGAAGTCTTGAAAGGGAGACGAAACGTCGCATTTAAATAGTAATAAAATTATATGCTGAAGGATTGGCCTTTTTTGTCTATAGTAGACTTATAGTCAGAAAACTAACTTTTAATTTAAAGATAATATCTAATGAAAGAAATGCTACATTTTAAGTACTGCTAATATAAAAATGGTACAATTAATTTAAGCTGAGTGTGTTATTTATTAACGTAACGTATATCAATTGTATATGATAAATTTAATTAATTTGTCAGATTTTTTATTATAAGGTTTGTTCAAAAATTCAACAATGGTGATGCTTTCCAATAATCCAATATTGTGTTACATTTCCAAATAAACATACATGACGGCCAGTTCATTAATTACAAAATTTATTATTTTTGGAATATGGTAATTGAATTTTTACAACTCTTTTAATCCAAATGTAAGTTTTATTTATTATTAATTTTTATTGTAATTTATTTAAATTACTTTCCATGCATAACTTTAATTGATTGAAGAATATTGCTCTTAGGAATCGTCAGGAAGACCGTTAACAGCTTTTTAGTATTCCGTGAATTTAATTTGTCTCATTTATATTTTTATTATATTTTGCATCACTGTTTTATGTGAACATAGAAGTATAAAGTGATGATTCAACCGTGATGAATTTCTTTTCGACGTATTAAGTCAAATTGATAAATATGATAATTAGCGTCGTTTTTCTGAATCCGACTTGTAATTTAGCCAATTAAACGTGCAAATTTCATATTGTGAAAGTAGAAGCGAGCGATGCGAACACTCACAGGGATTTGATATCAAGCGGTGTTTTCTCTTTATATTAAATTATGTGAAATTTTGATATTATTTTAATACAAACTATTTTAATTAAAATTGTAGTTTGTCTTGATTATTTTTGCAGGTGTTCACTTATTGTACAATTACACTTATTGCACTTTCGATATGCGTTAGCAGGCACATTTGCCACTTGAGACATCCGTTTTATTATTGTGGAGGGTTTTATTTTTATGTAAATACACAAGAAAAAAATTATTTCCATTTTTCAACATGTGGGCAAACATCGCAGGAAGGAATGTGTGCTTAGCAATTCTTTTCCTGCTTGGTTTGGATTTGTGACCGCTTTAAGTGCCTCCTTGACAGTAAATTCAAATTAATTGTTCCTGTAAAATACGTTAGTATTTTTTTGCACGGGGTTTTATTTAAGTGAATGGAAATGTTCCTGTAGAATTAAATTGAAGTTCTAATAATTTCCACTACTAAAAGGAAAAAAAAATGTCACAAAAGAGGAACTAAGCTACTAAATGCTCTATCAAAGTGGGAACAGTTATTAGTTATAAAACCTAACTTATGTTTTCAAAATGAAAATAGGACCTACATTGTTAAAATATGCATGGTTTCTTTCGTAAGAAATTTGAAAATATACAATCAAAAATTGTTAGAATTATATTGTTTCCTTATAACTTCTGTTCCGGCATATTTAACTTCGTTATTACTAATTTCAGAAACCAATACCAATCGGTTCGACGTGATAAAAAGTAAAAATGATGAGAGTTGATAATGGAAAACCAAAATGAAATTCATCATATTTATATTTTTTTCTTTTATAATTTGTCACTAGTGTTGAACAAACACAAACTATATTCGCAGAGTTATTTGGGCTTCATGAAAACTAATAAGATCAATGGGACTATCAAACACTATAAACCGTGTGCCACAGAGTAGCAAAATCGTTGACAGTTCCTAAAATAATTAAGGACGGGAATATATTTGACTGATCACGAATTATTGTCTTGAAGTAGACTAGCATAGTACGTTAGACGCAAGTGAGAAGGATAAAAATAGCTTAAGCTATAAGCAAAACAAATATAATTAGCCAAAACGAAGATCGTTATAACGCCAGTCTAATCCAATAAATCTCAGATAACAAAGTTACTTAATATTTTTTAATGACGTTCGCTTTTACATTTACAAGTTTTTTGATCAATAACAAACATTTATTTAGGAAAAATTTATTTATAACAACGATTTATCTGTACATTATTAGGTGTTATTTTACATTGATTTGTCTTAAATATTTGCCTGCTATTGGACGAAAAATATTTGTGTTTGTATAATAAAATGACTTTTGTTTAAAGTTATAAATGTTTGCTAATAAAGTTTGGAAATAAATTGAATTTTCCATGAGAACGTCACTTCATACACGCATGAGGGATGGGTCATGTCTCTTTATTATTGAAAATCTAAAGTACAAGGTAAGTAAATCTTCTGACCTGACATAGATTATGGGATAGTACATTAGGTTTCTTGTCGAGGGGCACATTTGAGACTATTCGAAAGCAGGCTACGATATCACGTAAGTAAATTAGTAACAAAATCTGGCAACAACATTTAAAAGGGCTAGATTGTGTCAACTTTATAATATTTCAATATACTAGCAGGATTATTAACTTAAATTATGTATTAATGAATAATATTAATAAATTCAAGTAGAGGGAAAAAGAAACGTGGATTGACCAATAATGTAATGAATTTTTTGAATAAATAATTGTTAGGCCACAAATACGCTCGCCCAATGCACGTTTGTAGTATTTAACTCTTATATAATTTTTTATTTACTATTTAACATTTGTGGTATATATATACAATGTATAAACGCAGGTGCCTACTGATTTTGTTATATATTTTAATTTTTAGGTGAAAATAGGAAATAACTTTAATTAATTTAATTTTGTAATGTGATGGGGATTCGGGAACAATTCTCAGGAATTATTGCCATTGTAAAGTGCAGTTGGGCCTACAATAAAGAAAGTTATTTTGCGACGACAATAGATGCCGACAATAATGGAAGACTAAAATTGTCTAAAAGTGTGTGAAGTCCCGCGGGGAATTCCAGGGGCGTGTGTGAAGTCCCGAAGGGGAAATCCGGTGGCGTAGGAATTTAATAGAAAAGTTTCCACTGGAGCGATGTTCTGATTGGCCAGTTTTGGGGTAGGGCCGGGACTCGAATGAAGGTCAGGGCGAGAATTTAAAAAGGCAGGTGATTTGGACCTGGGAGATCAGACGAGAAGGTGATGTGAGAGAGTTCAGTTGGACCTGAGAGCAGACGGGACGGTGATGTGAGAGAGGAGAGTTGTACCTGGGTGATCAGACGAGTTGGACATGGGTAAGCAGACGAGTTGGATCTGGAAGGAGTGGTCTTAAGGAAAGGTGTGAGTCTAGTAGCACGTGGCCAGTAAATACATCGAGACGAGGATTTCCTATCTGTGGGAGAGGATTACACGACATTCCTGGATGGAAAGCAGCAGCAATGCGTACGTTAAGACTGAGAAACGAGGATTCATACGTGGTGTTGAATGTTTTTAGGCCCAATAATTTTGGGTAAGTCCAATTTAGCTGTGAAACTTGCTAATTTTTTGATTACATAAAAATTTAAATGATATTCTTCTTATATTGTTCAGTAACTGCGTACTTCATTTCTCGAGAGACCCTAAATCCCCTGAGATATTGTTTTGTGTAAACATTGTACAGATGAAATACATAACTATAAAGTTGTCAAACCTTTTAAAATTTGTAATTTAAATAATATTTATCCTATATCATGAAGAGAATATTACAGTATATATATTAATGGAAAAAGAAATAATAAAATAAATTAATTTAAAATCAAAACTTGCTATGCGAGGTATTAATTTGATGACTTATGGATCTTGACCAATGAAGATGACTTGTGAAGCAGGCTGGCTGGCATGGAGAGGACCAAGTCGTTGGACATTGGTTGACGTCCGGCAGACCCGTTGTATGATATGGGAATATTTTCCTCTTGTGTTGTTAATTCTGAGATTGCAAACACTTAAACAATAATTCTCAAAACTGAGTAAGTACGCCCAGTTGCTCTTTCGTTTCCTCAATTCTCACTTATATTTTATCCCCAAGGATTTGTAATATACCTGCCTACTGGTTTCTCCCAGATGAGTGGTATCCCCAAAGTCACGCAAAAAGAATTGTCCACGCGAACCTTTCCTCAGTCATGTTGGGAATGCGTCCTCTTCCCTTCCGGAACAATCCTCAACCTTGTAGCTGTCACATTCAGCGCCCCCGCACAAATTTTGAATATTCCAGAGGCTGTATTTCAATTCATTGTATACATACAATACATTTTTTTCCCGACGTCGTTATCCTGTTTCATGTTTGCCCGACGGGTAACTCCGATGAGTTATTTGCAAAGCTTCCATTGCACTTTATACTATTTAATTTTATAATGAATTTTTGTTAAATTATATTACAAATGCAGCCCGTGAATTCTAATTATCTTTTACGCCGAAATTGGCCATTTAATTAAGTATTATATTTTTTAACATAATTTTTGTAATAGCCTGCATTTTAACAACAAGTTAATTATATAAAAACGTATTGGGTTGAGTACATAAAATAATTATTTAACAGCGACCGCAAATGATATTTTTCTACAATTTCTGCGATGACAATGTTGAAAAGTTCTAATTTTAATATATCTATTATGTGTAATTCTACACACCGTTATATCGGTGTGTATAATTTACTTATATTAATTATTACTACGTAAGTCTGGTTGTGGCAGACGCTATTTGCTATTTACCGCGTGTGTGACTGCCCGCATATGGGATAATGCTGTGGAAGAGAGATAATTTTATGAAAAACAAATAAGTTCGTTTCAAGGTTTAAAACAATGACGCTTTGACGCGGTTGAATGTCTACTAGTGTTCCCAAATTCAGAAAATTAAATTAATGTAGGTTTCCACAATTAAGTAAATAAATAATACAAGTTCTTTCAATTGGATGGAAAAAGGTACTATTGATGGATGATAGTTTTGAGACTCAGGTTAACTTAGTTGACGTACGCAACTTATTGGTCGGCCTGGCTCTATTTTTTTCTATATATGTTATACCATACAGAAGGCAGTAGCGTTTTTCTACGCAATTACTACGTAATTACAGCTTTTTAAGAATTATTCTGAACCGTTAGGGCGAATCTTGGAGATGTCACAATCTGTACTGTCTTGATGATGGACCTATGACAATTTCGACACACGAGATCTGTTTATTGTTGGGTTGTGGACTGCTGTCATCGGCCTGCAGTTCAGTTATGACGGTGGACATCATGAGCTGTTGCCCCACAATGCAGTAAGACATATGAACACAGGGTATTTTGAGAGGTGGTAGAAACCATCAAAAAAAGAAAAAAAGGTGGGTCTGAAAACGCTTACTTTCTTAGATATGTTCACCTGTTCATAGAAGACGTTCAATCTGGCATACATTCATGACACTTGTTATAGAAAATACATAATCCACATCTGTAACCTTTTCTGGCATGGCACATCCTCTAACAACATAGGCAAGTTGTTAACGGTGAATTGATGATCATGAGCTCTGCTCAATCTTTGTGGTAGGATGTATGTCCCTAGTAATTTACAACCCAGAACGTCTGTCCATACGTTGCTGGAGAAATGATGTTGATGTCCTCCTTTTTGCGACTGCGTAGGAATTTTCGTCTGCCCACACATGCTGGTTAAGAAACTTCACAACGCCATCTCTTGTGAACTCGTTGGTAACCATAATCTACTGTGGTCTTCTAGCCTTAGGCTTGGGACGTGCACACCGAATAGAAACGTGTTTCATGAAACAAAAGGGAACGGTTTCATAAAACAGAACTCATTTTTGACCTGTATTTAATGACTCACCTTTCAGGGCATAATTTTTATCAAATGCTGCAACCTGGGAATCGGTCGTCAAACATAATTTTCAGTTGTTAAATTTTTTCATTGAATTCTTTTAGTAAAAATTGTTTAGATTTCCTTTTTTCAATAGCCATTCATAGCGAGATCAAGACTTCAACGTAGAAATATAGGGAACTTCTGCATAATACATTACTGTTATTATGGCATGAGATAGTGTGAATGCGTGTTGTTTATGGAACACGTTTCATCAGTCTACAAGTCTAAATGAAACACATTTCTTCAGTGCGCCAAAGATATTGTGAATACACGAATTATCCAAGTAGTACCACTCAGACAAGAAAGTGATTCACCTTCTGCTGCTACCAATCGCCACACACTGGATCCAGGTCTTTCTTCCAATAATTTGAAAGCACATACTCATCCATCGGAGATTTGGTTGATTGTGTTACCAAACATTTTCAGCCACGATAGACAATTGTACAGATATTAGAAAGTATGCGTTTCCAGCAACAGCCAAAATCCATTCAACCAAAATTCAAACCAAACAAAACATAATCCTACGCACCATTACAAACTCTCCCTGGTACCTAAGAAATTCGCGTCATCCACCATAACATCAAACTTCCCAAAGTAAACTCCGTAATATCCAAATCCATAACCACCCTCATCAAAAACGCCCTCAACATCCCAAACCCCACGATCCAGCATTTCTATAGCAATCCTCCTCCACCTCCACGCTTCCGTCGCCTCAAAAGAAAACTCCAAATTGACCTCATCCTTCCCCCTGATCAATCAGGCAAACCCTAACCCACCCTACCATCATGTCCGCAGACCACATCCTCATAAATCCTCCAAAAATCAGTTCCCTGTCTGTCAATCCTCACCCACCCACGTCGTATTCCCCTCAGGTACTCACAAAAATAAATAAACCTAAACCATTCTGCCAAAGTCGGTTAATTAAATGGATTAACCTACCTTCACGTTATCATGTAAATTATATACTCTATTTTAGTTTTACATTTTTTTAAATATTGTATATAGTGAATCTTTATTGTCCTAACTGATAATCTGTACAATAAAAGTTTTTATATGAATAAAAAAATGCGTTTCCGGATCCGTGTTTATTGAACTTCTTTTTTGTTTTGATGGTTACTAGCATCTCTCAAAATATTCGACGTTTATTAACAACCTGCACAAATAGATTGTTTCTGGAAAATATGTGGATTAAGAACACTTAATAACTAAAAATATATCAGTTGTAAAACCTAAATTAATGTAGAGGTACATAAATTAGTCATTCAGTGTATTGAAGGAACAATAAGTTAAAAGAACTTTAATTTAGTGAAAGTGATGAACAATTCAATTTTAAGAAACAATTTTTTGTTCCTTTTATATGTCAGCCTGGTATGATAATTATTGTGTCTGTCTGCAGTAGTAAACTTACATATTTTAACATATGAATGCGCTTTGCGTCCATATTCGCCTAACAGAGTTGCAGAGGATACTTGCATAATAGTTTACAACGCTAAGGTTTTAAATTACACTTTAATCTCCCCTTATCTGTATCATAACTAGATCCGCCGAAATATTCCCAATATTAAGTTACGGTACCGAGAGTTTGGACAGATGAATTTCAAGTGTGGTGAAGTTTTCCACTGTCCTGATTTATATTTCGTTAAGTCGCCTTTCTCGTTGAGTCAAAGAAATGAATAAAACGATTTTACGCAATGTATACGGATGTGGCGTGTGTGAAACGGCCTTGAAGACGACGAGGAAGATCAATTGTCCAGATATGCATCGCTCACTGAAGTGATTAATGGCGGTCACAATCTCGTATGAATCATCAGGGTAGATATACTGTACAGCGAAAGCACAACCCGTTAAGGAAGTCGCTAGGAAATATGGTCAGGGACCAAATATGGACCACACAAGTTGGTAATAACGGGATAGCTTTGTGTTGCTGCAGCGCGTTGTGACTAAAGCAGCTCTGTTTTTTCTATGGGCACTGAAAACTTCTTCTATAGCTCCGTACATTGGAATATTGGTGACATATAATGAAAATCAGTTAAACGTCTAGTTTAAGTACCGTAATTACCAAAAATTGTTAACCCCCATTCATTGATTGCTTTAAAATTAAAACTTCAACTGGCATTTAATAATAACTTAATAAATGTATTACCTACAAGTCAGAACAAGTATATTTAATTAATTTTTAATTTCATTGTTTACCATAACATTGAAAATATTAATACAAAAATATAAACACACTATTTATCGCCTGAATTTGGGACCTTAATATCTTGTAACGGTCAAACAAATCTGCTCGGACTTTGGTGGTACGGAATCAAAAGAAAGGAGAGCCAGGGGTAATAAAATCCAGACATCACGTCGCGCCATGGGAATTTCCCAATTTCGGTGAGATTTGACAGCATCGGGTGGTGTTTTTCCCCAAAATCCTTCAAGAAGAGGGGCAAACCGTGACTTCCAGAGAATTATAACCATAAGTGTTATTGGTTAATATCCATCCCTGCCACCTTCGGGATATGAACTAAATAAGTGCGGAAGAGGTATTAAAATGGCTTGCAGATAGATTTTTGACAGATTTCCAGACAGATGTTTGGAGTTCAGGCAAGGGAGATAGAGGAGACGATAGCAGTGGATTGGATGAGATGAGATGGTTGTGGAGACGAGTAGAGAATCGACATTATCGGACAGATAGTCCAAGGAGACGAGGATATGCGTAAATTCTTGCTGAACCAGGAAGAACAGCAGCTACCGCTTTGATTTGGAGCGAGGACGACCCAAATAAGAGGATATTGCAACAAGGAAGACGCTGGAAGGTCCATTATACCGACATGGTAATTACATGTGTAACTTTTTCCTATACTGCCAGGTCCTAATCGATTATGTGTGAAATATTCTGATCTATGAGAAGGGCCATAACTTGCTTCCCTGAGTTTAGGGATAGTGAATTGTTAATTTTAAGGAATTTATTTGTATCAGTTTCTTAAGTAAATATATTTGTAGTGTTTTTAATTAAGAAAGAATTGCCGTTTTAAAGATTGAAAATATTTATTTAGTATAAAAAGCGTATTATTAATATAAAATTAAAATAATTTATATCCGCCCATTCATTTCAAACTCACGCATAAAATCAAGGTAGATTAACCCAAAATAAGCTTGTTTATTATGAAATTGGCTTCCCAGGTTTGTGTTTTCTAATAATTACATCCGTTAAGAATTTAGTAAAATTGTAAAATATAAAATTTAACATCGATCCTGAATAGGTTGGTGTTTACCACGTGGGGTCAGTTTGATTTCTCGTAAATTGTTGCTGGTGTCCAGTAGGCTGATGGCTTGAGGATTCGGATCATGTTCAGCTGACTACTTTTTTTGACAGAATCGTTTAGCATGACGGATAGACGGTCGTAATAATTTGGAGAACTGTTTACTGGAACTTTTCCAGTATTTCAATACTGCAGTACCCCAAAGTTTGATGGCTTACGTCCATAAAGTTTCTATTGCTACTTTAAGCAATATCAATATTTTTTTAAGGGACAAGTTTTAGTTTCTCCATATGAATCAATAGTATTTACTTAATTTATAATTCAGTAGTAGTATGTATTCCATATACGAGTTCTCCAAGTAAGGTTCCTGTCTAAGTGCATGCCAATGCGTTTTACTATTTCTGCTTATGGCAGTGGTTTGTTGTTCAGGGTAACCCCCTTTTGGGCACGTTTGTCATTGATTGGCAAAGATTATGAGGCAAGCTGTTTTCATTAGCACGAATAATATAAGCTGAAATTTAATCGGACAGTATTGTTCCTAGTGCAGGATTAGTACTACTGTATTAGACGATTTCTGTGGTATGCGAAATGACTATTACTATGACCGTCTTACATTTACAAAGACTTTTCAGCCCAATATTCTGTGGCCCTTTCCCGCTCCCTCGGATCCTTTTATGTGACTGCTGGCCCGGACTTCACTGCATACGCAAAATTTATATACATATATGATGTCAAAAATCACGACAATCGTGATCCGCGTGATCATTGAGGGAGATGATAAGCATCGAGCCAAGACACAGTTCTTGAACCCAGCATGAGGCTGTCAGGGGTCTTGGCTTTAACTAATTCTTGATGGGGACGGGTTTATTTCAAAATCAAATAAAGGACTGAAAATTTTGCACAATATAATTTAAAAATAAATAAATTTTAAATTTAAAGCCGAAACTCAGTTTTACGGTTCCTAAATCACTAAATGTTCCTATTACAAACTCACTGTCTATTCATATTCACTTAAAAATACACTGTTAATTGCTCAATCAAAAATATGTCCAAAATATCTGAATTATATTACATATTAAAAAGTTCAGTGGCACGTCCGGTTATTGTATCCACAACCACACGAAGTAAAAACGGAATGGGAATTAGGAGTTCTTGGTGCGGCTGCCGAAGTTCCGACGGTTATCCTTTTATGCTGGTACGGCGTACGCACCTTTGCGGGGACTGATTCCTTCGCTGGCCAGACGCGCGAGAACAGACTCTCCAAATCTCCAAAACTCAGCAATCTCTGGGTCAAGCGCTTCTTCTCCCACTCACCAAACTCTTCTGTCTCACGACCATCTCTCCTCTTCAAAACGTTGTGTATCATCTCCATCTCCAAAAACAAACTGCCTCTACTGACCACTTATTTACATCATCCATGATCTCTTGCCACCGCTTACATCCCTCTCATTTCGTGGCCTGCCAAAAACTACCCCTACTTCCGTAGGACTTTCAAGCATATCAAACACTGACCGTTGTCACACTGGCCGTAAACCGCTGCTAGGTCATCGACTCTTCAAACGACACAAGCATTGTTCAGGGTCCCGCTGGATTGCCGCACCAACACAATGGCTAAGGCTCACTTTTCATATGGACCGAACTTTGCTACAAGACCGACCTCGCCCACAGCTTACGTACTATTACACAAAATTAACGGAAAGCCTGAAGGACGAATTCACTTAAAACAAATAAAATATATCTGTAGCAAGCACAAGGTTATTACTAAATTTATTACACTAATCCAGAAGTGACCGCACATAGAATGCTAAAATTATCAAACAATTAAAAAATAATTACAAAAAATTTAAATAGTATATAAAATACTTTTATATAATTTTTTTTGAATTTTAGTTGGCTATGAAAGGTTTATTTTTCTTAATAGTGTCCTGGTGGTATCTTCCTAAAACTCAAGTTTTTGTACTGAACTAGTTGTAGTTCGGCTTCTCTTGGGAATAATTAAATTGTTTAATATATAGGTATTTATTTTTACATATGTTTTTAAATATTATAGACCCTTTTCAATTGAAGATGTGCACATGGATTCCGTTTAAATCCCCGCTGTAAACTAACTGTAAGTAACAGCTGTATTTGGTAAACTAATAATACTGATTTTTGATTTGCTGTTCTCGCACGAGTTAAAATATACGCACATACGTAGGATTTCTGCATTTGCATCGAAAGAAGTAGGTTATTCTACGCATTCTTCATCTAGAATTCTGATTCTAGTCCTTCTATGTGTAATGGCATCACACCTCGTACGAGAGTTCCTTCTTGATAGTCGACCCTTACCACACAGATCCCCAGCTTAAGTTAACGATGGAGTTTACACAGCGAAATTGGGCGACTGCGGCTCCGTAATAACGATGGAAGTGATGTTTTGAAAGTCAACCACTTTGAAGGCACTGCTTAAAGGTTGTAAATAGGTTGACAACATCCTACAGCGTGTAATCTTCATCTCCCGGATACAGAGATCGCAGGTCTGTAGTCCGCATACGAATGAGGCCGACCAATCAAGGGCAGGAACGTCACGATGGATGCCTCACGACGCATCCTCTTACCTTCCCTTCAAGACATGCGGACATTTCGTGTCAATTAAGGCGACGGGTGTCATCATCAAGAAACTGCTTGTAATAGCTTCGTCCACCTACGCGAATACAACATGAGAAATGCGATTAAATCAAACAACATATTAGCTATTTACTATCTAAGACTGAGAATCACGAACGCGGAACTAAAACAGATTAGTATTTAGATCGTAGAAGCATCGTAGCAATATCCATTGTTATGGAACATGCCTGTGTAATAGTCCCTCGGTAGATATAAGAAAATACGAACGATTATATCCTGTAAAAACGGTCCATTTGCGATAACGGTATGTAGTCTTGTTCACGTTATGATTAGCTTTTGATACAAAGACTAGTCTACGATCTATTCGATTGCGTTACTCATAACTAATCATTTACAAATAAAGTTCTATGGTTTAACAAATTTTCTTAGTTTCTCTATACGTTACTTGTGCTGCTAACTTTTTACCTACACTTGACAGCAAAGATTTTGTATCCATACCAACATTTGTCTCTTAAAGTGTGTCTAAATAGGGCAATCTTAAAGTTTGTAAAGCGGGACATAAATTTGTTTCAAACGAATTGCGAATTTCATAAATACGCAACCAGAAATCGATCAGCTCTAAGGTCGGACAAGCACCGCCTTGCTCTCCACCAGAAAAGTATTCACAATACCGGGATAATTTTATACAATAGCTTTCCTCAAAAGAATAAAAACAATAACTACAAAAGTTTCGTGAATCAGAGTAAAACTATTTTACTAAATGGCACGTTTTACTATGTACAGTATTTTCTTAATCGTACCCAAAATTTTAAATTTAAAGTTCCTTCAAAAGTGTTGAATGTGATGCCTTGAAAAATCACCTACTACATAGCTTTAAACTTTCTGTACAGTTTTTTTTCTGTTTGTTTCATGTGTTACTACGGAAGTCCAGATTCCTATGCACGCAGCTCCAAGTAGTGAAAACTCCATTACGTGTGTTTTGTTTTTCTTAGTGTGTGTTTGAGCCTTCTTGTGTAACTTCAGACTATATACTTTTTATTTGAAGTTTATATGTAATTAATTATGTACCTTACTTTGTTCTTAACATTATTTGTTATTTATAATGGGTGACGTATTACATTTTCTCAATAGAGGAATAACGGAAACATCAATAAACTAATATAGGTTTAAAATTACAGCTGTTGTTAAATGATTTAAATTTCTCTTGCTCCATTAATGCTCCAAAAGTTAAATAGGATAATTTAATAAATATTACTAAATTATTTGCACAGGTGAAATAATAATTCTTTTCCATGTGCCTTAACAATATAATACCGACAATATAACCTATATAAAACCAAATTGAAGGTGGTGTAGCCTTGGCCATTCTTTATATAATGAGCCTCAATATCTGCACAGTGTCATATATATTTTTTGCATATTTATTAACCAGCTACAAAGTATTAATCCTGAAATAAAATATTAGATCAATTTAAACATTATGTTACGCTAAACGGACCGAAGAGCTGTTTCAATTATCTTCTCCATATAAATGTAATTGACTGTTTGTTTATGTATTTGTATGTTTGTACCGCATTGAAATTTTCAGCAAATTTGTTCCTTGCAATCAGGAGTGGTAAGACACTACAACCACCTGGAATAACTAAATAATGTTTGGGGGTCAGTGAAATTTTTAGTGTTTCTCCCAATGCATTTTATTTATAATTTGAATCTTATTCGCCATTATTCTCCATATGGGTGGAGAGGGAAGTATGTTACACAAAAATAATGCGAAAATAATCGAGCACCATGTCGCATTCGGGGTTATGGATGTCGATGAGTTCTATTTTGACTTTGAACATGCATCAGCCCGCGGATGGGAGAGGTGGAGGAAATGGTGAAGGTCTGATACTTAAAAAGGAATGCGACAACAATCTTCGTTAATGTATTATTGGCTTCGTGCAACAGGAATATTTTTACTTTCTTAAGGTACCTGGAGTTTATTTCATTCTCTTAGGGTATGGGGAGTATTTTCACCTGTCTTAACGCACCGGAGAATTAGTTGTACATTTTTAAGACCTTTTTAGAGTTTTGTATCTATTTACGACATCAATAGATTTCTTTACTCGATTATGTTACTGTGGACCATCGCCCTGGTTGTGATTAAATTAACATTCCGTCAGTTCTCATGCGGTATGGGGCGTGGAAGGTTAACAAATATTAATCACTAAACACTTAATATATCAACGCAACAATCATCTTTTATTACTGCAAGCAGGTTGATCGTTGATAGCAGTTCTTACTTCTTACTTGGATTCACGTCAAACATTTAAGAAGAAACATAACGGCAGTATTATTATGTGAACAGAGAGCTATTACGGAATGTAAGTAAACCATTAGTATTTTCAAATATTTACTTAGGCGTTTCGAGGAACTCTTTGACATTTCAAGGTAATGTCAATGCTAATTCCTGCTTCAAAGGAACACCGTACAGCTATATAGAAGTTTCCTAAGTCAGTGTAAAATTATTCTCTACAGGAGTTTTTTGATCTTCCCTTAATAGTTGAAATTAATGTTCGTTCCAAAGTGTTGAATGTGTTGCTTTCTAAAATATCCTATTACATAACTTTAAAACATTCTGTATAGTTTTTTCTGCCCTTTTGTTTGTTTGTTTGCTTGTTTCATGTATTGCCTGAAGCTACTACAAAAGGTCAGAGTTACCGTCACACAGCTCTGAGAAGTGAAATCTTCATCGTATATGTATATATTCCATCGTGTTTGTGCTTCTCAGTGTATGTTTGTGCTCTCTAGAGTGCGTTTCTTGATTCCAATGATTTAATACTATGTTTATTCTAGTTATCTATTCAAAACCTTTTTCTAGTTGAGTTATTATTTATATTTTGTTAATTCCTTGAAGTAATGTATGACATATCCTACTTCCTCAACCGAAGACTAATAGAATCAATAATAAATCACTCTCTGAAATGCGAAAACAATATTTTCACAAGGTTTGGAAAGTTTGTCACCGGAGGGCAGTTTGATATTTCTGGAAACCTGATAAAATGTCAATATAACGTTTCATCGAAATCGGTTCCACCGTTTTCTTGTGAAAATTGAACAAAAGGCACGCCATTGAAAGAACTTAATTTTTCTGCAGATTGCGGGATGTAATTTGATATTTATAACATCCGTCGGCCCTGTATGAAGACAACAATTTTTTTATCGAAATCAATCGTAGTGTTTTATTGAGAAAACAGGACAAACAGTAACTTGAATAACATCGGTTTCATTATATTATTGACTTGCTAACCCCGTAACTTCGTTCGTGCCGAAGTAGTTCTATTTATTTTGTCCTAAAAACGAAATTACAGGTACAGAAATTTGATAAATATATAAAAAGGACAGTGTCGCTTCAGGGCAAACCTTATAATTCGCAATTGGCTATCTTTCTTTTTTTAGGGTGGGGGGGGGGGGTTAACAGGCTACATGAGGGTGATCCAGGAGCAGAATAAATTCAATAGATTTATATATATTTATATAAATATCTTCTAAATACTTCAATATATCGAAATGAAAGAAACACGAAAATTTAAGTTAAAACTCCTTTTTCAATCCCTGAAATTTTAGTTGAAATCCGTTATGCCGTTTCGAAGTATAAACAGATCAAGAGTATAAGCAACCAGAATCATTTTGGAGATTTGAACGCACGTGAAGAAAAAGAAACCTTCACGATAATAAGATCATTGTCGAAATGAAATATTCACTAATATTTAAATTAAATTGACTCTCTTTAAACCCTAAAATTTTTATTGAAATCCGTTGAGTCATTTTGAAGCCTATTGCAGACAAACATACGGACAGACGAACAATCGGACAGATAGATAGACACTACAATTTTATTTATTGGTATAGACTATCAAAAAGTACACATATGAGGCGTAATTATTCATTACAGGATACTCCAAAACGTTTTTGATGCCGAAGCACTTTTATGTTATAGTATATTGAACGCTTTTGAATTTGGTTATGCTAGTTTAAAAATATGATAATAAATTAAACGTGGATTTTAAATTCAAAAATTTATTGAATAAGCATTATTAAAACAATGGAAGAATGATCTCGTTGTTCCCAAACCCGAAATAAAAGTGTATAGAGCTAGACTCATCCCCTGTTCCAACGTATTAATTTAGCACAATACTTTATTTTTATAACAGAGACCGTCGATAACTCATCTTCGCATAGATAGGAAATTGAAATCGGAATTACCATGCTACAAAATTGTCGCTCAATGTATTTTTCTTCTTAAGATGGAGATTTTGCTCTAAGTGGCTCTTAAATCCATGCGTATTTGTCTGCATGAAAGTATTTTTTTTAATCATCTGACAAGTTGTGATACATGATCTTTGAAAACATGTTGTATATTGCTACATATATCAAGTATATTAAAAACAAAGAATAACAACAAGCAAATACAGTAACTGATATATTTACAATTTTTACTTATTTGTAATTTCAAAAGTTTGACCTGATAAAGTCCCAAATGGGAGGACGAAACATAGTACCAATTGATTTAAAACTTCTATTTTTGAATTATTTTTAACGAGACGACGTGTTAAGCAACACAAATATTTTTCATGTTAACAAAATACGTTGTACGAATAATAGTGTTAAAATTAATCTCTTTTTAAGTACAAAGACGAATATGGCAGTATAAAATGCCGAAAGCTTCCACTTTTGAAATAAATAGCTTCTTAAAACCAAGACCGACAAATTCGTTTCTTATTATTCATTATCATAAACAATGGTCAAACAACCCAATGCATTTAAAAAATAAATTAAATGAAATAATTTTAACTAAACACTTAAATATGGATCTACATTGGCATTGACCTTACATATTTCTCTGGAATAAATTTAGCGCGTTTTAATGAAGAGTGAAATTGACGAAATAATTTTTCTACCTTTTATTATTTATGCTGTTATATGTAATATTAAGACGAATATGTTCACAATTAATTATGTTCATAAATAATGCGTTTTCTACAAAATAATAAAAGTTTTATAATTTTCAGATCGTTAGAAGAGCCAAGAACATAATTTATAAACGAGGTAGCTCAATCTTAAAAGAAGTTATGTTACATTATTTGCTGCCTCGTAGGCCAATGTGTCGCGTAAACGTAAAAAAGCATGTAATGAAAGCTGAATACCCTGATAATTATAGTAAAATAATGGTTTGTTCCGTTGCAACAGCAAATCCTGAGTCTTTACCTATTAAATTGCTGAACGAATCAAATTATTTTTTTACTGCGCCATAAATATATATTCCGCATATTTACTGTAGAAACTTTTTTATTTGACACTTTATTATTACTTGTGCATGGTCCGTTGAAGAGTTTTATTCAAGACTATCCTCATTAAGGAAAAATGATTCAATTATTTTTGTTTCCTGTGTTAAGTGTGCGGCAGAGAAATAAACAGCGTCTAAAACACTTGTTTACTAACGCTACTTTTAATTCATCCTGACATGCAAGATTAACGTCACTTTATATATATTATTCTGAAAGAAGTAATTTTTTCTTTTATAATACTGTAAAAATTAAAATCTATACCATTAAATAAAATTGATCTGTCTGTCTGTCTGACTGTTTTCTGTATGTCCGTATGTTTGTTTCAAATAGACTCAGAAACGGCTCAACGGTTTTCTATGAAAATATGAGGATTTAAAAACATATTAATGTAAATATTTATAAATCCATTCAATTGCCACGCGAAAGGTGGCGAGAAAACCAACTGCAAGTTGCTATACCATTCATTCCACTTACTGTGTTATTATAAGCGTAATTTTGGCAGTATTAGAGTTCAGTCTCACTATATTTATTGTTGCAAACGTTCGCAGACAAATGCGAGTTATAAGATTTGCTTGAAGCGATCATAAACAAATGATACCGTATTTTCGTTTTTAGGGCAAATTAAAAAGAGTTCTCTCCGCCCGAACGAAGTCGCGGGCATAGCTATTAATCAACAAATTTTTTCCTAACATGCAGTCAATCAGGTATTGATGGAAAATTAATTTAACAATGTCAGTTCATTGGTAACAGTTCGCCGCTGCAGTTTTTATAAATCGCTCCTGTGGTTAGCATTTAAAACAAAATTCACTTATTATAAACACAAATCGCTAAGTAGTATGACGGTCATATTTAAAAATAAAATCGCTTGTACCGCAATTAAATGAAAAGATATTAAGTTTTCAAATATAATGAAAAAATTTGTAGCTTAAGTTATGCAAATATACAAGTGACCATTGAATTGAAAAAAAAAGAATATAATTTTTATTAAATGAATGCGATGTATTGCTTTTATTTTAGAAGTAATATCCCACCAATTCCTGTTCATAAATGCAACCCGGAAAATTTTCCGCAAGTCAGCAGAAAATCCTTTGTTCAATCGAGAATATAAATAGCAAAACGGTTTCATGTCCGTGACAGGTGCGAAAAAAAAATTCTTATTGAAGTTTTGCAGAAAGCAGCCGCTGTTTGCTGTAATTTTCGCGTTTAATAACTTCCATATTTAGCAACGTAGCAAACGACAACTTTCCTGGCGTGAAGTGGCCTTTCATTTTGGTCAATTAGTTTTCGATGAAAGGCAGCGTGACCACAGAATCAAAGAAGGTGAAAATAGGCAATTACCTACGTACGAACGAGTCTTTTGCCCAAGTCAACACAGTACACGTTGAAGTATGGAAGATGGCAAAGACAAACACATACTTCAAAATGACACGGAAATAAAAATTCATTACGTAGGTTAAATTGATATATAAAAGAAGATAGGTACAGAGAATTAAACAAGCAGCCGAGTGGAGGCATTAATAATCATGATTTATTAATAACCATTTTGAATCTTAATAAAGTAAAATCATCTGGTTTACTTTTTGAATAAGGTGCAAAACTTAAATAAACAATTAAAATATTCAAAGAATTAAAATCTATGCTGGTAAATGAAAAAATAAATGTAAGAGGTAGAAAATTAAGTACCATGATTAAGTATGGAGCGTTGCTTATAAGGTCGTATTACTACGGAGTTCTTTCACCTAATGTCTCCCCGGCAAGCTCAATCGGTATAGCATGAGACTCTAAATCTCAGGGACGTCGGTTAGAGCCCCACGTTGGGCGCCAAACTTTATGCGATAGAGATCTTTCGCCTAATGTCTGTCTGGCTAAATGAAAATACTACTTACTTGAAAGAGACTCAGTCACCCAATGGGTTCAGTACCTCTGTGGTAAATGCTAATGATAACAGGGTGTAGTTATAAAACGTTGCCTCAAACTGTGTATCCAGTTCGTCAGAATATAAAATGTTCTTTCAACAATGACAGTAGCATTGTGCAGGCACACTTGAATGGGAAGTTCCTTCTCAAATGACAATAGTTCAATCACCCTTCTCCATTCTCTACTGCGCATGGAGCGTATCTAGTTATAGCTCACGAACTGTACGACGGTTTTCATCATGGGACGTCCGCCTGTTCCGAAATCAGATCCAGTCACATAATAATAAGATAATGTGTATAGGATTGGGCTGCTTAATGCTAAAATATACTAAACATAATTGTCAATAAATAACACAAGTTGAAGTAATTGTTTAATCACAATTAAATATATAAAAATAAAGTTAATTGCTAACTTAAACGTTACAACTTACAATGAACAGTTAAATAATTTAAAAAAAATAATAATACAGACTTTTGAGATGTTGGCTATCTCAGCCGTTAGATAAAACAAATGTCACTGTCAAACAAATTGTACATAGCAATTGTAAACCCGAATCATGACTAATTTTCTGTTGCTATCAGATAGGTGTTTAAGTAGTGCCCTCGAAGATAATAGTTTCAAGTTTTCGAGCTTCATCCATCATTTTCGAAAGAATAATGGACGAAAATTTATCTGAGACTTTATGAATGAAGGGTGGTATTTCACAGTAAATTTATTCATACATATCCAAGTTATTTAAATATTTAAAGTTTTTACAACTAAATGAAACAGTCAGCTACTCGTCACGATATTTGGGACCCAATCAAGAGTAAAATTACAGTTCATAAGAAAAATTGAGAAAACTGAGGAACCTCTCTCCATTAATGCCGTAGGAAGGGACTGATAAGGGATATGGAAGTAAGAGAAAGTTAGTAAAGTATATTAAAATAACTCCTCCAAACTTCCATGGTTGATCATAGATAATTAAATTGAAATATAATGTACTTAATTTGGACCTTTTACTTAACTTACAAGGCATTTTTACTATTTATTTAATGTAACTTTAAACATTAAATATAATTTCTATTTAGTAAACATATTTTTCTGAAAAAATTGCGATTAGTTATTATAATAATGAGGTATGTTGTTTAGTAATCATAGTAAAATAACCAACAATTTTTTTTCTTTTTATTTACAAAGGTCACACCGAATGCCTGGTAAAAATTATTATTTAATAAAATTACTCTTCACATTTATTGTTTTGAGAACAAAATATTACATTCCATCAAAGAATTCAGTAAATTTAAATGATTATTGACGAATAAATATAATTTACTCGTTTTAAATGGGCTTAAATGATTGAAATTCATAGCTAATAAATTTTGAGTGTCCCAAAAAAAAGTTTGCAACGATGCTGCCGATTACCACACAAACAAAAATTATACACTTACATTGCCGTAACGTCAGCAAACTTAATTCATGGACTTCATGAAAACAAGGTAGTTTCTCGTAAAATATTAAAAAAAGTAAACTTATATTAAGTGATTTGAACTGACTACTGAGAAATATGTTTGAGGATTGCAGTTGAAATTGACAGTATGCCGGAGCGCACTGCTTTTATATTAAGACACGAGGGCGTCCATTAACACCTATCGTCGTCCATCCTCGCAAAGGTTAATGTGTTTTGGCGTGAGTAGGAGTGAAGTGTACTACCACGTTGAGGAATGCGTGGTTAGGTTAATGCGTTGTAATGAGCACGTAAGTTGCTGCACCTCAGAAAGGTTATTCATAGGATGATTACAGGTCTTCGTCACATTTTTTTATACTTCATTCCAACCTGTAAGTGCTCTGAACCATCATCACCCTTTATAAAATTTGGTTGAGAAAAAAATATTATTCCGTATCAACGAAGCGGAATATTTTATCAAACTAAGGACGAATTTGTAGTTTTTAAAAACACATATATTCCATTAAAAATGATTATTTCCGTTTTATTTAATAACTCATCTACATGGTGATCCAAATTATAAGGTATAATTATTTAAATTTATTTAATACTAGCTGGGGACTCAACGTTACCCAGGTTTTTTATATTATCCCGGTATATTATTTAATTCTTGGTTAACACATAACTAAAACGACATCGAAAACGTAGCAATATGAACATCAAATATGCTCCCAGTATCTCGAGAGGGTCAAAATATCTCCGATACAAAAGCAGGAATAAATATGTTTTAAGAAAATACAAATTTTCCCCCACATAATGGTTAAATTTTTGCTTAAATCGCATATTCAAGGTAAAAATGTAACACATTGACTCGCATTACACCAAACTCGATAGTTTCCTTTTTAATTTCATATTAGCAATTACTAAATTTTAAAATTTACCTGACGCGAGAAATAAAAGCAATTTCTCAATTTATGTATACATCGTATCGACGATCCAAAGAAGTTCATTTTTTCTCAGCCTTCTGCATCAATATATACTAGTTGAGATGAATGATATAGGAACGCGTAATAATAATAATGATAATGCGCACAGGCTATGCAATGATAGTCATTTAGTTGATGCAAAATTTGGTCACTAAAATTTTTCGATATTGGCATGTTATGACGTGATGTCTGTAAATACGACTTTTAACTCGCAGTTGGTTTCACGCCGGATTCGCGCGGCATTTCCAAGAAATATTCCCGTAGAATTAATATTTTTATTTATATTCATATATTCTGCAAAATATCTAAATAAAAAAACACAAATATTTAAATTCAATCTCATTTTTTAAACCCTCAAATTTTCATTGAAATCTGTTGAGCCGTTGCGGAGCCTATTCCAGACCACCATACAAACAGACAGACATTCCAATTTTATTTATTGGAATTGATTATTTTATTATATGAGGGGTTCGGCTAATATAGCCTTCGAATATTAATACACAATTAACGTTTATAATGGAATATACTTCTTTAATCAATGTGACGCCAAATAATTTTAATTTTAGCCAGGCGAGATATCTTAAATGGAGGTACCGTCTCAAAGTGGAAGGTCCGAACTTGTCAGGCACCACGAACAATAAATTTGGGAAAGAGCCGCTAAGTTGAGCGACAGAAACGTGTGGAGCAAGTCATTTTCTGTAGATGAGCATATTCAGCCGACCAAACAGCAAGTAACTGTCGAGAAATTTATGACACGATTTAGAAATAAAAAGGAGATTACGTCCACAAGATCAGACAGTCTATTCCTGGAACCGCGGACGGAGAGTATAATCTCCGCAACAAGACATTCCATCTTAGAACTACGGAACGGAGAGGATAAGTTAATTTTCTTTGCAACGAAAAAAACTCTAAACATCCCTTTCGTGAAAAATCCCATCAAGAAATCTGTTGAATTGCTGAGACTGGACCTGGCCAGCCATGACAACGTCCGACCGAAATCCAGGCTGGGTAAAGTACTTAAATTTACGTTTCTTCCCCTGGCTATAGAATGAATGTTTTACTTTCGGGTCTCTCCGTTTCGATCATTATTTACAAATGCCCTGATCAATTCGATTTCAATTTGTTACTAGCCGGAGTTTAAATAATTTAATGCCATTTTATTCAATAAATTTACTTTATATTTGGTTTTGAACGGGTCCCCCTTTCACAGGTTTACAACAATAGATGGAGTGAGAATTCTCACCCTCACCCTCACCCCTCTCTCTCGCACACACTCATTCACTCTCGCTGCCAAAATTACGCTTATAATAATACAGTAAGTGGAATGGACGTTATAGGATCGCCTAATAGGACTTTTAACTCGCAGTTGGCAATCACGCCGCCTTTCGCGCGTTAATTCAATGGATTTGTAAATATTAATATAAAAATCTGAAATTTTCAATATATCAAAATCAAACATACAAAAAAATTTAAGTTAAAATTCCTGTGTCAATTCCTGAAATTTTCATTGAAATCCGGTGAGCCGTTTCGGAGCATAAACTAATCAAGAGTAGAGATAACCCGCATTCATTTTAACATACAAATTTATGTATATATATATATATATATACATAATTATCGAATTGATATATACACGAATATTTTTAGTTAAATTTCAATTTTTAAAACCTCAAGTTTTTATTGAAATCCGTTGAGCCGTTTGGAGCCTATTCGGGACAAACATACGGACAGATAGACAGACACTTCAACTTTATTTATTGGTATAGATAACCACTTTACACGTTTTCTAAGATTTGTCCTAATTTTATTTTCCTTAAGAGGATTTCTCCCAAACTCTCCCACAGTTAAATTATTCCATTCGTTAAGGTCCTATCTGGGAATTTGCCAACATCTGTTTTTCGTTTCCCACATTTTACTTTGAATTGATGATCCCATTTACCTATATAACTGGGGCTTTTGCATTATGGAGCTAATTTCAATCCACGGTTTTTGCCCCGTATAACCTTTATGACAATATTTACCAACTTAAATGTTCTACCTTTTCGTTCTTATGGGTCATGGGCCCTACTCGCACAAAATTAGCAGGTCTTTTTTGAACTGGAGGAAAGTATATTATTATTTTTTCTAAAATTATAACGTTTTAATTGGTCGAGAAGACCGGGATTAAGACTGTTGGAGGATCGATACGCTGACCACGTGTCACACTCCAAATTCGGAATGTGTCATGCAATATGACAGTCCGCAGTCAACTCGGTAGGCCAAGGCCCTCAATGGGCTGTAGAGCTATGGAGGAAAAAAAACATTTTAATTAAATTTCCTTTGACTATATTACACGAGCTAAATAATTCGTGGCATTTTTGATCATAACTCGTGAATATATAAGTGCTACAATCCGCTTCAAGTTATAATATAACGTTATCAGTTTTCAGTCCATCTACGATTACTTTGTTAGTTTACCACTTCCCTTATTAAAAAGGATTTGAGGGGACTTTCTATCCACCTGATTGAAGATTTGACACTTTATGAATTAATTCCAACACTCAAGGGAGATGGAAAGTTACTGATTCCTTCCTAATTACCCTTCATATATTCTGTTCCTCTCGATCAGTTAATAAGATTCGTCAAATAATATTCAGCATGATCCTTTCCGTACGTTTAGGTTTAAACTTCAAAGTATTACCATCCAACTTATTTTGAGTTATTTAAGTCTTAGCTAGTAACATCATTTCACAGGACAAACGTTAGGAAACGTTAGCATCTGGTAGGTCGGAGTCACTCCCTCCAGATAACGGGAGATGAATGTGCTGTGAGGACGCGGCATTCTCTGTTTCAGTTTAGGAGGCAGCTTGCTGACTGTTCCAATAGCAGACAACTCTTCCCGTTTACCGAAGGTTTGCGATCGAAGAGCATGCGCCTTTCAAAACTTTTTTTATAATTGGACCTGTAGAGATTTAATAAAAAAGGGACGGTATATTGTGCCAATTTTTATATTATAAATGTTCTGACTATTTTTATTTTAATGAAATATATTCGTGACAAATATAGTGGATTATATTTTATAATGTTATGAATTGAGATAAAAATAACTGTTTAATTTTCCTCCTGTAATTCAATCATTGCACAATATGACATGGTAATTCCAATTACAGGCCTTTATATAATTGCATTACCCGTGAATCTGTAGTTATTTTGCTCGTGTAAGATGCGTGGAAGTACCAGAAAGTTTGTGGCGATAAGAGCACTACTTTATAGGCCCAGTGCCGTGCAATTCGACGACCGGTTTACGAAATTGCGAGTACGTGAACGGTGTCAAGGACACTTAATTCGCATGAGACTTTTACCTCCCTGCGTTTTAGCAAACTTGCTAGCCCTCGGCATCGACGCGTCGATATATCGACACGGTACAGCGGAAGGTGTTTTAATATCTGTCAGAACTTTGCAGTATTTCATTGGAATAACACGAAACGCTCCGAGATGGAAGACGACTCTACGCTGCCACATTTAATTTAAAAATAACAGATAAATCCAGACTAGGATGTTATTGATATCGTATTTCAGTCCACTCTGTCAACGCTTGTTGCATAACATGTTGAAAAAAATATGGAGTGCTTGTTTAGGAATTTTGCGGCCATTAATTGTTTGAAGATAGTCAATCCCCCGAGATAAGAAATGAGTATTTTTTGGAAAATATTGAAATTTGAAGTTTGAATAATTTAGTATAATGCTTCTTGACGTACCAAGAAGGAAAGTACAGTTGTGTATAATAATATAGATAATGGAGGATGAGATAGACGACAGATTAATTAGAAGAATAAAAATTATAATGAAGTACATAAGAATATAAAACTAGAGATGATCCTAGAAACGATGGTCATCCTCCCTAAATCAATACTTTCAAATCAGCCTATCATTAAAAACGTCATATTAATTTAAAGGAAGTAATTAACAAAATTTTTCTCGGAATGAACCCAAGAAGAACTGGCGATGTATACTCGTTAAGAGAAGTTGAATAATATTAAACGCAATTTTAGTGATATTATTTTTTGCATTATGCTTTTTACGGTCTTTTAAATCAGATTCATCTCGGTTGGGTGCAGAAATGAGTGAACTCGGTAACATTTAACACGTAACTGTTGCTATTATGGCGTTACTGTGACATAGAATAATTCGCAGAGTCATTGCTCTTAACTAATTCGTTAGCTTCGTGTGAAAGCAAAGGTTACAGTTTCAATACAATCACAACATTCGTAGTGACGCGTATTTTATTATATATATCAACCATTAACAAAGATAAACAGTTCCTGATTAATAAGTCTTGAGACGTTAATATGTCAATCTTCTTATTTCACTCAAAGAAAGTAGTTATAAAAATTTCGAATAGAGAATGTAAAATATTTATCATACAGTTGTAGTATTATAACTAAATAGTATACAAATTGTATTAATAAACGTTTATTATGAATATTACATTAAGAGTCGGCTATTACCAGAAACATAACTGAGAATCTTAGTGCCAATAATTATGATGGCTTCTCTCGCAGAAGATGTAGAAGTAGACTAAATTTATGAATACACGAAGAACGAATATTCATATGAGAAGATGGGCGCTGCGGGAGTTTTCTCGCATGCGCTTCAGCCCAGAGTGACTGTGGGGCTCACCTGATTATGTCGGGAATGCCTCGCACTCTCTCTGGGTACTTTTTATCAAAGTTCTCATATGCCGAGACACCTTCACCTATTTTAGGAGGTATATGTACCGGGGTCAAAGACCTTGGGCATATGGCAAGAGCTGTCCGCTGATTCCATTGGATCAGTCGGCCAACTGCCTCCTGAAACTGGTGGAGACATGGAGAAGGGAATGCTGCGTCCCCATAGCTAACTCGTCTCCCGTCATTCGGAAGGGCGTGAGAATAGTATCCAATGCCCGACCTACCTGATGCAGGTTTTCTAGGGTTTTCCCTGCATCTCTTTAGGTGAAACACCGGGTAGGATCCTTAAACCATAGCCCGGGGGCCCTAGTCAACCCATGGCTACCTTGCTCTACCTTCCGCATCCCCCCTTTTCAATTCCCTTCCTATGCTATTAAAGTGGAGTTGCCTGTTTCAGGATCACCCTCATGTAGCCTGTTACCCCCCAAAAAAATTCATATGAGCCTCGGGAAGAGGTGCCTGTGGGAATTTCTCTCGCAGGCATGTCCCCCTAGAGTAACTGATCACCTGATTATGTCGGGAATGCCTCGCACTCTCTCTGAGTTTTTTTTACCAAAGTTCTCACATGCCGAGACACCTTCGCCTATTTTGGGAGGTATATGAACTGGGGTCGAAGACCTTGGACATATAGCAAGAGCCATCCGTTGAACCCATTGGATCAGTCAGCCAACTGCCTCCTAAAACTGTTTGAGACACGGAGAATGGAATGCTGCGATTCCACAGCAAACTCGTCTCCCGTCATTCGGAAGGGCGTGTATATATAACCCAAAAGCCTTATCTACCTGATACAGGTTTTCTAGGGTTTTCCCTGCATCTCTTAAGGTGAAACACCGGGTAGAATCCTTAAACCACAGCCAGGGGACTCTAGTCAACCCTTGGCTACCTTGCACATCCCATTCCCTTCCTATGCTATTAAAGGGGAGTTTATTATTTCAGGAACACCCTCATGTAGCCTGTTAAACCCATAAAAAAAGAACATTCATATATTCATTGCCCAGTTAGGTTCAAGAATATAAGATATGCCAACTTCGACTCGAAGAATGATACCCTCTAATAATTATACAATACAACATTCTTAACGAATATCAGAAAGGAAGAAAATACACATGGACGAGGACCGACATGACAACTGGATGATATACTTTTTAGAGAAATATAAAAAAAACACTATACAGTACATCACGTTTCGAAAATTCATTTAAACGAAAAGACCCAAGTGTATTTGGACTAAAAATAAATAGAGAAATAGATAATGTTACGATTAATTGCAAACAGTTTATAGACTCATTTAATATAACAGGATCCGGTTGGGTGATGTTGGTTATACTAAAGTAGAGTATTATTAATTAAGATTTGATTTAGGAAAAAGTTAATGAAATTCTTCTGGTTGTATTGAGTTCTTAGGCAAAACTTTCATGCTAGCCTATTCTGTGCAAACCTTTTCATTCCCACACAACTACTAAATCCCACAACCTGTCTAATCTGCTTGGCGTAATCCCTCTAATACAAATTTTACAAGACCCCATGTCTCAATACGTGGCCTATTAATCTATCCGTTCTCTTGGTCATAATTTTCCATATTGTTCGCTCTTCCCCTATTTTGTTTAGAACTTCCTCGTTAGTGATCCTATCCACCCATCTGATTTTCGGCATTCTTCTGTAGCACCACATTTCAATGACTTCTATTATTTTCGTTTCTGCTATTCCTACCGTTTACGTTTCGCTCCCATATAACACCACGCTCCATACGAACATTTTTAGGAACTAAATTCTAATATTCACACTTATAATGCCCGTAAGTAAATTCCTCTTTTTTGCGAAAGCCTTCCTTGCCTCTTTATGTCTACTATACTTCTACCATCACTTATCACGCTTCTCAAGTAGCTTTCGTCATATCCCTTCCCAATCCAACACCTATTGTATTCCACTGTTTCCCATAATACACTGCATTACCTTTGTTTTCCGTCTATTAATCCTCATATTGAACTCTTTCTTCAGGACCACGTTCATGCCATTTATTATTGTTTCCTAATCTTTCTCTGCCTCCCCTAATTCTACAATATAATCAGCAAAGCGTATGGTTTTATTTCTTCTCCTTGCAGTATGATTCCTTTTCCACGTTTTGTTTTAACTTTCTTCATCGCCAGTTCTATATATAAGTTAAACAGTCTGGGCAACAGACTGCATCCTTGTCTCACACCTTTCTTGATTTCTGCTTTCTTTTCTTGATCTTCAATTATAATTACTGCTGACTGACAACAGCCTTCTTTCTCGATATTTTATTCCTGCGCTCTTCAAAATCCTTAATAGTGTGTTCTATTTCACATTATGAAACGCTTTTCTAAATCTAAAAATGTCATTAACATAGGCCGCTTTTTTCTTAACCTGTCTTCTAAAATTAGACGCCAAGTCAATACTGCTTCTCTTGTCCCTTCATTATTCCTCAAAAACATAATGTTTATGTCCTAACTCGCATTCCATTTGACGTTCCATCCTCCTAATGCTCCTGCTCTCCTAATACTCTTGCTAATATTTTAAGAAAACTACATAGCAATTAGTAATACTTAATAATTTTTTTTTCTTTAATTATTTATTAGTTTATATTTCTTGCTCTATATTTTCTTTTGAAACACTAATTCATTTAAATAATGGCCAATGTCCAAAACTTTTTATTTACGTTGTTACATAAACCTCGGTTCCGGAAATTAAAAACGAGTCACCTTGCTTGAAGGAACTGTCTAAATTATGTTCTATTATGAAATTGTGTGTCATAAAATGTACCTGTGCTCGTAATAATCCTCCGTGTCGATGCGCAGACCCATCGTGCCGAATCACCTGGGTTTATGTTTGTTGGTTTTGCTTCGCTATTTGCACGTACTGGGAACCATCCACGCATATTCGAATCCCAGGATTATTTGAATGCGCACTGTCGGCAGACAGATATTTTTGTTTTTACAATGATATATTAACATTACAAAAAGAGGTAGCGCGGCGCTCGACTGGCTTGTGATTTTTTTTTCTCTGCTTGGTGTACTGCGGAGGTGATGCATCGGTCGAGTGGAAGTTTACCGTCGACCGGCAGCTCGTCCATCACTATGATTGTATCGTCCTATCGTCCTTCCCCAACGCTGCGACCACACGAATATAAATATCGGCTGTCTTGATGACAACGCCCTACTGATTTAAGGATTTCCGTAAATATATTGTGCTTCGCCTATTGCCAAAATCTATTAAATCTAACCTGTGCATGCCAAATCGAAACACTATAACGGAATTTCTGATTTATTTCCAAACTATACATCATTCATCTGGAGTCAGAATACACAGAAAAGTAAGATATGACATCATTACAATCAGATGTTAAAATTAAAGATTTGTATTGATATGAGTTACTCAAGGCTCTTTTATCGGACCATTACTGTTTTAAATATTTATCAACGACTTGCCAAACTATTTAAAATCAAGAGCTAGGCTTTTAAGGGAAAACTGTATCATCTACAGAAATATAACGAACGAGGAACACGCTAGTATGAGAGGAAGATATAGGTAAAGTCAATAGCTGAGCTCAGGAATTTAAAATGAAAATTAATGGAAAAAAAGCGGCTCAATCTCGTTTACAAAACGCAAGTTGATAAATGAAACACAACGTAGAATAGATGGGAAACAAATTCCAAGCGTAACGAGCAGCAAATATCTGGAAATATATTTCTACAATAGACTTGGGAAGGAGGAACAGGTGAATTTCACGGCCTGAAAAGCATATTTAACCTTACTCCAGTTACGGAATACGAGTGGCTTGTTGGGATTCATATAGAAAAAGCCAAATAGATTTATTAGAAAAAGTTCAGAAAAGGGTTGCTAATTGTGTACGAATAGGTCCGGGTCGTAAGAAAAAAACGAAAGAACAACTATGTGGGGAGTTATTGTCATAAAGGAGGGAGAAAGCAAGGCTATTCAGAGCTTTTGCGGGACAAAAACCATGGACTGGAATTAGCTCCAAAATGCAAAAGCCCAGTACTACAGGTAGATGGGATCATCAATTCAAAGGAAAATGTACAAAACAAAAAACAGAATTTGGGCAAATTTTCACTCCTAAATAAGATCAACGGCTGGACCTGTGGGAGTGTTTGGGGGAAATCCTCTTCAGGAAAATAAATTTAGGAAAAACTCAGGAAATGTTGAAGTGAAACAACTGTCATCCATAATATGAATGTATAGTCACATTAAATGTTATCTTCAAAATGAAGTGTAGTGTTAAGTTAATATATTTCTTCTAGTGTTTATTTACCTTCTTTCTTTCAGGGATAAAGACATTTTTAAGGACAATGGCTGGTACCTTAGAAATTCCGTCATCCACCATAAAATCAAACTTCCCAAAGTAAACTCCGTAACCTCCCTAATTAAAATCACCCTAAACCACTCAAACCCCACGATCCAGCAATTCCACGACAATGCTCCTCTATCTCCACGCTTTCGTCGGCTCCAAAGAAATATCCCAATTGACTTCATCCTTACCCCTAAATATTCAGGCACATCCTAACCAGCCTTCCATCACGCCCTCAGACAACATCCTCATATATCCTTCAATAATCAGTTCACACCCTGTCAACCCTCAACCACCCACGTCGTATGCCTCTCAAGTACACACAAAAAAATCTAACCCATCTGCTAAAGTAGGTTAATTAATTGGATTGACCTACCAACATGTATACATATTAATAATAAGCACTATTTTAGTTGTGTATTAATTATTTTAATTTTGTTTATACTGGATCATTTATTGTACAAACTGAAAATCTTTATGATAAAAGTTTTTTATATGAATAAAAAAAGGATAAGGGTTACTTTTACATTAGGACTGACATGTATACAAGTAAATTTAATTATGCATCTGCCTCCGTGCTTACGTCCAAATTTAGACTAAGAACTAAATACAAATAATCTACAATTGGGTGTTAGCATGGTGGCATATATATCTAATTTATCAATTTAACTTTATCCATATTACTTACAATCTAAATAAACAAATGTCAATTGAAATGTTTATACTCCTGAAAGAAAGAAGAAACACTAGAAAATATATATTACACTTCACTTTGGATTTAATATTTAAATTTGATTATGCATTATTGTTAATTTATATTCTTGAGGAAAGCCGCTTCACATCATTAGTTAGATTTAAACTAAATTTATTTTGAAGATGATTTTCTCCAAACATTCCCACAGGTAAATTACAAAGGTCCTATTCTGATATATTAATAAATTTATACGATTATGTGTGGCCAATCAACCCATACATAATTTTATTAAATGACTATACTAAACTAAATTTACAGTGAGCTTAATATACAACCTGTCATCCCATATATTTTTTTAATCTCTTCAGGCATTACAAAATTCTTTAACCTAAAAATGTCTAATCACCCTTAAATTTAAGTTCTTATACAGAAATTTAGAAGTTATTTTTAAATTATTTCACTTAAATGTATGTTAAGCTATTTAATGATTATGAAAGTTCAAGTTGTTTTGAAATTTATTATTTACGTTACACAATTTTTCATTAGTAATAGTATCTGTTTTGTTATGTTTAATGGGTCAGAAAGAGTAGGATACCACAAGCAAGAAAGGCTATTGCAAAAAAAGGAATATACTTACGGATTATATAAGTATTGTATATTAGGAAATCATTACTAAAGATATTCATCTGGAATGTGTCGTTATGTGGATGATAAACGTGGACGTTAGGAGATGCAGAGAATTTAAGCATTTGAAATGTGGTATTGTAGAAAAATTCTGAAAATCAGATACTAGGATAGAAAAAGTAACCAAGTAGTTCTAAGCAGAATAAGAGAAAACAGAACAATATAGAGAACTTTGACCAGGAGAAGAGGGTCATATAAAATTAGCTTCAGAGGGAAATGTATGGAGTAAGAGCAAAAGAGGGAGGCAAGGATGGAATACGGTTATGAGATGTGTTAGTTATCTGGAATTGAAAAGTCTTACACAGAATATGTCTCTAAATCGCCGTGACTGAATTGTGACTTCGAAATATAACTGAGTGCTTTCTCCGAAATGTTTCGTGTTTTATTCTCCAAGCTCCGCCTCCGCACTTGAAATTTCACCCCCCGTATATGTTGTGGGCGTAATATTTTTTTCATCCTCCTTATGGATAGAGGAAAATGGATATGTAATTTTTTATGGTTGTCAGCAAAAGTTTGGAGTCATGAAATCTTGTCGGTTAAGGCGATGGACTATCAACATACCTAAATTGTCAAGAACCCTTCTTTCTGTAAGGGACAAATGTCTGTTTTGTTCAGAATTCTGTGAAGTGTCCGCTTTGTTCATTTGTTAACAATAAACTTCTTTCTCCGAGTTGAGGATGCCGAACAGACTGTTGGGCATCCAAGTCAGGTCTCTTGCTTTCCAGGTGTATATATATATATATACCTGGTACTTTCTTTCTTTCATCAATTGTCGTTGGCAGTTCTGGACGTTTCAGCCCCGTCCGATGAAACAATAAACAAACCTTCACGTTTTCCTTCTGGTCGATAAGATGACTCGTAAATCGTCATTACATTAGCCAATCGCATTCACTCATGGTCCCGACTCTTTCTAGCTTAGATCTAACGTCTTTTACATATTATATAAACATAAAAATATATATTAAAGATAGTTAATGCAAAAAATACATTAAATTATTATGTGACACGCAATTGCGTACCACACTAATGAACATTAGTTGCTGGAGTAAAATGGATACGATAATTTTCTTTCAGTCAAAACACATGTAAATAATGTTTAGTAAACAGTATTTCTGAAATAAATATTCCTTGTAGTATGATGAAGCACGATATGAGGAATCTCATCATAATAACATGTAAATTATATTTAAATATCTTATTAAATATGTTTTAAATCATTGCAATTAACTCGGACAGTAATGAAGAAGCCCGTAAAATATAATAGGGGAAACCTTGTGTATTAAAGCCATTGTAAACTTTATTCAATCCATTCATTTAATAAACTTGTTTCTGACGTGATTGTCCACACATAACCTTATTATATTGTTTGTAACTAAATCTAATGAAACGTTATAACGAGTCCACTAAACAAAGTCGATAAACTGCAATAAAAAGTAAAGATGCCACATTTTAATGCTAAAATGTACCCTTCTCGTGTAAACATAATAAGTGCAGTTCAATGTTGTACTGAACAGTTAAAATTAACTTCTCTAGGTCGATAAAATTCCGAGGAAGTACTTTCTGGCTGCCCGAAGCAGTTCCCAACAGCTTAACTCGACTGAGAAATATCTTCATAAATATGTAACAAACTAATTATAACCATCTGCTCGCATACTTCCTACATGAACAGAAGCTATTATAATGTAAATATGAATCTCTTGGATAGTTTGAAGTATTGTGTAACTTTTTAAGTATGTCATCTTAGACTTAATTTATCATTCGACTACGGGGAAAGTGTTTGGTTACACTCGTAAATTAATGTTTACTTCAACACATGTAAATTACCTGAAGTAATAAATTTCTTAAACAAACGTAAATGACTTAATTAAACCTCGTACATATTCAACGTCAATTTGCCGTGAAAGTGATATGTATTTTCGGTTAGTCACAAAGCATAATATTTCCTCATTTCTGATTTCTCTTTAATAAATGATTAGAAACTTATTAATAGATCGTTGAATCCGGTAGTTGAATCCAACAGTGAACTCGTCCATCGTTTAAACCAGGGATGCGCACCACACGGCCCAGCACATCGCTTCACTTCTGACATTTTAAATGTATAGATGCTATGTGTTTCGTGGTTTGATTGAAATGTTTAAGTTATAAAATAAACAGTAGATATTCCGATTGTAGAATAAATATATAATCCATATAACAAGCCAGAAACGGATATGAGGCTGCACTGCAACGAAGAATGGAAAATTGTGAAACGAAAGATCATTTAAGAATTGGCGAAACAAATTTTTATCAAAATTACATGACTCTAAAAATTTCTAAGATTAGTTGCTCTTGCAATTAAAATCATGACACATTTTGAAAGTACTAATGTTTTCGAGCAATTATTTTTCAGCAACGAACGAGAAGCAATGCGAAACTTCTCATTAACATCTGTTGAAGGCTTTTTCCCATAATTATTATCGTTTTCTGCTTTTTGTATAGTATTTCCTTATATCCCTTTATAGATTTATTCATCTTGTTAATAAAGTGACATTTTATATGTCACCTATTACCGTTATTATTAAAATGTATTTTATATACGCTCTGCGTATAAAAATTATTTAGTAGGTTATTTTGATAATCAGGTAAGTTTCATCGGTTTGTAAGGAAAGTTTTATTTTAATATTATAAATGAGTTATTACATTCTTGAATCCTTTACTTCCATAAAACCATCCCTGGTTTAAACTTTCCTCAAACGATATGTTACAGTTTTATGTATTTTACTTCATACGAATTATTCTTCATACAAAGTATTCAAAACTTTTTCTAGATATTCTAAACTAAGATCGGTTTTGATCATCTCTAGTTATTCGTATCTTACATAACCAATAATTCTGCTGGCTATTTCTTTTTTCATTTTTTCTAAAACTATGCTATCCGTGTAAACGTTATTGGTTGTTTCAGAATATTTATATATTTCCTTCCTCCATGGCTCTACAGCCCATTGAGTGCTTGAGCCTACCGAGTCGACTACGGACTGTCTTCATGCATGACACATTCCGAATTTGGAGTGAGACGTGGTCAGCGTATGAATCCTCCAACAGTCAAAATCCCGGTCTTCGCGACCATTATGACACAAACATGCCAGCCCATGCCAGGATTCGAAGCCGGGACCTCTGGGTTATGAGGCAGCGACAGAGCCTCTTCCTAACAACTTCACTCCTTCCCCCCCGCACCGTCGGTTACAAAGGCCCTGAGGATGATGAAGGGTTATTTGTGCTTTTTGTTGAGAGAGGATTCTAGGGGCTAAGTCGGTTGTCGCTCTTGTGGCCGTCAATGGCATTCTTGGGATATTCATTTCTAGTGAGGGGCACACAGTTGGGTTTTGAATGAGTGTTGCGGCACAGTAATTTGTCTGCTGATCGCTTTTGACAGGGATACTGTTGTAATTAGGGGTTGATTTATGATTGTTCTTTACGTTATCTGGGTTCTTTGGTTCTGGAGACTAGGTGGTCTTTTTACGTTTTGTATCATTGCACCATGTTTTCTAAAGTCCTCAAGGCTTAGCTCCAGCTATGTTAATATCTTTCTCCATATTTATCCTACTTCGGGATTAAGAAAATCGCCGTTATTGGATATTTTGGCATCCTACGGCTTCCACGGGTCACTCTGACACTTGTGCGATTAAATCAGAAGGTTCCAAATATGTCTAAATCGGACTGTTTATGCCAATCCCTTACGACCACAGGGTCGACTCGAAGACTGATATCCTAACGACCAACGCACCGGACATACTTGTCTCGTTATAGGCCAGAACCTACGGTACGCGGAGGTGCAAACCTTCAAGGTACGGTTGGAATAGGAGAAGGAATCATGGTATAGCTAAAGTTGTGGCGTGGACTGAGACGTGGGATACATGTCAAGAGGTAGCTAGCTGAGAGGGTGTCGCTTGCACCTGGCTCGTGGTGTATGGATCGAAAGTAACGTGATTGTGGATGACGTTGTCTAAAGATGGAACAGGGGGATGAACATTGGTTAACCTATTACCGAACTTTGAATATCGGCAGGCATAGAAGGTTAACGCGATATGGTCGTGATAAAAGTGAAGGCGGATGCGAATGCCCCTCACAGTTCACACTTGTTTTAACTAGTCTTCATCCAACCACTCTAATTATTTGAGACTCACTACACACCGTGTAGCTAATGCCGAAACTTCGCATGGAGGATACTAGATCTGTGAGAAGAACACTCATGCGGACAGGTCAAATATATCATAGGGCAAAGTACAGTTTAGCACGTCTGCGAGAAGATTGTAATATGTGGACATGAGGCCAACGAGTAGGGCAGATTTTTACAAGGTGGAATAAACAGACTCACGTGGTTGCCGTGAAGAAAGCGGTCGAGGGGATGACTTAACCTGGCGGAATTGGGCCACGGCGAAGAAGCCGGTAAGGAAAGGCTGGCTAGGAGGGCACGGATAATGTAGATAAATAAATAGACCTTAATCAATGAGCCCAAACTTAGAACGACGTTAAGCGAGCGCCCTGAAAATTGAAGTAAAGATGTGGTCATTAAGAGTGACAGAAAGATACATTTGAGGAAGTTAGAGGGATAATCACTGTGACGAGTTATAACAAGTTTGGTGGTTTCACGAATATGGTTACTATGGGTGTTGTTAGATAAGTGGGAGGCTCTGAGGCACCGCACTTATATGCTGAGTGGACGGAATCTCCATATGCCGGTATCTGGACATAGATAGGGGGAGAGTATTTGAGCGCTGAACCAAAGAGCAAAACTAGTGGAAAGAGTAGCCCATGAAAGTAGAAGGTGAGACGAGAGATCAGCTGGCAAGTATACTGCGTGAGTTTTCGTGAGGTATAGTGAAGTTTAAATAATTTTCCGCGGTCGCCTAAGAGGTGTTTGGGGCCCTAAATCAGTGCTTAGGTGGGAATAGAGGAGCTCTAGGTTGCGTGTGGAGCGCTAGAAAGGTTTCAGGAATGTTCAATGTTGGTATAATCAGGTGCAAAAGTTTACAAAGGGATAGATGAGGTTAAAAATGATCGAGGTTGATTGGAAGACTTGATTAGGAGGAGTAGGTGTTAAATTGGTCCCAATGTTACACATGTTTACTTGGTAGATAGCAGTGGATCAGTCAAGGTGGTGATTAGGGCAGTATATCGTAGCAGTGAAAGTGCTAGTTGTGATGCCTTCAGATGTATCACTGATCAGCTGGGTAGAGATGTGTGTAGAAAGTGTGGGGAAGGATTAGGAGTGGTCGTTTCTAATGGTCATATATTCTTTTATGTTGTTTAAGTATTCCACTTGCTACAGAAGAAGAAAACCTTATGTTGTCAGTCGCGCCCCGTACGCCATTCAGGCTAATACTAACATTTGCATGCTTATCTGAAAGACACAGTCCTTAACCCTACTATTTATGCGGCCCTCCTGTTCGGCGACATTTATAACGATATCTTGTCTAGTCCATTCTATTTCTCCTTTTGCACCTCCCCAGCACGCCGAAACGTAGTCCATCATATGCGTTACGTACCCTGGCTTTGTCTTAAGCTCCGGCACTACTCGTTCAAACTGATTAACCTGGAGGAAGGTCTGAACTTGCCCAGGTCTTCTACGGCACACCATGAATCGGTACACGGCACCAACACCCCTTTTACCGAGGTTTACTCGCTCTTCATATGAGCTTGGGTGGTTGTATTTACATTTTGCCCAAGCGACACGTGCTAATAGATCATGTAAGTAGCTCGTAACATGGGACTTCGACAATAGGGGATGACACTCCACCAACAATTACGCCTCATAACGTTCTTTAAACGATTCATTGCCGAGCTCCCCCCCCCCACCCCCCCCCCCCCCCCCCCCCCCCCCCGCTCTCGCATCCGACGATTTACATTATTTTCCCTATATTCCTCTGTTTCAATATTACATATTCAATTCTTTAGTTAATACAGCTACTCCCCTTGGTAATTTCAACCCAATGCCCCACGTCATTTAAGGTTTTGTTGCCCAACACGTTGCTATGGTCGGATATCCTGGTTTTTTATGTACTCGGAACGCATCTCTGTACGGGTTTGTTTATATGGTTATGGAGCAGCGGGGGGTTGAGGGGGGGACTTGTTAGTACGTTGGACTATCGGGGGGATGTTGGACTTCAAAAGAATGGGAACAAAGGAGACTATTCAAGATTTTGAGAAACTTGTTAGGAGGGAGAAGTTCGTCAGGGGGTGGTAGTTACGTTATGAAGCGGGGAGACACTGGTGGTTTTGGCCTGGGACGACGACAATCGGCAACCCCCGAACGATTGGCTTGTACAAAGGTTGGGCTGGAACAGGCTATGGGTAGGAATATTTTGATGGGGGTTGATGGCGGAGGGTCGGGAGGGGATAGGGCCCCGTCTCGAGGAAGTAGTTGGAGGGGTGGAGTGATATCGTGGATTGGGATGTGTGGGTGCTGTTTTGCTGGTTTTTATGAAGTTGTTCTTCATTGTCGTTTTTTGATTTCGGGGTGGCACAGGCAGCTTTGATCTGGGTTGTACTGTCAGTTCCGAAGGGCTCGGTGGAAGACACTGTAAAACACATTGGGCATGTCCCTAAATATGTGGGTGTATTTCGAATGGGGCTGAAGGCAAGAATGTTAGCTATTATTATGACAAGGTGATGATCGGGAAGAATTGAGGGGCAGTGAAGTGCGTGAGTAGAAAGATGTTAAAAAGTGGAGAGGGAGGGTAATACTAATCCTATGAGAAAGAGTTTGCGTTTGGGGTCTTGTACAAAGATAGGAAATAGAGTATTTAGGCTAAGGGGGAGTTGGATTTGAGTGACCAGTGAATGCGGGGGGTTAGCGTTAGAGAAAACGCCTAGGCAGCAGGTAGTTCTGAAGAACGGAGTCCGGCGTGTTCGTTAATAACATGCTGATTGAAGGGATTTTGAGAGCCGCCATCTTTTTAAGTGGAGCTTTGTTTTGCTCAGCGGTGATTTACCCGCCCCCGTATCATAGTTACAGTCTGTGTAGCGGAAAGGGGAAGGAGGAATCCGTGATTCGAGTTAGTAGAGATCAAGAAACGTGGTGTGCGTTGTGCACAATCTGGTTGCAGTAGCGACAGGTCTAGCTGTGACCTTCTTGTGAACCACGCGTCAAAATTTCATATCTAATCACTTGGTATTACATTAGAGGTCGAAATAAAGTGGTCTAGCAACCAGCTTCGGAGTGCGGGAGAGGTGGATGGATAACACTGTTGGTTCGGGTTAAGCATGGTAGAAGCTGCCAGCACCTTTTTTATTAATTGGTTTACCACATGTATCTTCTTTATGACTCCCCTTTTTCAGTATATTGCACGCGGACACAATATCTGTTGAGTGTTGTTAGAGGTGTCTTTCGTCCATAAAAGGATTGTTGGTGGAAGGGGATATGTAGGAAAAGCGCGGGGTTCATGGATCATGCGTTGTTTGTCATTACAGCTTTCCCTTGTGAAACCTGACAATTTCTTTTATAAATAAAATACTTGTGAAGGAAGGTAATCTGTAAGGCTTATTACCTTACGAATAAGTTAACTAATTCCAAATTTACACTATTTATTATCCCTAGCTTTACTATATCATGGTTCTGATGTGTAAACATCTGAGGTCAGGAATCGCTTACCGGAACGTTGACGATCCGTTTAGCCTAATTTTGGCAGTGTTAATCACTCAGTTAGATTTCCTGCGTGTAGATTTCTTTTTAGTGTCCTGAGAGTGTACAAGGAAGCTGGCGCTGACTTTATGAGCGATGGGTAGCGCTCACCCGCAGTGCTAAATGTCATGAGGCGATCCACTTTGCAGCGGGTGGAACCTTGCATTACGTCACCTACGACGGTGCTGGAATTACCATCTCATCCTATGTAATAGGGTACTGGCTTGTCTTCATTCAGGTTCTCCTCTGCAACCACTTGACGTAATGTCAACTCCGTTCTGCTGGTTCGCAGAAAGTAGCCATTCTTAACTCACTCGAATATAATTCTAGTACAATAACTATTATACTAACAAATCGTTTATTATAATATTCCAATTTAGCTTATCAGTAACATCCATCACACAGTATTATAAAAATTTATATAATTTTTCGTATAATATTGAGCTTAAAGTTGTAGAATTCTAGATTATTTCTGTTATGAAAAGGTCTTATTTACATACATATCAAATATGTGCTCAAAAGAGCACATAGATGAATAGTTTTGTGTAATGTAAATTTTAATTTAATAAATTCTAGCTTTTAGCTATTAACGGTTTAGTTAAAATATAATTATATTAATTCCAGAGAAGATTGGGGCTGATAGATGTGAATAGCACTGGACAATTATTTTAGTTTCCCATTCGTTCAAAATATTAACGAAAATAGTATATAGCAGGATGGAACGACAAATATAATGCGAGTTAGAAGATTAGTTTGGCTTTATAAAGAATGTAGGGACAAGAGAAGCAATACCGACTTCACGTCAAATTTTAGAAGACAGAATACGAAAACACATGCATACGTTAATTGAATTAATAGATCTATAAAATGCCTTTAAAAATGTGAACTAGAACACACAATTAATAATTTTGAAGACGTCAGGAATAAAATATCGAGAAAGAAGGCTTATACATAACCTCTGCAGACGGCAGTCTGCAGTAATTAGAATTGAAGATAAGAATGGAATGGAGTAACTTATATATAGAACAGGCGATGAAGAAAGTTAAAACGGAGTATGGAAAAGAAATCATACTGCAAGCAGGAGAAATAAAAACCCTACGCTCTGCCGATATTTTAGCATTAGGGGAATCGGAAGAAGACTTGGAATCCGTAATAAATGACATGAACGTGGTCTTGGAGAGAGAGTTCAATATGATAATTAATAGAGGGATACCAAGGTGATGGAGTGTATTATGGGAAACATTGGAATACAAAGGGGTTAGATTGGGAAGGAAGTTAAGCAATTCTGCTATTTGGGCAGCATAATAACTAGGGATGGTAAAAGTATAGTAGACATAAAGAGTAGGGTAGCACAGGCTTTCACAAAAAAGAGGAATTATGTAAGTGTGAATGTTAGGAAATGGTTGCTGAAATGTTCGTATGGAGCGTGGCGTTATATGGGTGCGAAACGTGGACGGTAGGAGTTGCAGAAAGGAAGAGAATAGAAGCCTTTGAAGTGAGGTGTTATAGCAGAATGCTGAAAATCAGCAACGTGTAAGTTCTAATCAGAATAGAGGAAGCACGTTCCAGTACTTTTCGTGATGATTTCAAAAATAGTTTACAAAAATATTAATTTATAAATGCATATCCATTATACTTTCATTTGAAAATGAGAAGCGTTAAAACAATTTGGTTCTTAATCTCTGTTTTAACTATCACAGCTTGGTTATATTGTAATTACGGAAGAAATGAATCACAGTTCATTGTTCGACGTCGTATGAATGTGGTGGTAAATAAATGAATGACTTTCGTCATGATATGCCACACTAAATATTCTTTTTTTCTTCAGAGAACTGTACTTCCTTACTACCTATTCCGAACTGCTACCAAATTTGCTTCCCCTTGTTCTTTCTTTTTCTGTGTGTCACATGTGACTCCTCTTTTCAAACGTTCTCTCACCCAAAGATAATTATAACATACATAGAGTGGCCATGCCAGGGATTCCCTACTGGTAGCAGCGTGACTGTTTCCCCGCTCCTTGATATTGCCAATTTGATACATTATATATATATATATATATATGTAGTTAAAAATATTTTTAGTCGCAAATGTTGCACTGTTTTTTTATGGATGTATTTTGATGTCATCAACATAATAGCATAAACTTGATCAGCAGTCATACTTACCTTCAGTGATTTAAAAACAAGAAAATTAGTATACTTTGCATATTTTCATTCTATTTTATCATATGGTATTATATTTTGGGGCAACTCAGTAGGCATAGATAAGATTTTTATTAGTCAAAAACGTGTTATTAGAGCAATATGTCAGGTTTCCTCACGATCTTCTTGCAGAACTCTGTTCAAAAAGTTAGGTATTTTCACTTTGACGTGCCAATACATTTATTCATTGATGTTATTTTTAATCACAAATAGGCACTTATTTTTGAATAATTCTGATATTCATCCCTTCAATACAAGGAACAAAAATAATCTGTATAAAAAATGTAAAACATTGTCAATTGCACAGAAAGGTGTGCATTATTCAGGGATATCCATCTTCAACAGACTGCCGCACAGAATTAAACAGTTGTCCGATAATCAAGGTAAATTTAACACTGAATTACGCTCATTTTTGCTTAGCCACTCCTTCTATTCAATAAAGGAATTTATAGAAGAATCGGAGAAGAGTAATTTATAATAGTTTATAATACAAAAATTTGTTATAAGTATATTTTTCTTTTATACAATAAAATAATGTAATAAATGTACACCCTGACCCATTCCACATCCTTGAAGCTTAGCTTCTTTACAGGATCTACGGAATATGATTATTATTATTATAGTGAGCTGATAAGATGCACCATGGAATTTAAAGGACAGATTCATGCCACGGAAGCATGGCACAAACAATACTTCTGCCCCTACAAGGTTAAAGGGTTGTACTCATGCATATGGCGTATACTAAGTTTTCACTTTTCCGCCTACATGATGGAGCTAGAATCGTTATTCAGCGGACAACATGTTTTTTCCTAAAGCTCGACTACTTAAGCACCTTCGACGAGGGGCCCTCGTAATGCCACATATGCGCATTCATCCCGTAAAGCCTCACGGCATACACGGGGTCAGGTGCTGGTCCCGTCCAGTGTTTCCTGTCACAATGACTTCCTGTAATTGAAAACATTAAAGATTTTCGGCCAGACTTTCGTCTTCCAGATCCCATACGTTGCAGCTTGGCTTCACATCAATTTGACAGGATTCTTCTTTAATATCTGCAGTAATTGATGTACTGTTGCCCTTCAGCTGCCTTTATTCCCTCGTTTCTCCCCAATCTGTTGACTAGTCGCTGACGTCCACAATTCGCACGCTCAGAGCCAGTTTTCTGTCTCTTCAGTCTTGTTAACTCTGATAACAGCAGCTCTTGAACATTTAACTGTTTCGCTAAATATCATCCAACCTTCAAATGCGGTTAAATTGTATCGTTAACCCATATAAATCTCTTCTACTGACGTGCAGAAAAACCTTCTTCCATTTTTATAACGGTCTGACCCCCTAGCGATATCAGCACTATATCGTAGGACATTTACGTAAAAGCTTCGGGTGGTCATCTTAATCTGGCCAGTCCGTGGACTTGTATATGAGGAAAATGTAACGTTACCTTGAAAATATCTTAAAATAACTGTAAGGAAGATATGCTTAAATATAACTAATTTTTCATCGTTAAATTCTTACTTTTAACCATATCCATATATCATGGGTGACATGAGTGACGCTAAGTACAGACATATTCCAGTAATACACATATTATGAAGAGACCCGCAGTACTTACATTGTATTAAACACGTCAGTTAAATTAAATTTAGTTTAATGAATATGTCTATGTGTACATATTCTATATACGTGTATAACTTTATAATGCCTATATATCAGGATAACAGAAAGATACAACATAATTTTATTAATTAATAAAAACTCGTAACATTAAATGCAAAACTTTGATCAAGTTGTAAAATGCTGAATGTTATTTTAGCTTTACGATGAGTAGTGAACGGATGGACTCTTAGTTTTACTATCTATTCTTTTAGTAACATTTAACGCATTCACCACATGAAATTTTTGGTAGGATTCAACTTATTGAAAATAGCAAATTTGATTCATTTTTATAATAATAAATATATTCTCCATAATTTATGTAGTAAAACTATTTACAATTCTGTTAGTTAATATTTTATCAAAAAATTAAAATAAGAAAACTATTTACACAATTTACAATCTTGACATATTAACTTGCTCCGGCTAGTCGCATGGACTGACAGATTGACCGTGGTGGTTAGGAAATTAACATAAAATTACATGTCGAAACTTAAATTTAAAAAATATAACTGCATAAAAATTATCTAAAGAAAAATAATTTATGCCCTCAAAATTTTTAAAAAATATTTAAAAATACCAAAATTTCCGCGTCAACATGTGAACTTTGGGTGCGTATGTTGTGGTTGGGCTCTTACTATGGGGATGAATTGTTGGCTGCTCTGTCTCTGATGCTCGTACTGTGGCGGAGAAAGACGATAATGCCAGGACCCCGGGTGCTGTCTCGTCCTCTTATGGCCTCTGAGCTCCCAGATTGCTGGAATCGGCAAATAATTGACCATGGGATGTTTCCACGGCACATGATAGAGGTGAATGGCTGGCTTCCACCGCGAATCTCCTGACAGCAAAGTATTTCTGCCCAGGAAAGTGTTTACAGGCTCTGAACTTAGACTTTCCAGAGAGAACTCTTCTCTTTTCGGCTTGTCAGCTCGGACTGTTTGGAGACTATTGATGCAAATCGTTCACTCTCCAGAGAGAACTCGCTTCTCTGCTTCTCTACTCCGACTGTGCTCTGCCTTTCATTCCATGGTCCCATCTAGACCACCAATCACAATTTGTAATTTTGGAAGTAACACGCCTTTGATCGCCCGCGAATTTAGTAAATCCTCGCCATTTTGTCCCGTGGCGAGGAGAAATAATTTTCAAGTACATGAAAAACTTCGCATCTCTTTGTCATTGCATCTTTCACACTTATAGTTCTAAAAGCCTAACTCTCCCACAGGTCATGTATTATTCCCCCGTTCTCTAGTTTGTATCCTACTCGCACCTATGGAACAAGCAACGTAACTTTCCATGCGATCAGCTGGATACTAAACCGAATCTAACTATCTACAACAATAACTACTTAATATCTAATGTCTACTACATGTGGTTTACTACAGATATTAAGAATATAGTATAAATATCTAGATCAATGTTTTGTGTTAAAAATTTTAATTCAACGTCAATCAGTTTTCTTTTTCATCATGGACGCTTTTATTGTATTATTTCCAAATTTGCATTATAGAAGAATATTTGTGCTAAAATTTCCATTTACGATCGGTTTTCATGACTTAAAACTCAAATTCCCCAACCAAAAGTTGAAAAAGTACTAGTTGCATTATTAGTACTATCTTCAATCAATGGATTCAGTTCTTTTGCAATACTTTCAGTATTATTATATTTGATTAACGTTTATTTATTAATAATAATTATACCTGATTTTACTCGTGGAAAACTAGAAGTCCAATGTTGAGAATTGAAAACAGAAAAGTTTCCTTCTTCATGATTCAAATATCATCCTTATAATTCCGTTATGTGTTTGAAAACCTTGTTTAATGTCCGTATGAAACATTAAGTCAGTATGACAAGTTTCGTTTTCGTATTTTGTTGTCGTCACACGATTAAGGCAATTCAAAAGATTGTATGGAGATATCAAAGATCGATTCGTTTTTTTCGTTATTTTTTCTTAACTTTTCTAAATGAGTCCAAGTAAAAAGTTCTAGTATAAAGAAAACAAAAAGCCAAAAACCAACTTTTTTACATAAAGTCAAATTAGTAAATAAAATTACGGCCAAATATGTCCATAAACAAATTAAATTAACTTTTTAAAAAATATAAATACAACGTTTCATGTATTTTTGTGGATTTATTCAGTAAAACTGGACACAAAAATTTTAAAATCAATATTAATTTTGTGTAAATAAAAATTTTGTTAAAATGTGAAGTATACATTTTAATAAAGTAAAATAAATAACAGACCTTTTTAAATGAATGAAATAATTACTTTTGAATAATTTGGTGTCGTGGATTACCTACAGCGACGGTTATGGCCGGAATGATGTATATATCAGCAATGTTTATATATATATATATATATATATATATATATAAACATTGCTGATTGCTTTACGCCTTGAAACGAAAAGTCGCATTTAAGTTTGAAATACTTAGACCTTGGAGTAACTGTTTCCAGCTTCACTAAATCTGCGTTTCCTGCAACTCCAAGACCTTCTCCTCAAGTGCAATGTCCTGGCTCCTTTCCCCACAATGTAGTCCAGCTACACTTCCTCATGCACACAATTCCATCCAGAACAAAACAAGGCCGCCGACCCGATCGCTGCATTATCTCTTCCTCTGTAGAACATTTTGCAATTAGTCCTAACGCTTACGAACTACGTACTTCTTAAACACGAAATTACTTAAAGAAATATTACTGAAACACCTATTAGAATTGACTTCGATTTTTTTTTAGAAATTGAGACATTATACATGGATTTAATAAACGTCTCCAATTAAATGACACTGTAAGTTTAAATAATAAATAGTTAAAATAAATATAAAATTACTTATCATTCCCTTCAGTTCATTTCAATATACTTAATTTCTATAATTTGAAATTGTCAGCAACGTTGTAACGGCCCGTGTTAAGCAATGTAATTTTATTCAATATCCATTAAGATTATGTCTGTAGGATGGAAAAACCGAGAATTAAAAACACTTAAAGGGATACATTGAAAGATTCCGGACAAAAATTGGATGTAACATCCAAATAAATTACTTGCAGGGGTGGAAGTATTTCATTTCTTTATGCAACTTTATTAAATTACAGCTTGTCTTCCTTTAACAAAATAAATAAAATAGAACTGTAAAACACAGTATATTTTAGAACCCTCATGTAATTGGAACTAAGACCTGATAATAATAGATGTGCTCAGGCAACTTGTAGTAATGGGAGGAAGGAGAGTTCTGTTGACAAAATATTACGGCCTTGTCTGCTACTTAACTGTATTCTTCAATTGTCATCAATATAGCAGAAATTAGGGTAGTTCAGTTGGGTGAAAAAAAAATTTACATCTTTGTGTAAGAAAGAGTCTAATTAATTTTTTTAAATATCATGATAGTTAATTGCCCTTAAATGTTACGGGATATTAGTATGGTTAAATTAAAGTGCACTTTATCTATAAATCTTCAATTGAACAGTTTATACTACAGCAGGATACGTACCGATCTTCATCAGATTAATAATAAAGAACATTGGTCTTCACCACATAAGGTCCAACTTAACTACGGTTTTATAAAGTAAAAAATTAACATTTTAACTTCATACCAGATGAGAATATGGTTTTCTTTTGACTATCCGCACTTATTCTTCCCACCATTATCACAGAGTCTACCTGCTGATATTGTGCAGATCATTTGATAAACTTCTTGAGACGGCTGTACTATATCCTGCTGCACTATGAAGTAAGTTTAAATTAATTACGAAATAAGTTATATGATACAGATGGCTTATAAAAATAAACTGTAGATAAAGTAGAATTTTAAATTAATCTTATGCCAGCGTTTTATTTGAAGATGTAACTTTTATTAAAGTGGTAGTCTATTTACGTATTGTACATACGCTTAATCATTCAATAGGGAATAACAAATATTTAATTTTAATTTAAATAATTTTCGAAAACAAATTTTCTGAGCTCCGAAACTTGAGGGGTCACAGCACTTCAGGTACCGATGGCCGTGACAAAACAAATCCACATTCTAAGCGGCGTCGTGTGAGGGGAATAACTTTACGCCGACGACCAAGCGTTATGAATTCTATAAGAGGAATATCACTGATGCCACATTGGCACGCAGGGGTTTATGGAACAGGAAGTGAGAGTATTAAGAAAGTGAGATTTCATGCCTCTATAAGCAGACGTATTGACCCATATTGGAGGCTGTGGGAATAAGAAATGGCTGGACATTGGCTGAAGTCGTGGATAATTTGGATCCGGAGGGGAGATCCGGGGTGTCGAGATAGAAGAAGATGTGGAGAGGCAGTTATTGAAGTTAAGCTGTAGAGGAGACTTCAGACAGACATTTATAGACGATACGTGAGACTGAAAGTTATCAAAACACACCACCGGCCGTCACATTATAGGAGCTTAACGTCGCAGATTCTGCGTCAATGAATCTAAAGCTTCCTAAATGGTTGTGGTAATCAACTGTCAAATAAAATATCCTTCAAAACAGTCAGCTATAATGACACAGTGGTCTTTTATCAACAATTCTTGTTTGTAAATATTAAGATCAAGGTATTCGTGCGCACCATTGCCTAAGAAAAAGAGTCAATTTGTTTTTCCGTATCAAGTTTTTTAATTCTTTATATGTATTTACAGACCTGGAAGGTATCAAGAAGTTTATCAAATGATCTGCACAATATCAGCAGGTAGACTCTATGATAATGGTGGGAAGAATAAGTGCGGATAGTCAAAAGAAAACCATATTCTCATCTGGAATATGTTGTTGTTAAATATATTATGGAATTTTAACAGACTTATTGTCTCATTTCGATTGCTCTAATTTATTAAAATAAATTCAAATATATCTATAAAAACATTAAACTTTATCTAATTTACTCGAATATCGAACTAGAAAACACTTTCGGTGTTTTTATTTATCTTATCGCAGGATTATTTTTCTCTTAGAAACATTTCCGCCATATTACTGTGTAAGTACGTTGCCCTTCGTAAAGTTTTTCCTGTGTTTATTTTGTCTGATATACTTACATTTATCATTGTTTTCGAGAGACTAAGAAAGTAATTTCAATTTATAATTCAAGAGTGGTATATTTTCCCCTATCTTCAGAAACGCTACTAAGCTTACGAGCTTATCGTAGGTACAGAAATAGCGTAATTATTCTTCTGCCTCTTGTACATGTCAGCGTTTCTAAGCTAAAATTCATGAATGCCGAAATATGTTTAAATGGTCTTGCCGAACTTTAATTTCGTTTCAATGTAAGTGAACGTGCAACGTGTTCGTATTCCGTACTTGGAAATTAGTCTAGAGGCCGATTCGAATCCGGGATTTACGGCTAAATGAATGGGTAGTAATGTCAGTCCGTTAGTTTAAATCGCTGGCCTTTGTGGAACATGACATCAGTGCGTCCTTGCCGAAAGTCAGCCGCAAGGCCGCAGGGTTCTGTGCTCTTGTCCCACAGTGGCACGGAGCAAGGACGTCTTTGTTTGGACTCGGAGGGAATGTCCGCAGGCTTCTTACGTAACACTGGCTTTCACGATCACAGTCAGGGAAACTAAGCATGTGAACGTTCATAAATCTCTCGCCTCTACAAACAAGTCAAAATTAGCACGAACATTTTTCTGCACTCCTCTCTATAACAACAGAGAACCCTCGTGAAAACACGATTTGCTTTTACACGTATAGGCATCACAGTGCGTCAATTTCTCACAGGTATTTATTTTGCAATTGTAATTAACTGTGCTTAATATTTGCCACTACTGCAAGTCGACAATTATAAATATGTTTGCAATATCATATATTTAACAGAGCTGAAATTTTATTTCACAACTATTTGAGTGCCCGACGTTGTTGGGTACTTTTTGTATTAGCTCTGCCAGTATTTCAGTCGACACGTGGTCAACAAGTTATTTAACCGGCATCGAGCGCGTCAACTTTTGAAAATAACCCTTCTCACGCCTACCTATCCAGACTGAATTTTCATTTAATCATAACCGACATGACGACTCACAGTTCTTTAATCGCATCAAGAAATCTCCTCGTACTCGCACGCTAAATAAGGCCGCTATATTCAACCTTAGGGAAATAAAAAAATCTCCCTTTGTTTGATACTCTCAACTTTACTACCACAATCACAAATCGTCCATCGTAAGTCCCCCTTCTGATAAACAAGAAATTTAACGTCTCCCTAGTTTATTTAAAATGCTTTGCGTGGCGTGAAATTTAAAATCTTTAGCCCACAGACGATTTGAAGCTTCAAGTATGAATTATGGTTCACAGTAAAAAACAAATGAAAATTTACTTGAAATTATTGCCCCGCTATTAACAGATCACCAATCAAATAGAAAAATTTTCGTATATAACTATTATTACTTACACAAAATAATAAAAAAAATGATATGATCTAAGATTCCCAAGAATTCTTACCCAAAATTATTTCATTAATCTTTGCAATTATGTCTATACCAAATTCAAAACACACACATAAGCCAAGTTCCACAAGAATTTTAATTTAAATCATTCCGTCTCCATCTATTAATTTATAATTTTAAAAAATATCTTACCTATGGTTCTTATTCACGCTATTGTATTTTATAAAATCCGTATTCCAGGATATAATTGGGTAAAAGTCGAGTTTTATATATCTTGCGTTTATGTGATAAAAATAAAAAGGAAAAATACAAGGTTAATAATTGAAAATAATTTCGTATTGTTTCCCAACATCCTTCCATATCTTGGTATTTTGAAGATATAATTGATTAAACGTGAGAGCAAATCCATAACGTCCCTAATTAAAATCCAACAACTCCATGGCAGTCCTCCCCATCTCTACGCTTCCGTCGGCTCAATAGAAACCTCCCAGTCGACCTCATCTTTCCCTTTGAACATTCAGGCATATCCTAAGCCACTTTACCATCATTCTCGTGGACTGCATCCTCATATATTCTCCAATTATCAAGGCACCGCCTTTCAAACCTCACCCACCCATATCCTATGTCTCTCAGATACACACGAAAAAAAGAAATAAAACAACCTAACCCATCTGCTAAAGTAGGCTAATCCATGGATTAACCTACCTTCATGTTTATATGTAAATTATATACAATATTATAATTTTGAAAATACTTTCTTTTAATCTTGTATATACTGTAACAATTATAGTAACAAACTAATAATCGTAAGATAAAAGTATTTATATGAAATAAATAGAGAAAAAACGTGAAAGTACCATACTGCAAACAAATAAACGCCATACGGCTTGCAGTTAAATGCGATGGGTTTCTCTTTAATGTGCCTGACTAAATGCATTCTGACGTCTCAGACTTTCGCGGGCTAACACACATTTTCATATTTATTAACTATAATTCCTTTACTTTTATGCAACATGTTCATCCTCTCCCTTCCTTCCCGGGGTCATTGCATTTTTAGTCATATACGCACCAATTTCAGTTGCAATTTGTCCACCAGCACAATTATATATCAAGAACTTATAAAAATGCATATATATAAGCTTACATCTTTTTTCTTGTAGCGTAAATAGCTTACCCGTTTTTTAGCCGACAAATCGGACTTTATTACTTAATTTTCTTCAAGCTTAACCGTACTCCTTCCTCATATGTAACGTTACCGTTCATACTTTTATCTCTAAATATTGAAAACTATTATAGCCTCTGTCACACCGCTGAATGTTGGAAGGCTATTTATTCCATACACCTTTTGTAGTCTTCGGCGATCTCGTTGTAAATGTTGTCCACAACTTCGTACCCATGGCACATCGGCGAAGTCGACTGGTTCACCTCTTTAACCCTTTCCCGACTTATTTATCTTCTTCTCCAAAGCCGCGTGCGTTTCCAGTACTTCGCGGCTATCAAAATCTATGTCCGTTACACACATGAATGTTGGATGGTCACTATAGTTTCTTGGTCCTGTTTCCCATAGAGCGTTAACCTTCTGAATGTTATGAGGAAAGAAACTCGTGAACAATACCAAACTTCAAGAAAGAGGCTAGGACGAAATAGGATTTATTTAGGTTATACGCAAACTGGTACAAATTTTCTACATACTAACATTGTTTTTTATAAGTGATCGAGGAAAAAGCTAGTGATTATCCTCTACAGCTATTAAAAGCCTCGCTGACTAATTGTGTAATTTTCGCGAGCAATCCGCATTACATGTATTTAACGATGTACTCGCCGAACTCATTTACCAATACGAGGATTGGAGTCGCAATAGAGCAGTCGATGAGCCGGACCTGTTAAATCGCAGATTAAGTGCTCAGCTCAGGCTGGAATTTGCATGCCTACGGCCAATAGGGGCTCACAGCCCACGCACTCACTCCTTAATCCTCTCGCTGAAATGGAAATTATCTCTCTGAAGAGGAAATTAACGAAATAGTTTCACTACCACCAAAACACGGAAGTCGAGTAAAGACCGTGCAAATATTTACCTTCTCTGTTTTATAACGTTATTGGTTTATGTTGGAATTTTAACTGTCACAGATTTGCAATTGACTTTTTAATGAAGTCTCAATTTCATGTTATAAAATTAATTTAAGGTTAATAAAATAATAATTCACAAAATATATCAAGATATCATTTTCTCTTAGGGTGGTTTCGTAGGGAAATATTTGTCATAAGTGGAATATATTTACGAACTTCTGTGACTTATTTGCTTTTTGAGCAGAGATGTCATCTGCGTCTGTGAATTTCTTTTCTTGTTCGTCTGATTCCATCTCTGCCTCGGTAGTCGTCACGTAGTCTCGATTACTCTTTCTTGTTACAACCATAAGTAGTTCCCTTAGTCATAAAGTAATTGTATTGCAAATAATCTCCAATCAACTGCTAGTGAATAGAACCAGGAATACCTTCTTTACTCTTCCCACGAATCAATTTTCAAGTCCCTCACTCCTTCATTCTTCAAAATTGCTGCCCTATAATAATTGAAGTTAATTCATCCTACAAAATCCGAAAAGGCATCTAGTGTTAATTAGCTTCCATAATGATCCCTCCCTTCTTCCCCGAAAGAAATTTTATCCCCGATGGATGCCACTTGTTAATTGCGTCTTGACATTGGTTATGTTTTTGCTATGCAATTTACAAATAAATTAGGCAACTAAGAACATGTTTACAATGTGGTTCTTCACGTTCATATTCTGCTCGAAACTTTTCATGTTAATTCTTCAATTATGAGGTTAAGATTTCATGATTCCCTTTATATGAATAATGCTAGTCTCCGATTCCAGACAATTACTAAAAAGTGTCAATCAGTTAATTCATTATTTTCTCATTAAATCTGCATTACTTGCATTTTTAAATCAATAGTGTGTAGTTTACATAGGCCTAATAAATTAATAGGTGGTTAATTAATTATATTTTAATCTCAATCATTCTGTATAGCCAAAATTACTGAGTTTTGGAACTTTTGGGGTCTTTCCCCTTCCGGTGTGAGGAACCATGGCAAATTCCCATTCATCGGCACCCTGTGAGTGATAAACTTTCTCTGCTGACCATCTAGGGTTATAAATTTCTTCAGTGAGCAAATCTCTCCTGCCATAGTATTGGCTCGTACGAGTTTATTCCACTAGAAGTTAGAATATCTTTGAACGTGGGGTTTCACATTTCTGGAAGAAGACTTGAGCCCCGTATTAAAAGCTGTGGACGTAGGAAATGGCTTGTTATTGGCTAAAGAGGTGGATAATTTAGTTTTGGAAGGGAGAACTGTGCGTACCGAGGTATTGAAATAGATAGCAAAGCGGGCGCCACCTATGATACAACCACTACCAACTGCCTGAGCATTCGGTTTCCCAGAGCTACAGCGTAGTGGCAATAATAATGTAAATCCATCAAAACCGTCAGTTTTAATACCACGGTGCCAACAAATCATATTTATGACCAAGGTATTTGACCCCATCAGCCTTTAGAAAAGGAGCTTTTCCATGATATAATCCATTACTTTTTTTTGTCAGAGCTGGAAGATAAGAGTTTTGTCGTTGCTCATTAAATAATAAAATTTTTAACAGACTTATAATTTAATTCTACTCAGTCTTATATTATTAAACTAATTAAAATATTTCCCAACATTACAACTGTTATCTTCTCGCCATGTGTGTATTGACACCGTCACTGTGATAACTACGCCTGAGACAGTCCAACGATCTCAACCTTGGTCGTCATTTCATTCTTCCTCTTCCTGGTCAGCCTGTATAAACTTTCCTAGTTGCTCTCCTTTCATCGGTTCTTCCTTTCATGTCCCAACCAACACAATCTATTACAACTTAAGTCAATCACTATATCTCGATTGTTATATAAAATTTTCAACTCTTCGTTATTTCTCCACCTCCTTTGTCCATTATTATCTACGGTATCATGTATTTTCCTCAACATCTTTTTTTCTTTATCTTACCAATACGTCTGAACCTAAACACTCACATTTTGGGTACATGTCTTTGAAAAATGTCATCAAGTCTGACTTTACACCAGAACGGTAAACAGACGTTGGAGTGACACTGCTGCTTCAACAGGTATTTAGTTAATCATTAATTGGATATTTTCCAAAAATGGGCGCTGAACAACAGCGCAAAATATTTAGGAACGACTAGGTATTTCTCTCCAGCGAAAAAAAGTAACTTCATTTTACGTTTGTGCCTAAAGAGTTATTTGAATCTTGGCCACTTACACAAATAAAACCTGTTGTTTAAATTTATTTTAAAAGTGTTAAGTGTATGAAATATCCACAAATATTAAATTATATTCGGTGGATAATTTATCACATTTTACTGTGGCTATTTACACTACAACAAAAGTCAAATAAATTAAATGGTTTAATTGTATCCATAAAATCCAGCTATATAATTGTCCTTTACGACAAAGCAATTACCTCATTTAGTAATTCTTTACAATGGGCAATAAAATTCTTTAATGTTTATAACCGTTAGTGGGGTTAAGTGATTTCACAAGTAATCAATGCTATTGTGATCCAGAGTAATTAGTTACACCTCCCAAGAGAACAGAGAAATAAAACCGTCGTCTCGAGCCCTTCACTGCGTGTCTCCTTTCTACGCTAATTCAAGGCAGATTAGCATCACAATGGATGCAATGTTGAGGCATTCCGCATCCTCGCTGGAGCACGAAGATACAACTTTCAGTTCCCGTCGCCGTTTGTTGCCTATCTTTGACGTGTTACGCCGAACTGTGAAAGTCTAGACTAAATTTTCCGTGTCAATTGAGAGCGAAGGAGACAGGTTCTAATCGAAATGCGTCAGTTAGCAGACAGGCATCTCCGCCACGACTTTCATTTGCAAATATTAACAGACCATCTAAGTAAATTGCTGATGTGAAAATATTCATTCACTACCTCCATGAAATTAAATTTGTAATAAAGTAATTGTGATGGAAAAAGGCTGTAATTTTTAATTTAATTTGCTTGAATCTAAATTGATTTCTCTGAGATATTATGAAAGAATTTAATTAACATTTTACGTTTTAATTTAATTCCAGAGTAAAGAGGTAAAATGCAAGTAATTATGGAATTAATAATATCTAGACCATATAAAATAGAAAATTAAACTTTTCAAAATGTCCAAGATCTTCTTTTATTGACAACAAATTGTGTTTCCATACAGGATAAGTGAGAATGTAATGAGATACAACGTGAATTTTAAAGCATGTTTTGCATTCATTCTGAAGAACTTTGGTATACTTTTTTTCTTTTTTCTCTACAGAATAAACAAAGAAAACTTATAGAAATATACCACCTATCTACAAGTTGAAATATTTTAAAATGATATATTCCTTTCCTCTAATTTAATCGATATAAATTGAATGCTAAAAATGTTAATTTAATTCAATTGCTTGGGTTTAATGTATCATTATTTCAAATATGAGCATTTTAAGTGACTAAAGACTGATTAATAGCTGAAAATGTGTAAACATTGTGATACCAATTTAAAGAATTTTGTTTTAATTAATAACATTTTGATTTTGTTAAACTGTGTTGAATTACTGTTTTCCATATCTAATTTCGTTGCAATCAGAGGAATTATTGAGGAGCTGAGATATCTAAGCTAATTGCGGCGGCTCTCTGTAATGTGGTTCCTTTGACGAAGCGACATCCGAGCGTTCCCGTAAATATCCCGAGCATTTCACGAAGAGCGTTGATCAGGGATGTTTTTTTAATTAGTTTATTTTTGATCGCATTAACAAGGAAGTGTTATTGCGACCCGACTTATAAATCTTAGGTTTTACATAACGTTTATTCAAAATGTCTTTGCACAGTTGAGCTTCCTTTACGAATGCTAATAGGTTGCATATTGCCTCTGCGTCGTTGCATTTGTGTAATCTAGAGAAAGGAGCAATTGTTTTAGTTTTGATGATGTTGCATTGAAATATGACATGTTCAATGTTTAGCGAGGTGTTGGAGAGCGAGCATACTGGTCGTGGAAATCTGAAAAAATCTGAAAAAAAAAGAACCACTTGTCTTTTGGTGAGGTCAGGAGGATGGTCCAGGTCGTCATAATTGTTGATTTCCTTGTGAAATGTGCCGTTGTTTTTGTTTTTGCTGTGTATATGACATTTAGTTTCTATCCTTTTTATGAATTCATTGCTTAAGGCTTTGCTAGAACACACGGGGATTGTGGTAATGTGTGTTTCTTGTAGCGCCGCCTAGAGCATTAGCTCGATCGTTTCCTTCGATTCCACGTCGTGCAGGTATCCATGCTATATGATCAGTTCATTAAAATTGTCTCTGATTCTATTTGTTTTGCTGTTTCATTCAGGGCTATTATATACGGTAATTGTTGAGAAACTATGGTGAGGAATGGTCAGGATCTCGGAGGCTAATAGTGTTACTCTCAATGTAGTCTATCTTATTTAAACGCATAACGGCATGGAAGCACCCCGAGATAAGGGATGAAATCAGGGAACAAATATAATGTGAAGAAGACTCAGATTGATATGTGCTAAGTTATGGACCTATATGATTGAGCTATAAGGATGTGTAACAAAATTAAATATATCAATTATTCAAATATAACAATAAAAGGTCTTCCGGTAAATTGTAAACGTCCCATAACTAACGACACATTGCATACAGATTTAAAAGTTCCAACAATACAATAAGTCAACCATACCAAAGTCATCAAGCATCACACAGTTCCAGAAAATCATCCAAACTCACTACTAGACAAACTTTTATAACCAGTTATCAATAAAAGACTCAAAAAGATTTTAGATTTATTGTTGTTTCCATTAGTCCTCGATTGAGGAAAGAAAATGTATTTAGTCTTGTCAGTACAAAAACTACAAGCACACAAGAGATCACAAGCACACACTGGGGACACGCAATGAAGTTTTGATTACTTGGAGCTCCGCGACCAGGAAACTGTCCTTCTTCAGGCAATACGTGAAACAAACAAAAGAGCAGGAAAAACTGTACATAAAGTTTAAAGATATGTGGTATGTTATTTTACAAGGCAGCTCATTCAACACTTTTGCAGGAACCTTTATTTTAGAGGGGCGATTAAGAAAATCCTGTACCGAGTAAAACACGCCATTTAATTTTTTCTCTGCTTCACGAAACTTTTGTAGTTATTGTTTTAACCTCTGGAGGAAGGCTGTTGTATAAAATTATCCCGGTATTGTGAATACTTTTCTGGTGGAGAGCAAGGCGATGCTTGTCCGACCTTAGAGCTGAACGATTTCTGGTCGCGTATTCATGAAAGTCGCCATTCGTTTGAAACAAATTTATGTCCCGTTTTACAAACTAATTTTTTCATAAATATATACGCTTGGTAAAGTAAGTATTTGCAAACTTTTGAAGAAAGACTTGCAACTCGATCTAGAATTCGTACTAGAAAGTATTCTAATGGCACGCTTTTGCAACTTCATTGCTCCTGGAGCAGTTTCCCCAATTAGAGATGCCATAGCTCATAATTGAATGAAAGTACGTGAAGTAAACCATTTTGACGTACTTTTTGTCAACGTGTCGCATTAGTGTTCGGAGAGAATAACAAGCTGAACTTATTTTCCCAGTAAGCAGATCTATATTGTCATTTCACTTTAATTTATTATCAATCCGAAGACCGAGGAAAGGCGCATTGGCTGAGAATTTGTCTACGGGTCTATTACTAGCATCAGCACTAAATTGAACTAACTTAGTCTTATCGAGGTTGAGGGATAATTTATTCACGTTAAACCAAATATTTAGACCCTCCAGAGCGCTGTCTACTTTCTTAATCAGATTATCGAAGTTGTTATCTGCAATAACTATATTTGTGTCATCCGCGTAGAGAATCGATTTTAGAGGATTTACGTATCCTGGATGATCATTTATGTATACAATAAAAAGTAAAGGCCCAAGAATTGATCCTTGAGGAACTCCACATGTTATAAATTCCCAATCGGATAAGATGTGGGCTAGTGAACTATTTTAAGTTGAAGTAATCATTGTTTATTTAAATTCTAAAGTCATTGTATATATCCCTGACCATGTTATTATATAGTAATACAATTATTAGCCATCAGAATTTTAGCTGACGATTATTCAGATCGCTAAATTCATTATGATAAAAAAAGTGCTTAGTTGAATAGTGATATTCAGCACTAATCTACAACGTAGAAGAGAGAAGTGAAAAGTGCTGATATTGTACGAAGAGCATTGATATTAGAGTCTAATCCATATTTATGTGTCATTCAGTTGATCAGTGACGCGGTTGATGGCGATTAGCGCAGCCACCGGTTATAAGCGACGGGTGAGAAGATGTTATTTGAGAGGTTAGTATTGATTTCATTCCTTTTCCTTTTGGGATGGATAAATAAACGCGCGGTCAACACCAGGAAATCAGTATTATACAACAATTGACGATAAGTATTACAAAGTGTAACATGGCGTCCGCTCGGCCAGAAACGACAGTCCGTCAATCTCAAAAGGGAACTGCTTTACTGTACATCATGGCTGACTAACGGAATGTGAAGGTAGAATATCTTAGATTTCTCCGCGTTCGTTGTCGGTCTTACAAAAAGCGAAAGTATTTTAGTTGGAGCGACGTGAATAAATATCATATGACTCCTTCGTTCTAGCGAGATTTAAATCAACCGATTTTAGATTTTTCTATTATCACTTGCAACTTAATTCGACCAACAACTGCCAGTTGAATTGCAGCTCTTTATCCGATGTTTCCTCTGTTGACTATTGTATTAAATATTTTTATGAAACCCAATTCAGGTTATATCCTTAAATCTGACCAACAGGAAACTGGGTGGACAATGATATACATTTAAGAAAAAATTCTGGCATATGTTGTGTATCAGGCAGTTTGCCGAATACAAAAAACAAAATGATATAATTACCTATACATTATCATCAGAATTACTCGGAAAAGTTAACTGCTCTTTCCTCTACAATATAAACAGACGTTTTGCCCTTGACCGCCCACATTATTGCCGCTAGTCCACAAGATGAAATATTTTAAAATGAAATCCTCGACGCCTCTCTCGTACTAGTTTAATAGCAACAGATTCTTCTGCCTTCAACTATGCACCAGATTCGGCCAAGTACATAAAAAGCTGCCCAATATACAGTAAAATAATTTTCATATACTTAAACACAGAGCAGTTTGAGAAAAGATATCATCACAAAGGTTAATATTTTAATCGGATTGGTTTTGTACAGTTTATTTATTGGAATGGCAAAATTTTACTGATTAATTTTTGTATCACTTATAAAAGCTTGTTGTAACTGTAAATTGTGATATAGCTATAAATTTTTATTCTTCCCTTTCTCTGCCTGCAGCCCATTTAGGGTCAACTGCGGACTGTCATTTTACATGACATTCCGATTTTGGAGTGATAAGTGGTCCGCCCTGCTGTATTCTCCAGCAGTCTTAATCCGAGTCTCATTGACCAAGACGTCAGAAACATCCAAGCCCATGTCTGGATTCGACCCCGGAGCCTCTGTATATTTAGGCAGCGACTCTAGCCACTAGACCACAGGAGGTCTGCTAACTATAAATATCAGTAGAAATATAATATTATAATAAATACTTCAAACTTTAAAAATTAGATGTACGGTCTCTTTGTTTCAGGTAGGATATTTAAAATCAGGGGCAAAATAAAAATAATACTTCGAATTTATAAGCGGAATTGGAATAACACGTATATCTTTCACTCAAAAAAGAGCTCTTTTTCATGTTTCATTGTTTCTTTAGAATGACAAGCTTTACAACTATCGAATGTGGTAATTACGATTCCAAGAACTCTAATTACACCTATGACTGAACTAATTGTAAACTGTGTACCTAATTAAAGATGGATTTTGGCATTGATATAATGACCAATTTATTTTAGTAGCGCATATTTCGTTTTACATTTTCTAATTTTAGGTAGTAATGAATTATGTACGAGTGAATGTCAGAAATAAACTCAGCTACTTCTATTACTCTGGTTATTACATTAAAAAAAAAATCTGGGTTGCTATCAGCCAGGTGGATCAGCAAAATCAAGTTTGCTCGTTGTTTAATTTTTTGTTGCTATTCTTTAATAGGTTAATATACAAACAAAACTTTTTTATCAGTGGAATTTTTATTATTTAAACGGTTTGTAATATTTTGATCAAGAAAGATGGGTTTATACGTAATTGGATCATATTTCTCTGAGCATTCTGTTTGTGTTTTTAATATTGTTTGGTTGTAATAAGGCACATGGAGGTACGAAGTGGTGGCAGCATGTAGCGAGATAAAATCTGTGCAGTCCATTGTGCAGGAGCAGGCAGCTGCGATGGCATCGGCGTTATGCAACCCTGGCCATGTCTCCGTACTTCTCGGTGCAAAGGTATACGAACTTGAAGCGATTAATTAAAGAGATATTGGCGGGGACTCGAGGGAGGCGGAGACGAAGGTTGCATCGCAGCCTTGGGCAGTGGTTTCGCTAGTTTCATAGAACAGGTGCAAGGCGACGCCAAGCGGTGCTCGACCCTGCATTGTTAGGAAATGGGACACGTTCGTAATTGAACCACACGTTGCGTCACGTCGCTATTACGTCCAGTACGATTAACACGAACCTTCAAATTTATGTCTTGTCTCATGATGTTGAAAATTTCACAAATGGCATTGAAATACTTCTGTAAAACTTGCTAGGAATTACTATGCAATTCATTTTTTAAAAAAAATTATTTAACGTGTGAAATATAAGGGACATTCAATAATTAAAGAGCAAATTGAACTAGAAAACAAAAATGAATTTTTTATAAAATTATACTTTTACTGCTTCTCATCATATTCCACGCGAATATTAATGAGCTTACCCCAACAACGTACTAGTTTATTTTATACCCGATGCAAACAAGTCTGTCTAGTTGTTTGAGCCTGACTCCCAGAAATTATTTGACGTCGTCGTTATTGTTGATTTTTTTCCCCACGTAATGCCTCCTTGAATGGGCTAAACAAAATTAAAATTGGAGGTCTTTTCGATAGTTAGCTTTTGTGTCCCACCTTGCTCTTCTTTTTCTGTACTAGAGCTTGTTACTGATAATGTTGTGAACTTTTTTTTATTCACAATAAATTAGTTGACGTGGTTTCTAGTTTCAAAAGCAGATCGTTTTGAAGTTGATACATTAAAAAATTTATTATATATAAATTGGTTTTAGCATGTAAGATATTTTAGTCATATATATTCACATTGTGAAAGAGTCATCTGTTTTACTAATTTTTTTTAACATTTCTTATTTTATTAGTTTCATGGAGGGACTGAAGCCAAGCATTTCTAATTTTCTTGTCTCCTCATCCTTATTACGAAAGTTAGGAGCCAAAACAGTCCTAAAAATATCCTATCCTTCCCTGCCTTTCCTTTTTATATATTTTGTTTGTCGAACAACTCCGGTTTTCCGCTTACAAGCCACGTTTCCGGATCTCCATGAAGCTTTGATCGAGTTGTTGTAGGTTCAAAATTATACGGAGTTTTATACTCTAATTATTTATGACTTCATTATTAATGCATTTGTTTGAAATGTTAATTTTATTTACGATACTATGAGTTTTGCATTAGCAGAGTTATGTAATTTGTTTACGATAATTATTTGATTAATCTTAATATTGCTATTATTTATATTCTATCTCATGTTATGATGTCTATATTTTATACTCACCCGGTCCCCGGATTTGAGAGTTCAGTTCGATGATGAGTAGATTGAGTAATAATGTAGTAATATATGCATAATTGTTTATTATTATTCATATTCACTGCTTTGAAGTACTGTGTTTAAGAGTCTGTGTTTTTAGAGTCCTGTATTTTGTCCGTTCTATAGCGAATATCTTATATGTCAGATTTTCTCGAGGCGCGGTGAGTGATTGGTTTCTTATTATTTCCCATAGTCTTTTTTTTCTTAAGGTTTCTCTTATTGTCTGATGTTATGAACTGTGCCAATACTTACTGCAACTTCGTCTTCATGAATATCATCAATGTGAATTGACACTTCAATTGGCCGGCCAGGGCGATGAGCGTCAATCATTGAGGTTCTATTGTTCTGCTCAACCAAGTTATTGAACCACCGTGGTTCACACAATTTTACCATAATATAAAATCATTCGTGAAAAGATTTTAGCTTGTTTTTCACCTTTAGAAAGAAAAAAGCGGATCACTGAACGTTGTTCAACTATTGTGCAAAATTTAAACGAACACGCCGTCGTTAAATGCAATTTTGAGTTTATAAACAAACAGTGATAGAAACTTAAGTCAGAAAAGTACTGAACTCTTTCTACAAAAAGCTTTTTCTTTCTACATGAATTTTTCTCTTAATTAATTAAAGTTACTTGGATTTTGTATTATGGACTTGTTAAATGCATTTATTACTCTTATTAGAATCCAAATATCCTACTTTTTATTCAGTGTAATAAAAAAGAATTTGCTGAAATTAATCAGCGACCAAATCACAGACGAACAAATATTGATCATTTTATTCATGCAAAGTTTCGTCCACAAATGTTTGGCACACGCAATAAAAAAATTTCCGAGGTTAAATTATATAGGTTTATTAAATTTGGTTTACTTTTATTTATTTTTAATTATGTTTCGGGTTTCTGTACTTACTTTCACTGTAAATGTGGGCCTATTTTCTGACTCATTCGCATATACATTTATTTGGTATCTTATACTAAATAAACAATTATAACTGACATCCATAATTTTGTTTTTAAATAGAAGTCATAATATTAGAATATTATATAAGCTAATGAGCTGACCAAAGAGCTTGGTCGTTAACAGTGACAGTTCCTCCTTACGTTTATCAGCAGGCCGCTTGACAATTTTCTTGCACTTCGTTTTCCATTAATTTAATTATATTTATTAAAAATTATCTTTGTAAACTGATTAAAATAACTCATTATTCAGAGCGAATGTTATATTTAAAGCCAGAATTGCTGATACTCGATTCTAAACTATACATTAATTTTCTCGTTATTGCTTATTCCGTTCAGTTTCTCTGGTAATAAATATGGCATCCGTTCCTTCCATGCCACCGTATGGATTGATTATCCACTGTGGTATTATCATACTCAAAATATTCTCGAAACCAGTTTCAAAATCTGAATAGAGGGCATTTGAATGTTGAACGCAGGTTGAGAAGTCTGTGGCAAATTGGGGAACTGGGATAATTCGGGCCGTCCAATGTTTTGCTGCATAAGCCTAATTATGGGAAGAAACGGTGAAATGATGGACTTAAATTTAGTGAAATTTAGCTTGTTACCTTGTAACTGCAAGTTAATCTTATTAAATTTAATAAACAATCTGGTTTCCATTTGATTAATTTTTAATTGGATCTTTCCTATTATTCTCAAAAATTGATTCAAAAAGTGCAAAAAATCTTGTAAAATATAATCCTTTCGACAGACAGCGTACTTCAGTGTGAAGGAGTAATTGTTCAAAATTCTCATGATTTTCTTCACACAACAGCGTAAATAACTGCGTCTACAACGCGTTACTTCCTTTGGTACAGGTTACAATATACTGCATAAAAATACCTTACATTTACACAATAAAAACCTACACACATTGAAAATAATACGTGCGTGAGCAAAGCTGCGGGCAACTGCTACTTTATAATAATTCTTAAACAGTTTCATGTATCAGAAAATATACGCAATAACTAAAAATTTAAAATGATTCATCACGGAGCATTAACATTTGTGTTTTAAAAAATTTTACTTCATAGGTAGTTTTATAATTTATGTAGATATTTAGATACCATCTGTTTATCTGTATTAATAGTTTTCGCAGGTTTTCCCGGTAAATAAGCTGCTGGAATGGTTCTCGGCTTCCCAACCAGGTGGCGTTTGCTAAACACGACGTTTTATCTACAACTAACACCGTCGAAATCTTCTGGTTAAAAAGCTAAAAAGTTAAAAAGCTAAAATTAAAATTACGACCTGCTTAAATGAGATCCACTATCGTTGACCCCCATTTACAACTTATGGTCCCACAATTTTTTTTTCACAGACCCCGGGGAGTCACGGGACTAGAGGTAATGAGAAAGATTCATCTAATGAAACTAAAATAAATATTTACCAGTAATCGTAATTCATAAGCAACACAATAAATTCACAAAGTCTGTATCAATTTTCAAATAAGTTAATAAATACATTAATTTACAACCGTTTTCCGTAGAAGAAAAGTTGAGGCTTTAGTAGCTCATGCGTAGTGCTTCTTTGCATTTCAATACTAAATTCTTTGCTGAATAGTAACAAATATCTACCTCGATAAAGAATTCGCTTTTTATTATAGTTTTTAATCTTATGAGACGATTTTATCATAAGAAATTGCTTGATTAAAAAGCGAAATAATATTAAATTTTGAAAAGCAGCCAGTTTCTTCAAATTTTTTAAGTAATTGAGAGTAATTTCGAATGTGTCCATCCTATTGAGTTAAAGCATAATTCTTCTGTTCTCACTCTCCATGCTTCCCTCACTTTCATATTCTTTTCTAACATTTTTTAATTTTTCTCTCTATCAACTAACAAAATTTTCTATCCTACACCATATCTTGTGTAATAAACTTACTTAGGCTGTAAATTTCAGTGAATAACTTCAAATAAAGAACTGAAAATGAATCTTCAATTATTGTTGTAACTAATTGGTTACCTTGCTCTACCTTTCGCATCCCCCCCTTTTCAATTCCCTTCCTACGCTATTAAAGGGGAGTTGCCTGTTTCAGGATCACCCTCATGTAGCCTGTTAACCCAAAAAAAAGTTCATGAAACGCAATAAGCTAATGAGGTAACTAAGAATACTCACAAATAATACTTATGAGATACTTTTCGGACAATTGTACACTTCTTCAATATCATTGGAATAGTTTCATAAAAGTTTGATTAAGTAGCAATGATTATTTACAATTAACGGAAAATGTGAATATAAATAACAGTAACGCAGGATGCTGCTGATTAAATGTCGGTAGATAATATGTAATCCATCTCCACAGCTAAGTCATAAATTAAAACTTTTTACCCTCATGAATTAAAAGAACTGAATTTCTCGTACACTGCAACATCCCCGCCAACAAAAAGATATTATAGTTTCACAATCTCGTAGCATGATGAATATTGTCGCAATAATATAAAAATGTAGAAAGTACTCAGGTCTATAATATATAGAAGTAGAAAAACAAACTCTGTTTCTGAATGTTCTGAAAAAGAGGTTAAGCTTGAAAGGTGCAGGAGAAATCTTTGTGGTCGTGAAAGTGCTTTGTAACAATCAACAGCGAGGTATTATTTCTGGATTTATTAACCAACAAACAATTGGAAATGTCAGAAGGTCGTTGTATTTTGATTTTGAACACCAGTTGCAATGAAAGCATTACAACTAATACTACTTTCCCCCCTTTCTGTGAGCTCACTTTAATATTAAGCGTGTCTAAATGCGGTATTGAATTCTATCTTATTTTGAAATATACTTATTATAGCTTCTTATTGAGAATAAAAAATTAATTTCTTTAATTATGTTGTGGTTGTAGAAAAGAAAATAACACTTGCAACTAAAACCTCGACTCTGCGTTTGCTTTCTAGTGAATGTAAATGGGATTTTTTTTGTCACAATTTAACAAAAGTGAACGACGGTAATATTTATCATGACGTTGACTTTTTATAACTGTATTAACATACGGGTCTATTTTATTAAAATGATGAAAAAATTTTCTTATTTAAAAAATATTTGAATTGATTAAGAAATTAAATTATGATACATCAGATGCAGTCCTTTACTTAACTCTTACATGGCAATTACAATTACCATTATTTATGACGGCTACGTTTTCTCAGAGTAATTTATAAAACATGTGACTATAAATGAATCTTTTAATTATATAAAACAAAAAGACAAGGGTTCTTTTTGTGAGCATATGGTGTAGCACGAAAGCGGTTATCTGCGCCGCCGTGAGAAACATTCACACAGCTTTTATTCGACTTGTGCACAGAACATAGAATAGAATTCTGTGGACTTCTGTGGCTGCTGGGTCGGCTGGTCGTTCCCTCTGCTTCCGCGAATCAACAGCTTTAACTGCGTTAACTCTCTTTTGTCGGCAGTTCGAAAAGGGTTTTCCTCTGGCTGGCTGTGGGAATTTTTCTCGTACTCCCCAGGTAAATTAAGCACCGTTCATTTAATTGTAGACTTGCATGAATGGCTTAACTTGGACGATATATTGATGGCTTGGTGGCGGAACGTCTATCATGGAATTTAATTTCTCCAATACTTCTCCGCAATGGATTAACCGGAAACTTCTTCTGAATCTCAATATCAGTTAATCATACTACGTTTCGTCTTCTCCTCTCCCGACTCCTTTCTCCTTCCGTCTAATTGCCAACTAATCAATTATGCATACTTCTACTTCTCCTCTCCCTGCTTCTTCCTCCTTCCGAGTCTACTAGCCACCTCCTAGCAAGAAAAAATTCCTCCCTTCCACTGGGGTAGAATTTTAATCACGTGATCGGTCCACGCCAATCTTACCGATTTTTTTTGCATGTGTAGGAAAGGGGTGTTCTTCCAGGTAGATGACTTCACAGCCTTCCAACTTTCCCGCGACTTGGCGTTAATCCGCCACCTTTTGTCTGATATCACGTCCTCTGGTCCTTCATCGCGTCAGATCACGCCAGACAAAAAATTGAGTTTTCCGTTTGCGTCGCAAATTTTTCGTTCGGCCGCATTCTGGGATATTAATTTTAATTTTGGAAAGAATAAAAACCGAAAGCTTTATGCGCTTTACAAAACGTATGCTCCTACCATTGGGAAGTAATAATTTATATTTTGGTAAATAAAAGTCAAATTTGGTACAACTATAAACCAGAATGGCATGTTTATTGTATATTCTTGAGCTTTCGGTACATTTTATTTTACAAATTACATCCTCGGTTATTTATTTATATAAGTATGGTAAAGTACTTAATTCGACACTAATTTTTTTCAACACGTTGTTTAACTTGTATCAAATATGTCACGTATTTTAACATTAATGTTTTCGTGCAAACCCTACCAATGATCATGGAATGTCAATTTTGTCATGACCAATGTGATGATTCACAGTAACGTAATCGTGTCAATAATGAATTGGCATCTTAAATAATCACAGTATCGTTAAAAATTTTAAAGAAACAGGTGAATTAACTGGTTCTCGGTACTCTACCCGAAGAGTCTGTAAACTATACCTATATTCTAAGGGGGTAAAATACACTCCAAGAGACTTAATAGAATAAATAAATACTCACTCTAACTTTGAAGATACTGCCTGTATCTTAAAAGTGTCATAAATAGCCTCGGTACCCTAAACTACGTAAGAAATGTAAGCAACCCCCTTTCCCTACACGTGCCAGGGCTTTTCTACACATCCAGTTTTTCTTCCTGAATCGTAAGTAACATGTATACGAAATTTGGTACAAATTGCTGTGCACGCTTCATATAGTACGAGGAGATTCGCTTAACCGAGTTTAACCCCTAGGAGCTAATTTACAACTTAACCGGTATGTTTAATGTCCGAATTAAACTCAGCCACTTCCATAATCCCGGACTCTACATCAATTTAAGGCTACTGCCATCCCATGCCAAGATGGGTGGAAATTATATAGTTAACAAACGGATGAAACCTACCAGTCTCATTGACCCAGAAAATTATTTATTAGCGTTTTAGTGTTTCGGCCTCCTTTCGTAGGGGTGGAAGTCGTGTTTTATGTCCTCAGACCATAACAAACGTTTAAAAAACTTACTCTAAATTGATCCACGTGGAACATACAGACATCCAATTTTAGTAATAAAACATAATGCAGATATGTTTAGAGCACTGTCTCGTTAAACGTACAAATCTTTTCATTGTTGTCAGACAATAATAAGTGTCTTATAAATACCTAAATACTTTATTAGAAGTTCACATCATACTTTTTATGTTTGAACTAAGATTTCTGTAATCCATACTTTACTCAATGCTCGTACGAATCTTGATATCACTACCTGAAAAGTATTGGTTTCAAATACCTCAGAGTATCAAATGTAAATCCGATCGAATTGTTTCATAACGTACTTATTAACTTTATCTCTTGATTACTTTTCAGTACTTTCCATGATAGAAAAAATATCACTTTATTGTTTGAAGTATTCATAAAAATATTATTGGTGATTTATAAATAAATAGAGTGTCTTAAGGAAGCTTAATAATTAATATTTATTTTGGACATAATAAATATTTTTAATTATAATTGACTCATTTTAACGAACAGAATCTCCTTTTATGACTTACATACTAAAAGGAACTTCATATGAAGTATTAATTTGAAATATACATAAAAATAAGTTACAATAATACTTTACTTAAGCCTGGAAGGTATAAAAAGCTCTGCTAATGAGGCGCATCAGACCAGTCATGAGGACTGAGCAGTGAGCTATACAAACTGTTAAAAATCCTAACATAGTCCATACCTTAAACATGTGTAGTCTTAAATGGCCAGAACACCTAAGAAGGAAAAGAACATTAGCCAGTGGAAGAAATTAACCTTCGTACGGCCAGTAGATAGGAAAAGAATATGAATGTTGATGACCTCTGGAGAGATGATAAGGTTGCCTCCGTTGCTCTCTGGTTTTTAAGATTTTCAACTTAATCAGTTTTGAGAGACATTTATTCTGCGGAGACCTTGGGCATACGGTAAAAGCTGTCCGTCGATCCAATTGGATCAGTCGACCAGCTGCCTCCTAAGTCGGTTGACCCCACAGCATATTCGTCTCTCGTTATTCGGAATGGCGTAAGACTAGTGCCTGAAGCAGGTTTTATAGGGTTTTCCCTGCATCTCTTTCAGGTGAATACCGGGCAGGATCCTTAAACTACAGTCCACAGGCCCACGTTACCCTTCGCTGCCTTACTTATCTCCCCTTTCAAATTCCCTGCTATGCTATTAAAGAGGAGTTGCCATTTATTGAATCACCCTCATGTGACCTGTTACCCTAAGAAAAGACTAGACGGAGCCTTGAATGACCTACAAAACGCTAAAAGTAAAAGCGTGGTGGATAGAGGCGCAAGGATAGTATAGATGGAAGGCTATCATTAAAGTAAGCTATTAGCTTCACAAAGGGCTATAACGCCGGTCAAGAAGAAGAAGTCTGGTTCATGGCATTTACTACTTGTAATTTAGAGCCCAAGCCAAGAACATTTTATTAACTTTACTGAATACACTCACCCTTTCACAGAGGACGAAAAGTTTCTGAGGCCACGAAACTTGATGTTGTACATGTTTCCAGGTGACGGTTATGAAGATAAATTCCACGCATAAATCTCGAGTCATTCATTCTATTTTATATAAAAATATATAAAAACTGGCTACAGTTTTTCCTGGTTAACAACCGGTTAATTCATAGTAAATCTTACGGAAACCGATCATACGACTCTACATTTATTTCGTGGATATTATCACCAAATATACATTTACCAGACAGAAAAAAAAATATCAAAAAAAACATAAGTTTATTAGACATTATACGAAAATGAATTACGGTACAACGTCGATTATCGGAACTAATTGAGACAATCTATAAATCGGATGACCCAATCTATAAAATTAAAAATACCTTTAAGATAATGTTGGAAATAATGCTATAAAATACAATTCGCTACGTAATGGAATTTGCACTGTAGTGCTTATGTTTCATTTGGATATGCACACTGATGAAACGTCTTTCATGCACTCTTGTAATAGTAATACGTTTTGTTATTGTGGTATTCAGTGTTGACAAGCCTTTTCATTTCCTCATAACTAATTCACTAATCTGCTTAGCGTGTTCTATCCTTAGTCTCCCTCTTATTTTCTTAGCTCACACACTGCGCTCTAATGCTAACTTTACAAGACCCTCATGTCTCAAAACTTGGCCTATTAATCTATCCCATCTCTTGGTCAATTTCCTCCAAATTGTTCGCTCTTCCCCTATTCTGCTAACAGCTTCCTCGTTAGTGATTCTATCCACCCATCCGATTTTCAACATTCTCCTATAGCACCACATTTCGACCACTTCTATTCTTTTTCTGTTCGCAACTACTATCGTCCACGTTTTGCACCCATTTAACGCCACACCATACGAACATTTTTAATGATGATTTCCTAATACTCATACTTATATTTTCCACTCCATCACATTGGTTTTCACTCTGTTAATCCTCATGTTCTCTTCCTCCAGGATCACATTCATGCCATTTATTATGGTTTTAAAGTCTTCTTATGACTCCCCTAATACCACAAGATCACCAGCAAACCTAAGGGGTCTTATTTCTTCTCCTTGAACCCTTTTCCATATTCATTTTTACATTCTTCATCGCCTGTTCTATATATAAGTTAAAGAGCATGGGTGACAGACTATTTCCTTGTCTTGCTCCTTTCTTGATTTCTGCTTTCTTTTGTTGCTCTTCAATTCTAATTATGTGTAGAGGTTATGGATAAATCTTATCGATATTTTATTCCTAGCATCTTTAAAATCCTTAACAGTTTACTGACTTGATTTTCAAGTAAAGTTATTATATCCAAAGTAATGTTAAAGCTTATACAATGTTATAGTTTTATGATACAGCAATTTTATTTATGAACTACCACTGATATTAATTTTTTTAACTTCGCTTTTATTCAAAACGTTAGCGTAACTTTGAAAATATGCACATACTAACATCTTAAAAAAATTAAAAGATTTAAAATGAAAATATGAACGCTGTTCTTAAAACATTAACGCATTTATTTAATTCTTTTTGGAAGAAAAGTAAGGGGTACGAAATTTTCAGTTGTCTGCGGGAGCTGGAAAACCCGGCAACGCCTTTTCAGGGAGTATATGTGAACACTTAATTCATTAACTAAATTTACCGTAAGGATTGGACAGTGTGATGATTCTACCTACTTACAACAAGTAAACGACCCGCCAATTTATTTATTATTAAATATATTTCCGTTTTTTAGAATCGTGGGTTTTACAGAAACAATCAACAATTAACGGTTATAGGTGTAATTTCCTTTCATATTAATTTCACATCAATCGGCGACATTCAGAATACGAATCGTTTCATTTCATGGTTCTTAAAATCTTACACTACTATCCAATGGAATATCACCGGAAGATACATGAAAAGTAATTTAACATTTGTTTTTCATGATTTATTTAGCAGGTCATCCTTCACAAACAGACAATATTTGTTTAAAGAGCTACTTTCTAAGGAACTCTGACAGCGCTAACTTTGTTGCATCACGTCTTCACTCTCACTTGGAATGCGGGACTAGACACACATTTAGCCACATTCTCTCCTTTTATGTCTCAATACGGCAAGATTGCGGTGGCATCCATCTTCCCTGACACTCTGTCTGTAAATTTATCTCTTGTGTGATGTGAAGACTAATGAGGCTGAGGTTGCTATTTAATATCGTTTCGTGAACGACAGTTCAATTTCCTCTATAAATTTGTAACATTTTTCATTTTTTGCACTACGGCATATTTTTAAACCGTTATAAGACCTAGGGAATATTGTATCACTGCTTTTATTGCTGTTATTCTTGTTACAGATGCAATACGGGAAGCGGCTGACTTCTTACTGATGCTGATAATACGAAATCAAAAACATACTACCGTTGATTTCGTCGCACGTAAACTAACGTAAAAATATTATTTTACATATTTCAGCTAACAATATTGTTATCCGTAAAGTAAAAACAGTGTGACGATAACATCCGTGCAGATATCCGGGTTGAGGGAACGATCAGCTTCATTTTTGGATGGGAGCAACAGAAGCTGTATGTAAGAGTAAATACATATATGGATTTTCTTTCCTGCAAACAAACACATACTTAAGGCGAAGAGGCAGAATATACAAGGAACAATAATAGCTTGCAAACAAATACGCACACGAATCCTCTATTATAAATAAAATTCAAATAAACGATACATGAAACATAATAAAAATATTAGCAATAATAATTATATAACGTATATTAGAGACAAACTAGAAATCGTACCGTATTTGGAAGTTGGCTACAATAAAGTAATCAGAATAATGAATCATGAAAATTATAACACTGTTGATTTATTAGCAATTAAAATAGGACACATAGGTTCAACATAATTAAATGAGGAAATGTTAGTAGAAAATTGATGTAAGGACAATGGAAAGTTAAAAAGAACCTTGACCGATAATGTCTAAAAAAAGGTTTATTAATAGACTATCACACAAAGGTCCGATAATAATTCTACTAACTTACAAAATGAATTGAGAGTTATAATTACGAACATGATTTATTAAATTATATTCATAATATATCTTTAATTTTATTTACAGCCCCAACTACTAAAGGTCACAAGAGACTGTTTTCAATTACGGTAACTTGTTTCTTTGTTAGGGGAACTCAATCAAAACTACGTTAAGGCTTAGTCGAGTTTCGAATCCGGACCTCTTTGGTGCGAGGCAGCGTCGCTAACCACTACATACAATATGTGGAAATGTAGCTATTTAACTATTTATGTTTTTAATGTGGTATGTTTTAAATAATTAAAATAAAAATATAAAATAATACAAAGCTATAAAATTACACTTTCAGAGCAGGAGCGAGGGAATGCTCTCACACGGACAAACGACTAAAACAGTTAAATAACAGCCACTGAACGGCTTCGTTGCTTGACGAACCCTTTACTTCGAGCGTTGTGATTGGTAGATCCAAGTTCACGTTTACTGTCAACTAACCGTTATCGGTCTTCTTATTTAAAAGAGATTATAAATACCCATATGAAAGAACGATGTCCGAAATAAAACTTCCCATTGATAAATAACCTGTATCCTCCAAGCATATCATCAATTAGAAATATGCGTTTGAGTTGTAAAATGCCTCGTTTTAAAATTTTGTCACCAAGTATTATTCCACAGTTATATCCGAAATATATTATATGTAACATCACTGTATTTAACGTAGGAACTGGTACTATGATCTCAACAGTAGTGAAATGATGGTTTCGTATTTTAGTTTTATTTATAATATTTGGCTAATTTTTTTTCATATATTAATAGTTTATTTAACAATTTAATTTATTCGTTTAATTGAATGAAATCTTTCTCCCAAGATATAGTTAAAGTGGCAAATTTACAACCAAGTTTTTGTAATAAAAAGTTTGTTTTGACTTATCTGTAGTCCAGTGTTATTCAATTTCTTGCTTTTACAGGCACACACTAGAAACAAAAAAACACTTTGTTCTGCTTTTAATTTTAATTCCACTTCATTTATATTACCTCGCTTATGCCACTCTGCTCACATTTTTATATCTTCACAAATATTCTGTGCCCTCTCAATTTCGTCTAATTACAATAGTTATGATACATTTCAGTTATGCCAACTTAGTTGTCTTTATGAAGTGATTTGTGCGGTGTGTCGCTCTTGTTCCCCTTGCACTTTTGAAAATCTCCTTGCAAAAGGAACCAGGATTACAGAAAAATTTAGTAGTATATTTTTTATCACTTTATTTTGTCTCTTTATTAGCTGGTTTCTTACCTATTTTTGATAATTCCTACTTTTTCTCAGAAAATAATTACATACCGGCTGTTGTTAAATTTTAACTTTTCTCTCAAATTTTTGGACACTTGTAACTATGTAATCCTCTGTGATGCTGACAGAACAAATTGATTTGCCACACTGCAAATAAATCCAATAACATGGAATTCCGCGAAATACATGATACGAAAACGAGACACTAATTCAAATAACTCACCGTATAACATTTTATTAACATTTGCTAGCAAAGGAGAAAACGCTGAAAATTATTAGCACTGAAAATTGTAAAAACACAGTTTGGCATATTCCAAGGAACAGTGATGCTCCTCCGTTTGGTGGAATGAATAGTCACCTTTGATATAATTATATAGTTGAGAATTTTGTTACGCAACAAAGGTAACCGCAGTTCAAGTGGTAGTGAGAGAGTCCTTCCCACTTGAAATTATTTTATACGTCACAATTTTAGTTTGTGGCTGCCAGACGTTACCATGGAGGAGATTACATAAAGATTTAGATTTATCGTTATTTCCATTAATCCTTGGTTGAGGAAATAGGACACATCAAACATTACATCAAGTAACAATTGATAATAAGAACAAAATAGAATAACATAATTGACTATAAAAATCAATATTTACGTAAGTAAAAAAAAACAAGCTATGGTATGAAATCATTGGAAATACGACACGCACAAACACACAGCGAGAAGCATAAACAAACGCTTAAACAATACAGATTTCACTTCTTGGAGCTGCACGACAAACAATCAGACCTTTCGTAGTAGCTCCAGGCAATACACGAAACATACAAAAGAGCAGAAAAACTATACAGAAAGTTATAAAGTTCCATAATAGGACATTCAACACTTTTGAAGGAATTTCAACTATTAGGAGAAAGGTCAAGAAACTCCTGTACAGAGTAAACTGTCCCGTTTAATAGAATATTTTTACACTGATTTACAAAACGTTTGTAATTTATTCACTGGAGAAAGGCTGTTATATAAAATTATCCCGGTCTGGTAAATGTTTTTACGGTAAAGCTCACCAAGCAGCAAATCAAAGCAAGTAGAGCAAAATTGTATTTAGAAGAAAGACTGGTGACAAAAAATATCCACAAATTTAAAAAAATGTTATTAGTGAAGCCGTGAAAGTGATAAACTATGTAAAATCAAAACCACTTCAATCCAGATTAAACAAAATTTTGTGCGATGAAAAGAGTCACTATTAAGACTTTCTGAACTCCGAAGTGAGTTCTTGGTCTCCTTGAAGTCACAAAATGATTCCGGACAATATGTTGTTGAAATTTCAACAAATCCTTAATGTTTACATATATCGCAGATATTTTTACATAGTGCAATTAACAAGGAACAAGTATTACAATTTTTTATACAAGAGATAAAATTACGTCTTTTGATAATAAATTTTTTTGGATTTCATCAGTTGAATCTAATGATTTTAATTGTTCTCCTTCCTTACACAATGTTTAAATAAATGAATTTTTCCAAGTTGTTTTAGAACACGTACATAACTTGAAATCAACTGTTTTTGCAAAATCTTTCCGAAAAATATTGTGTTCAGAATCCATTTTCCGCGACAGCTTTACTCCATCTATGAAGATCTAATTGATATAATCAGTGACTGTTATTGGACACAAGTATTTGTTGTATACTGTCACAAGAGTACCCCGATATTTCAAAACAAACTATTATTGTTTCACTTCAGTTTTATGCGAAGCAGGATATTCTTCTTATGCTGCAATGAAGACAAAGTGCAGAAAGAGACTCGACGCCACACCAGATATTAAAATTTAACATACAAATATTTGGCCTGTTATCAACAAGATATGCAATTGGAGGAGCCAAAATCATCTAAGTCATTAAGTTCTTAATTAAATAATATTTGTATGTTTATATCATATAAGTTTTATATTTAAAAATAATTACTAAATAATAATTTTTTTAAATTTTACTAGTATTAATTACCTACGTAAAAAGTAGCCCAAGGGTTCCGTTAAAATGTCTGGTATTGCCAAGTGTTCCATTGCAGAAAATGTTTGGGAAACCCTGATCTACGGTATCGAAAGCCTTAGACTGATCAGCATACAATTAATTCTGAACATTTTGAGTAATTAATTTTTTGAAAATAAAGATACTGACTGAAAGAAAATAATTGCAATAGTTTTCATTGAACTATGTACCAGTCATTGATTTCGCGTATTCGTTACCAGTCAGAAACAAAGAAGATCATGATGCAGCAGCTGTTTATCTGCGGGACTCGTTGCTGAATGATAAGAAGGCGTGGACGGAACGCTTAGCCAGAGGCGTAACGGTACAAGTGCATTTTATCCGCGCGCGTCGTGCCAGAGCTGGGTGCCATTAGCAATCAGCTGCGTGGTGAGTAGTTACCACAGACGCGGGATTGGCATGCGCCGGAGAGCAATTTGCGTCACTTATCTCGCAAGGGCTGCGGTGAAAGCTGATAACGCCACTGTCCATCTTCTTGCGTCGCAAGGACACCTTGCGTCAAGATGAATGATTCTGCGAAAATAAGACGCCAACCGAATCGCAATTTCGAATGGCTCCTCGTTCCACCAGCGAAACGAGAGTAGTTTGTTAATTCTCCCAGAGACTGCAGTCTTCAAGAATTTCTTTCGTTTACGAAACCTATAAAACAAATGACAAATCGTATATATGACATTTATACCAAGGACTATAAAAATAAAGCACTTTTGTTACATTCTAATATACATTGAAAATAAGATGCCCAACTACTCTGAAATTAAAATATATAAGACAACTTAGTTTTTTCCTCTCCGGGTCAATTCTATACTAAGTGTTACAGAAAAAAGTAGCAAGTGGCTTGATCATCTTAAAAATCATAACGTGTTCGTGCGTTCCATTATGTTTTGGTAGTGCAATTTTTTTTAAAAAAAAACAATATACAGCTTAAGGGATTCTGGTACTGAGGTTTTAGTGAAGACCGAAGAAAAATTAGAAAAAAATACGAAAGAAATTTTTATTTTTTTAAAAAAGGCTGGACATTGGTTATATAATGCTGTATCACAATTCAATATATTATATAACCAATGTCCAGCCTGTTTTAAAAAATAAAAATTTCTTTCGTATTTTTTCCTAATTTTTTTGCAGCGGATCCGTCGTTCCTCCGTATTTGAGGATTTATAAATTCCGTTAGGGCACCAGGTATTTTTCATAAAAAACAACAAAAATTGATTTTAATAGTTTTTAATTTCAAATCAGAGCATGAAAAAAAATTATATCTGCAGGGCGTGGTCAGTCTCTCGTCGTCCCGCCGACACAACCTGCTTCTCCAATCACCTCATGACGACTCAAACCTCTCGCCAGACCACATTGTTGGCTCAAATTGCGTCAGTTCCTCAACAATTGCAACTCGCAAGCTGGCCTGCATATATATATATATATATATATATATATATATATATGTGTGTGTGTGTGTGTGTGTGTATGTATTTCCACATCTCAGTGCCTGCAGTGATAGTTGAGGTATATGAAGCTAGACTGCAGAAATATAGACTCGGGTTCGAGTCCCACCCGACGCAAGATATTTATTTGTTTACTTTATTTACTTTTTTCACCTTTAATTTCTAGTATTTTCTGTTTCGAGGATGTCCTGCTTCTGAAATATTCCATGTATGTATAAATTGTACTGGATTCCGAATCGGAGTCAGTCTTGCGCTCTACGAGCTTTGTACAGCACTTCGCCGTTAAATAAACGTCTATAACCTCTACGTGTGTGTTATTCAATCTCACGATCCTTCAGAAACGTGACAATAGGTCAGGTTCAGAGGAAAAGACAGTTTTTTGTTAATGCACTGATTATAATTGAACGTTGTGATACGACTAGACTGCATGACGAAGCAGTACCGAGCAAAGAAAAAGGGCAAGACAACAAAATAAATTAATAAAACCAAGCAAAGAAGCAGTAAAGAAGAAGGCAGAGGGTGTATCACATGAACCTGGTGCATTTTAAATAGCAAGGTGAGACCAAAACATATCTACAGCATAATATTTTACAAAATTGTCATTCTCCTAAACCAATTTTTTTTCTGGTTCAAAACGCTCCATGTGCATGACAGTTTCTCCAATGATGTTGAAAATTTGCATACAACTTCCCTTATATATGTACTAGATATTTGAAATATTTGTTTTCATCAAACTTGTGCTTTTAATAAATTTAAATGTATATAAATATGTCATACGATAGGAGTTGGGGAAAGGAAAAGAATAGAAGCCTTTAAAATGTGGTGCTATAGGCGAACGTTGAATATCAGATGGATGGATAGAATCACAAACGAGGAAGTTCTAAACAGAATAGGAGAAAAGCGAACAATATGGAGGACGTTGACTAAGAGAAGGGATAGATTAATAGGACACGTTTTAAGACACGAGGGTCTTGTAAAATTAGCATTAGAAGGAAGTGTGTGGGGTAAGAACAGAAGAGGGAAAGGAGGATGGAATACGCTAAGCAGATTAGGAAGGATGTGGGTTGTGCTGGTTATAAGGAAATGAAAAGGCTTGCACAAAATATGTTACCATGGAGGGTTGCATCAGACCAGTCTTAGGACTGAACATCTCTATCTCTCTCTACGCCTATCATCTCACTCGTGGAGTTGTTTTGTGGGGACGGATGGTCGACAAAAGATAAGGGTAATAACGTGTGGGATTCACGATTATATTTGTTTACGGTACCACACTTCACTGGCTGAATCGTACCGGTGATGTAGACTAGATTGTAACACCCGCTTCCGACTTACTCTAACACAAGGGACTCTTGAATGAGCCAATAACTCCAACGCCTCATGCTATATCTCGACTAATCTAACAAACGATACAGTCCCTCATAGTGCAAGCGCGTGGAACTGAACATTATCTATTGTAACGGAGAATCGTCTGCATAGGTGTGAAAGTGACATTAAACCGCATTTGTATACGGTTAAAAAAGTGAAATAGACTATTTATAGCCAGTATAGAACTGGTGGACAAGGCGCATTACAAATGGAGTATAGCCTCCATACACGGTCATACATACTGGTATCGAATGCCCACATATAAACCAGACGCCGGAACCTCTCCTCCAAGACTCAGAGTGTCGCGCGGCCAGTGTAATCCCTTAGAATCTATGGAAATAGGTTCTTGCAGGCGACATATGTACCATTGCTGTGGGGGGGCCGATGGGGGGTTCGGCGTGTTTTGAGCTGCCAGCATGTACCCTCTTTGCTGGTATCGATTGGCAGGATGACGCTGGTTTGCATTGTTCACATGGTGCTTGTTCGGCCGGCGCATTGTTACTGTGGTAGAGTGTGCACGATCTATGTATTTACCAGCAGCACAAGACTTGTCAATGGAGTTATGTAGTGACACCAATGGAGGTTGTTGTTGTTGAGGACGTTCAGTGACGAAGTGTATGGGGTCTGATGGCAACTCACCGGGATGCAAACTTTGTAACATCTTACATCCGCGGAACGGCACATACCCCATCCTCCCTAGGTTTAATCATGGATTTAGTTCGTTTATCATCCATATAGCTGGTGAGTACTCCTGTCCTGTTCTGAATATCGAGCACCCCACACTATGAACGTAATTAAAGGACAACCGTTATCCGGATGTAAGAACCGGTGTGGTGGCTGCCGAAAGACGGTTCCGTGGAATCCTCATTTCCTAGCTTCTGCTTGAAACGACGAGAGTCTGAGGAGACTCTGATTGCCAATAGCATTTGACAAGTTACATGTGGGGCCACAGTAATTCTATTACTTAATCTGACTAGTCCTGGCCTTCCCCCTGATAGGTTTACAGCCCCTAGGAACCAGCTGCGATAAAAACCGGGACCATTGCGCTATTGTTATGCTTGGTTCCTCCTTAAAGAACAGTTCTGTGAGGGGGGCTGTTAATTAAGACTGCGGGGTCGGTAGGTACATGGGTATGTGTTACATCGGGTCAGGATTTGTTACATATCAACGATGGCAGTGGTAATCCTACGTAAATGTGGCACTCGGAGTAGGAATAAATTACTAGTCATGGGGTATTTATTGACTTTGCTGGCATTTTTATCCGACTCTTGTATGTAGTAGGCGGGACGTCTAGGAAGAAAAACTTTATACATTCGGCTTAAGGACATGAACGGACAGTATGCAAACCCTCACTTCTTTTTTTGCACCTAAAAAATGGCAAGCTATCAGGAGAGATCATTAAACCAAAATTTGATACTCAAGAGAGTGTGACCCAAACCACGGAGCCATGGAGTTTGTTAGAGCCTCCGTTGTACCGCAGCAACATATCGTATTCGACGTAAGCATGACATTATGAAGCTTAACAACTTGTACGATTTAACATATGGGTTCATCGGACACAGTGCCTGAAGCGGTGACTATGCCGCCTAGACAGAACCTATATGTAGACATCACCCAGAAATGCTAAAGCTAAACAATCCTTCGAAAGTCGAAATAGTCAATTTGTCTACCGATATGTGTAAACCGTGCGTGTACTGGATTAGCGGAACATTTGATAGAATTTAGATTAACTTATTGTGACAGACGATATAAGGAGTCACTGGAAGGAAAATCACGCATACAATTGTTTAGGCATGCTGAAGTGTATGGTTGGCCTGGTCCAACATAAATATCCTTCCGAGACCCGCGGTTAGATTGATAGAGTCGTGAAATGGTGGTCCCTGTGCGTCCTGCAGACCTCCGCACTCGATAACACACTTTCCTAGTCATATCCGGCGTTAGTAGTTTTCCCATCAACGCCATTTCAGCAGAGATTAGTGAAAGACTTAAATCTTTCCATGTATTTGCGGAGTACATTGTGAGTAGGCATACATATGCCATCCTTGAGTTGTGTTGGACGCTTGTAGGTGGTTGCGTCCTAGCAATGTCTCAGACGTGAAAGGAGGGACAGACGGGAAATCTTTCGACACTGTAATGTGATTGGTAAAGTGCGCACGTCCAACCGTATAGTCGCATCCGTAAGTCTGAAACGAATGCAGCTATCCAAGTGAATGTTCAAAATATTTCAGTATCTCAAATCAGTGTGCGATTCGATATTTCTGAAAAATATTCCAGCCACGATCCAATTTCGATTTCATCGTAGCGCGAGAAAAACCCATATGTCCCATACTGTTGTCAATATGAGACATAACGAGTTGATTTCGAAATTCATTCTATTTATTTCCACCTCAAAACTACAGTTGTGAAACATTTTTCTCAGGAAAAGATTTTGCAAATGTTAAAATGTAGAGAAAATTCTGAGGTTACTTTTAATTCATAAGGGAATATAGCAATGCTAATAAAATGGGTTTAAATCAAAAATCGTTTATGAATGGGGGACAAAGATATTAATATAATGTTTTCAACTATGAGAACTACTTTATATGACCACTGAGTATGATTTCAACATGATTCGCAGTGCATTATTGTGTAATTTTATCTAAATTGATAAAATTAATGTGGCGGTATAACATGAAAAGAAGTTGAATTTCATTTATCTCTCACAGAACTAGACATAAAAATAAATACACTTCATGCTTTTTGATTATGAAAGGCAATGAAAAGATTACAAAATAAAATTTAAAGAAATGTAAATTTGCCTCTTTAATCAACGATTCTTTTTCTCGCCCTATAATTTCTCAAGCACCTCCAGCTTACTCAAAACTTGGATCATGAAATCTTTTCAGACACAAAATTCTTGTTTGTCAATAAATTCTAATCAAACTGACACAAAAATAAAAAATTATTATACACTAGTTGGGTGTGCCCGGTATTTCATTTATAATATTCCGCTGCATTATTTAATTCAACATCACCTATTTTTAACATGTGATTAAATCCGATAGATCTACCATTTTTGGAAAATCTACCTTTTCAGGCACCGTATCATCGATTTCACACAAATGGACGCTGAAAATAAAATATATTATTTAGGAGGTTAAATGGAATGCCGCCGAAAGAACATGTATAAATCGTAGTTCAAACAATGCACCTTTCACATTTGCAAAAAATATTATATCCAATACACATTTCTTCAATGTCGAATTAATCGATAAATAATTAACTCAGTATGTACGCAATTACAGTGCACGGAATATATCAATTCGAAATGGAAATGCCACAACAAAACCAAGCTACGACGCAATGAACTTGGGCATGTAGTAAGTCAAATTTTATTTTCCTGAGCCGAGTTATTGACTCCTGAACTCCAACTTACAAGGTGTTCCAAAACTTAGTACGCACCTGGATTCATTCCTGCAGACTCTTAGTCGCGCAGCTGAGTCCAGCGACGTTGAGTCTGTGAATCTGGAGGGTTGCGGGTTGTATTTCGCAGGTATTTCCTGAATCCCGCCTGAAATGGGACTTTCGGAAGTGTAGACGTGAATCAAACGCACTGCTGCTCTCTCCCGTAATATCAGCTTGTATTCCCTCGCCGTTTTTTGAATTTATTAAAAGACTACCAATTATACCTTGAAATTAATTGATGACATTCAAGCCAATAGAGTCTATGGGACATCTCCTCGGACGTATTCAAAGACAGAAGTAAAAAAGGTTAAGTTATGTCCGAGTTAACAAAGAAATTTGACGTGGCGATTTTGAAAATGTTAACAATAATCCTTACGTTAAAAGGTATTAAATAAATTCTGTTCTGTTTAAATATCCCCTTGTTTTACTTATTTTTCTCATCTACATGCATGTTTATTCTGCTGATTATTTTAAATTACCATGTAAGAAACCATTGTTCGATACGCTGACCACGAGTCACTCTAAATTTGGAATGTGTCATGCTAGATGACAGTCCGCAGTCGACTCGGTAGGCCCACGCCCTCAATGGGATGTAGAGCCAACGAGGAAGGAAGGAAGAACCCATTATTATTAAACCCTATCAGTGTTGTAATAATATTGTAGTAATATATTAGTAGGTACTTAATTAGCGTTAGTAAACTTTATTTAATAAAAGCACTGATTGCTTTCTTACTAATCCTTATTTACGTCAACAGAGCAACGGTGATGGCCTCACAGACATCAGGGATAAAATCGGATATAATGTGTTTGGAAACCTTGCAGGTATATAGAAGGCTTGGAAATGAATCCCCACTGACGAGAAAACGGATGGTGATTGCTAGACGGTTGGTTGCGAAAGCTGGCTGCCTGAAGCGGTTCTCTTGCCTTGGAATATGAAGCCCATTTCTAGGAGTTACTCGAAATCTACTGGTGTCATCCTCAGAATCCCATTCTGTCCTCCATTTTTAGAGGGGATGGACTTTTTTATTAGCATCTTTGTACAATTCACGAATTCACCACCGTTCTGATTGGTTCTTTCTTAGTCATTTTCCTTTGTATGATCCCAAAATCGCGATCGACATTCCAGAAAGCGTCAGGCATTGAGTCTCAAAAGTCAGATTCACGTGAGGACACGATTGCTAGCGTGACAACGTCGTGTGACAAAAAGAGTCCGCGACAAATAATCGGGAGTCTGCAACAAAGAATCGGAACAATGAATACAAGTGCATATAATCTCTGCGACTTATGATTTCCCATTAATCCGATTGCCCTTAAAATTTTGGCGTATTGTAGTCCTCTAACAAGAGAAGGCTTCAGTCGATCTTTTGAAGATATATGCATAGGCATAATCTATCCTCCTGCAAGTACTATGTGATTTTAGGATGGAGCCTTTCTTTGGCCTGAAAAGAGGAAAGGAAGGTACCTAAATCTTTGATAGATCGAAAGAGTCGTTCTCTAGGTTGAGCTCTACAAAACCCTTAAATTTCATTCATAGCAATCGGGTTAATGGTATAGAAACACATACGAAACAAAAATTATAAATTGTAGTGCAGTTTATTGAGGTACGGCGATAGTTGATATTTTATTATTTCTTAATATAAAGTTAGCAAGAATTGGGAACTTGGAATTGGCGTCAGAAAGTCGGGCTTACTGCCACCTGTAATCCGCTCGAATGGCTTTTTGGAACGTACGAATATGACGTGCGAAATTCCCGCAAACAGCTTGCGTGGGAATCAGGAACCCACGAAGACAACGAAATTTTCAATACCACTTTGTTACCTCAACCAATGGTGTTTCGTGGTTTAAAGAAAAATCGATTATAAAAGATCGATTTCGAGGCTTTTCACACAGTGGTGAGGCTGTGTGAATGGTCATTCAGCTCTGAGAACTTGAAACAGATGGAAGGAAGCCGACACTAGGTCCCGGACGGCATCTTGCAACGCTTAAGAAGACGCCCTACAGAGAAGCTGGCGGAGAGGCGACGCCACACTACAAAGGAGGTACGCTGTCAGGTTTTCAATTCTTGACGTCTGGGAATGGTAACTCCCACGGTTTTTATCATGATTTTATTAGATCTGATTGCTTCTCCGAATCTAAAATTTTGTAAATACATCCTTCATTGATGTTTTTATCAGTTAAGTACTTTTGTAAATAAATTTCCCATTATCTTTTTTTCAACCTTTTAATTTTCTCAATACTCGGCACTACAATATATATATTCCGGAACGGTCAATGATGCGGACGTCCCACCGTGATGTAGGCGAATTGAATTCGTAGACACGCTACGGTACTCGCCTAAGATTCCTAGTATAAAGCCTATACTCTTTAACAGGGCCTATGTCTGCCCGCACTTGGACTATAAACAATTCTACTCTATCCACAAACGTCTGTTACATACGACGCCTCAAACCAGAAACAACTTTTCTTTTTCTCATAAATACGTCTGTCCTATACGACGCCCCGAACCAGTCTCAACTTTCCTTCTCCTGAACAATACGTCTATCACCCACGACGCCCCGAACCAGAATCAACTTTCCTCCTCAATACACGTCTATCCTCCACGACGCCCCGATCCAGAATGAAATCTCTAACGGAAAAACAATATAGCAGCGCAGTCCAAAGCATAAACGCATCGTTTCACGGAGTAAACGCGACACTCGCATCTCCGTGGTTATAGGCGTTCTTTGATAACGGAAAGCCGTTACGCGCATTGCTACGTTGACAAATCTACAACTAAAACAATAACGAAAACTAAAAAGAATAATAATTCCAATAATTTGGGCAATAAAAAGACTAGTAATCCTCGTTCCATGTAACGGGATGTTACTATATATATATATATATATATATATATATATAGCATGGGGTGCACACAAACGTACCTATGACCTGTGGAAGCTTATCTTAGCTCTTACTGATGTTGGGCCTTGCCGTCGGGGATAAATTGGTCACTCTTTGGCTTTTCAAGGTTCTCACATGGCTATTCCTTGCGGTCTCATTTTTAGAGGTATATTATCCGGTACGACAGAACTTAGGAATAGAACGAGAGTTACCCGCTGATCCTGTTAGAACTGTCGGTCAGTTGAATCCTAATCTGTTCGCGGCACGGAGGAGGGAATGCTGCAGTGAAAATGTAATTATTGAACTTAAAAATGTATAATATATATTAAATGCCTTATTAGTGAATTGGAACAAGGTTGCTGACTTTCCCCACTTGCTGTTCAACATACATTTAGAAGAGATCATAGGGAAATGCTTAGAGGGAAAGATATGAATATGTGTCGGTGGAAAGAGAATTGGATGCATATAATTTGCTGATGACGTGGTACTGCTGGCAGAAAGTAAAAGTATCAGATAAAATGAGCAGATCTAAATGTAGCTCCTGTAAGAGCTGGTCTCAAGAATCACAGCTGATACTTCCTAGAGGTCGATAGGGGCTACCTCCTTCTCTCGCTAATTTTTAAAAATTTTAAGGCACCTTGGCCAATTTTACATGCGTAAGTTTCGGGGTGTACCGTAAGAGCTTTCCACATGTCCTAATAGATCAGTCAGCCAGCTGCCTCCTAAACTTGTCGAAGTACGGAGAGTGGAATTCAGTAACCCCACTTCAAATTCCTCTCCCGTAATTGGGGGGGGGAGGGGATTGAGACAATTTCCGAATAGTCCGACCTTCCTGGTGAAGTTTTTCTATGGATTCCCCTGCATTTCTTTGAGGTGATTACCGGGTGAGATCCTTAAATCATAGTCCGGTGGCCAGAAAATCCTTGGCTGTCTGCCGCTAGTTTCTGTATCACCCTCATGTAGCCTGTTACCCCCCAAAAATATATTCTCTTTTATTTATATTAAAGGGAATTAGCTAGTAAAATTGCCTTATGAACCTGTTACCATCCCCCCAAAAAAATACATTGTCTTTAGCAGAAATATTTCTCTGGTTTCCACTCGGGTACGGCTGCGATTAAGACACGACGTTTCAACGACCACGTGCTCTGTCATCTTCACCTTAATCGCAGCTGTACCCGTGTGGAATCCCTAGAACTATTTCTGCAGCAACTACACCAGGAAAGTCTTTTTTCACTAATTACATTGTCTTTTATTTACAACGATATTCATATTCATTAATTGTAAATTTATTCACTGTAGCTTCACGCATCAGCCGCTGGGAATGCTGCAAATTTGAGGAGTAAATAAATACATGCAATACGTCTACATAAACAAATATTCGATATTCTCCAATAATATCGAAATATTTTATTGAGGTTACCTAAGTTTTCTAGTGGACAAAGTCGCATTTATGTATTGAAATAATACTGTTCACCATCCTCAACATAAATAATTTCTTGGATTCAGTTCCATCTAATAAATGTGGGTAATTTCAAAACCCCTGACACAAATTGAAGGCAAAATTTAACTTCCATTTTCACACATGAAGAAACATTTTGTTTAAACGAATACATTTGTTATAAACCCGTAGGGTGGTTAAATTTATCCTTTAATTCTTTGAAATTTTGAGAGATTTAATAACTGTTTTACTTGATTTACTTTGAATTTTGCTCTTATAGGGAGGATAATGTCCCACCTTAATTAGCATTATTTACGTACTCCGTAGTATAGTTAAAATTGTCATTAAACACTCGTTAAAGTGTAATTTAGATTTAAGTGGGGAATAGCAAGCATGACAATAGATACCGTTAATAAAAAGAAGAACTATACCATTAACCAGGCCATTCAGCGGTTCCCTGTCGGTTTTACTGACAAGAGGAGTATTTGAATAGTTAATTAGCCTAGTGAAGCAATAATTTCCATTCTAATTAGGCTCGTAATTTCAGCTGTCAGATACGTTACTATGCTCTGGCGGCATCTACAATAAAGGAATTTCAACTTTGATTTTGTAATACGTCAACATTTTTACAGCTACACACTCTTATTTCAGTGTATTTTCCGATGGGTTAGAAGATTTTTTTTCATCTGCATGCATTTTTTAATGAGTCACAATTTTAAATTCTTGGTTTCTTCCACAATTGCATAGTAGGAGTTGGAAAATGGTTTGATTTAAATAGTAGAGATGAATGGTGCACTAAATTTGTCAACAATCATATGGTGACAAGACAGGTACCTAACGTCACCAACAATAAACAATTGATATTTATGTTATAAGTTTCTTTATGGTAACGTTTGTTTATTCACATCAAATCTAGTAATTACCAAAAGTCAATTTTTCACTCTAAAAATTTTACATAAGTCGTAAATTGCTATTACGTAATATAATTATTCGGATGGGGTATAATTGGTTTTTAAGTCTTTCTTGGGAATTTAAGATTTATCATTTAAACTGCTGCTGGAATTACATTTATTACGCTGAAATAAAACATTGAAAAATTAAATTTTCCATAATGTTTTTTTCTGTTCCTCTTGATCGGCGTTTCGTCTACGGCATTCTGCTGTTGGATTCCAATGGCGTGAGACGAGAATTCCCGGCTGTCTAGCCTACCTTGGGAGGAACTGATCATGGTTGACTAATCCGTGAAGTACGATCACTACATTTTGCTGTACTCTATTCCAGTGAGAGTTTTCTATGCGGCCGCAGACTATTCCCATTACAACGTTTAACGTGAATAATTGGCATCTCTGGCGATGCATGGCCACGCTAACTGTAAGGGGTCCAAGGATATGGCCATGACCCACATTAAGGCGACGTGCAACTTGCGATTCCTTGGGAGGTCAATTACAGAGTTATCAAACAGCGTAACGTAATAAGAGAAGTGCTTTAGGATCTCAATTTCATTGTAAATTGCTTCAACGTGTACAACTTGCATAGCGGAAGTGAAAGGCTCACGCGGTATCAAATTGCACGAATGTCCGTATTTCAGTGATTGCCTCGAGTCCACTTGCAATTTCCAGTACATCAGTTGGATGGAATACGATGAATCATCTGGTTCGTATGATTACTAAAGTTTTGTCTATTACATTCAGTATAGTATTCGTTACTTTTCAAAGTTACGTGCGTTCTGTCCTGGGCTGGAATCAGTCGCAATCATTAATAGACGATGTCGGGGCGGAATGGGACACTTATTTTTTAAAATTTATAAAATTAAGGAAAAATGAAAATGACTTTATAAAAGTATAAGACATTAGTCTATTGTGTTACTCACTTAATCTATTATCGATATGACTTAAAACAACGAATTTAGGTTTTCGATGAATTTTTAAAGAGGAACATATAAATTTCCCGTTCCACCCCATCTTCATGTAAAGTTTTGTAATTAGCTTCGTTGAAAGTATACTTATTATTGTGGGTAGGTCTCATTCATACTTCGCAGCGTTAACACTTTGCTTGTCCCCTTGATAGCGAAACTGAAAGTAAATATCTACTTCCAGACAAAATGATTTTGAATTTTTACACAGAACCTCTTTAAAATTCAACAACCGCTTCTTCAACCGACATCAATATTTCGGATCTAAATTACGTGAATTCGAATACTTCCATTTCGTAAATAATTAACAAATATATTCTAACTTCTCGTACATATAATTATTTCTCTTCGTGAAATGCCAATTAATTTCAATGGATGATCTCGCTATTGTCACTCCATTTCAATACCTTTAGGTTAAGTGAGCACTTGCAATTTTTATTGGAACTCATTTTCACATACATTCGTTGTACACACTATTTGTGTTTCACATCATAAACAATAGCAAAGGATGCGGCAATGTATGTGCTGTGTATTTGATTTTTAAACCTTTTATTGGTCACTTGTCTGGTAGTGACTTCATTAAAATATTTATATTACATTTAATCAGCATTGAACGAAACACATTGTTTTTAGGAATAGTTTACTTCTCTATGATGCATAGGAAAGAATACAAAAGGGGTAACAAGAAGAGAGAGCTAATAGGAAAATTGTCGCGACGTTATAATTTAAGGATCCTACAGGCCATTCGCCGAAATTTGGCTCTAGGAAAACTAGAGAAGTTAATTTAACGAAACTGGTTAAAATGGCTAATATACAAGTATAATCAGAACTTTAGTGTTTTCTAATTAACAAAATCGAATCCCAACATACGATTATTAAAGGAAACTAAACTCAGAATTTTCTCTTTGGACGTTCATCCAAAACGTGAAATATTTTCTAGATTCGATTACATTATTTATCATAATAATTCTGCTACAATTAATAAATAATAAACCTAAGAGGTACGGTGTTCTTCCCTTTTGGAAAAAAAATGCAGAATCTATTCAGTGGCCTATTTCCAAAATAGAGTATTTACATCTATCAATAATATAATTTGTGTCAAAAATTCCCAAGATAAAATTAAAATCTGTGACAAATATAGTCATAGCATATTTTTTATTTTAATTATTTCTATAACGGCAAGACTAAGAGATTCTATAAACTAGAATTAAGAAACATTTCTCTAATTTAAAGAAAAGTTGTTTCGACTGTAAAAAATTTAAAATTCTGGATGTCTAGATTAATTATTACTTTATATTAATGTGCAAAATCCATCACAATTGTTATTATTTAAAAATTTATTATAATTGAAATATTAATCTATTTTTCAAAAATATTTCCTTGTTTTTCTTTCTTTTTGTTGGAAATTTTATTCAACAATGTCATTACAAATCCTTATAACAAATAATTTTACCGCGCTTACTGTCATTTTGACTACTTAAACGTAATTTGGAATTAATTATTCTCATCATAATTAAATTCAAAATTTAGTTATGTAATTTAGATGAACGTTATCTCATTTAAATGTAAGTTTTCAGAAGGGTTCTTAATTTATTAATTTGTTTTGAAGTTAATCTTTACACAAATTTTAATCATAACATTTTACAGCATCCGAAGAAGTTCCAAAAATTCAGGATTTCGCCATGTGTTTCTTATTAGTTATTACTTATTAGTATAGTAGTATAGTATACTTGATATTGTTAAACGTAATAATCAATCATTACTTTTCATTAAATTTTTTCGGATTACATTTGCCATACAATCCTATATCAGCGATCGGCTGGAATTCATATATGTTAGACAGCTACAGTATTAAACAATCATTGAGAACGTCCAATTTTTAAAATTTTTCATTTGATAATATTTTACGTTAAATGTATTATATTTAATTTATAAAGACAAATTCACATTTCTTGATACTGATAAAATCGTGTTCAAAGATATGTAAATGTCAAAGCCCAAAAAAAATTAATCCCTTGATTTCTTAAAAGAGTTTTTTTAGGCTTAGTGCCTTTCTCCTTTAGACGGCAGCATAGGTAATGATACTTTTTATTGGCAATAAGTGCAGATTGATTATACATTATAAATATCAGGGTCGCGCACTCTCGATCTTACTTTTCGTAGATATGTATGTATATGTATCTATTTCACGGTAATCAGACCGAGGAGATAGTTCAAAGCCTTCTCATAAATATAATTGACTGCATAACTGTGTTTTCGTGTAAGCATGTACCACATACAAAACTAAACGCGTGGAGCAATTCGGATCAAATATTGTGCACCTGTTCGTTGCGGCCGGAAAGCAAGCAAGGACTGTAGGCTTGTTGGAACGGGGTTGAAGTGTGCGGAAATTTTCAACGTATATAAACTGCAGATATTTGAAAGTGAATAAATATTCGTTGTGGTTAGTGAGATTTATAGTGTATCTCTCGGTGTTGTTGGCATTCTACATTTTTTCAGACTTTACTAAGCTACTGAGCTTGGCTCGACTAAGATACTGAGTCATCGCGGTGTTTATGATGATATTCAGCTCTCATAAAGTAGGGGAATGAGAATGTAAATTTTTAAAAATGTGTCTCTCTCGCTTGTGTTTTAATCACATAATTGTCGAATTATATTGTCACGTTGGAATGCCTGTGGGAGTTTTCTTGCCGGTATTTCCCCCCATAGTGACTGCGGGGTTCACATGACTATGTCGGGAATGTACTCTGTTTTTTTCCAAAGTTCTCACATCACCTAATTTGGGAGGTTTATGTACTGGGGTCGAAGACCTTGGGCATAATGCAAGAGTTGTCCGTTGATCCCATTGGAGCAGTCAGCTAACTGCCTCCTAAAACTGGTTGAGACACGGAGAAAGGAATGCTGCGACCCCACAGCAAACTCGTCTCCCGTCATTCGGAATTGCGTAAGAATAGTACCCAAATGCCCGACCTACCTGATGCATGTTATCTAGGTTTTCCCCTGCATTTCTTTAGGTGAAACTCCGGGTACGATCCTTAGACTATACCCCGGGAGGTTCAAAATTCTTGAGTACCGCCCAAACTTGAAATTACTCAACGCTTTTGAAGATTTAGTTTAACGAAGACATTCCGCATTCCCCCTTTTCAATTCCCCTATTAAAGGGGAGTTGCCTGTTTCAGGATCACCCTCATGTAGCCTGTTAACCCAAAAAAGAAATATATTGTCACGTTCTTGTAGGATCGTGAGATACACACACACGCGTAGGGGTTATAGATGTTTATTTAACAAGGAAATGCTGTACAAGGGCTCATAATGCGTAAGACTGATCCCCATTCGGATTGCAGTACAATTTATACATACGTAGAATTTTCTAGAAACAGAACATTCTTGGAACAATAAATACTAGAAAGGTATACAAAGTAAATAACGGAAACAAATAAGAATGTTGGCATCGAGTTGGGCTCGAACCTGAATCCACATTACTGGAGTCCAGCTCACTACACTGCAGGTTTTCAAGGGTGGCAATATTTTGTAACGTGCTAGTAAAAATTAATTACCCGGTATCGTCGGGTTCTCAGCTAGTTCGTAAATAAATAATAATAATAAAATTAACGCTAGTGCAAAGATATTGACAGTATCTTCTTTCCGCAGTTTCATCAATTCTAATTTGTTCGGCTGTATTCAGAGACGAAGTGAAAATTTACCGTCAGGGAAGTTGGAATCTATTTGTCGATCCAGCTCCGGCTCAGTCCATCGACATGATTAATCAGAACATTTAATCACTTAAGTACTCAGGCTGACATACAATTTACCCACGTACAAGACTCTGCTGCCAAGTTCTAGGTATTTTTCAAGGCCCATAGAAAATGATAGCCGTAACGTCTCAATAATGGACTACTAGATGCTACCAGGAATCTCTCTCCCTCCATCTCTCTTTCTTTCTTTCTCTGTCTGTGTGTTCACTCACATTAGCTCCGTCTTTTACACCACACACAGAGCTAATCGGAACGCTTCATTTCTCCACATTGAAACTTACTATTATTTATATTATTAAAAACGTCTCATCATACAATAAAGTCGCGTATCATCGATTATGATTCACCAATAAGAAGAGTGCACTATCGTCGGAGGACAGTCAGATGACTTCATATAAGAAAAGCAGTGGGCAGATAAAAAGTAAAGTCCAGTCAGTAGAAAAGTAGTTAGATCGGTAAGGAGTCGAAGGAGTCGGTTTCAACCCTCTAGAAGATACTATAAATTGAAAAAATGGGTAAATTATATATAGACTTATTTAAATAACGCAATTAAAATGGAACTATTTTGTTTAAAATGTTCACATTATTTATTACACTACAGGAATAACATCCCGAAAATTTGAATGTCCAAAGTTGACTATACGATTTAGTGGTTAATATGGTTGAAAAATAAAAGTGTAGAGGTGTCTACTAATTAAAAATAAAACACCGAGGATAGATATATATTCGTATTCTTTACACATAGTTCTACTGAGTATCATCGATGACTCCTGCATACGTATTCATACACTACAACGCACAAATAAATTTATGAAGACTTTTTTTTTTGATTTAGCAAATTGAATTACTGCTTCGATTTCTAAGTCCTAAGTTTCTCGCGCTGATGAATTCAGCTGGCTATGTCAGTCCTCAGCATATAATTTTTGTTGGAATGAGAAATACGCGTGAGCATTATTTCGGTTTAACCCCCCCCCCCTCACCCCTTCACAAACTCCACGCTTTCTGTGAATTTGGTGGTTAATAAGAACATCCAAAACAGCCAACATGCGTGGTTTGATTCTAAAATTAACATTATTTAAAATTTGTACACAAGGAAAAATACTTCCGTACAACAAATTCTATTGTTATATTAATTTAGTTCGTCTTTATAGAATAGAATCAATTGCACATTGAAGATGCATTTCGAAATGCAGTATATTACGGGTTGATTCATTGGCTGAAAAGTATTGATAACACTATAACCGATTGTACTGGAATGAATAGGAGGGAATAATATTTATATTATAAGTTTATTGGAAACATAGCGATGCAAATAATATTAATTTTTAAAATTGATTTATTATTAGCAATACAGAATGCATTAATTTTTAATTTTAATAGCAGACCTTTATTTATAATAAACACAACATCTATATTTACAAAAAATGAAACAAATAATTATTTTTCTTACAACTAACAATTTTCGTTCTCTACATTCAGGGTCGTATGTATGGGTCTTTTCATAGAGGAAAATATTTCACACAGAATCTACTCGGATCTGGCAGTATAGAAAATCAGCAAAAAGGTTACAGAGGTAATTACCGTGTCAGAATAATGGACCTTCCAGCGCCTACTCGTTGCAATTTCCTCCTAGTTGGGTCGTACTCGATCATGCCTCAGAGCCGCCGCTGCTATTATTCCTGTTTCAGGACAATTTCCAGTTTATCCTCGTCTCCTCGGACTACCTATCCGATAATGTGATTTTCTGCGCTTAAATCTCACAATCTGCCACTAATATCCTCTGATCAACCACTCTCGCCATCCTTTTGTCTAATTTTCAATCATCTGCCTAAAAAATCTGTGTGCAAGCTTTTTAATACCTCTTCCCCGCTGCTTTAATTCATATCCTGAAGGTGGAAGTGATGGATATTAACCAATCAGACTGATCGTTACTCTTCTCTGGGAAAAAAAGTTTGCCCCTCTCCCCCACGGTCTTTGGGGAAAATCCACGCTTACTTCCCAGCCTCCGTCTCCTCATTCCAACGGTCGCGGGACAATAACCGCTGGCGTCCAAATATCTGAGTTTTATTACCCCTGGCTCAAATACTGTCTCCTTTCTTTTGACTCCGCACCGCCAAAATCCGAGCAGATGTGTTTGACCGTTACAGTACGTTTTACATAGATATTCGCGTAAAATGGTTATTGTTCCTTTGGGGTGGCATGACTTAAAATATTCACAAGTCACCACTGCTGAATATGGTAAACTTTACTTTACACTTAATCAATTTGTATCCGTAAGCGCTGGAGTGTGAGATAACGTCATTGAATTTCGTTCGCACTTTGGTAAAGTTAAGTCTTCCCCAACCCACAAGAGTAGTGCATTATATATACTTACGTTTCCGTTACATGTTGTAAATTGTTTAAGGCGAGAACTCTAGCAGGCTTCTATTTTAAAGTAGCATATCGACCTTTCGTGTAATGATGATTTGTTTATTTACATAGCTCATATAGATTTTACTGTAAACTGTTTCCACTTTAAAGCATCGTAAAACGAAATTAGTGATACATTATTTCACAAGATCTAATGAGTGCTTCTGCCTTTATCACGTTATTTCTTAGCTCTGTAATTGTTAATCTTGTCCCTGATATTGATTATAAGAAAAAACTATTTATTATAAATAAACATTTGAGAGTAATGAATACCATCAGAACTAATCAAGCTTCTCCGAATGTGCGAAGTTAGTCGAATCGTGTAATATATTGTATATTAGTATAACTGGAGATAAATAACTAGTCGCCTCAAAATACAGTGCGCAGTCATGTTAAGATCTCGAGTTTAATGGACGTAGGCCAGAGTTCACTTTAACGCGAACATTTATTACGGCAACTTGGGAGTACAAAATCTATTCTGAAAACAATGACTAAATAAATATACTGGGGTCTTAACAGAACGGAAGTTTTTGGTAAATTTTATTTAACCTTTTGTCCTAGAACTGTACAGTTCACAAAGAGTATAGTAAACAGAAAAAGGTTTAATTGGCATGAAATGTGCCATCCAGTACAGTTCACCAACTGCCCGAAACTAGTTTGTTTTCTGTGACAGCATTTATTTATTTTCCCCTTCTTTAGTCCATCGAATCATGGAGTATCTTGACTTATCCATAAAAGTTTTTAAAAAAATGATAAGTATATAGTGTATTAAGAAAACCTTGCCGCTGTCTGTATAGTGTATACTATGTCTAGAAGAATATAGTGAATGTTTTTATCTTTAAGAATTGCAGTAGTGTTACGCCAATACTCCCTTCATCCTTCTCATCTGCACAGTACATATGACTTGCTTTTTTCACGATCGATACTGTGTACTTCAACGAATTAAGAAGGTTGTTTCCTGCAACGTAGGCAAGTGTGGTGAACGTTTTCAAGCTGTAAGGTCGTGCAGAGAGACATGTTGCTGGTGAGTCACAGCAGCTCCTCCTTCCATTCACCTGTCCAGGTCATCTCCTTACTCGGTATTCCTATGCCGTTGAAGCAACATGTAAATGAGATACAGTAAACCGTAACACAAGTTATTACCCATGGTGTGCGTAACTTGCCCACTGATACTCACCAGACCATATTCTGAATGCAATTATGAGAATGAGATTCGACTGATCCACTGAACTCGAGTTTTAGAGGAGGTTAGACCGTTGTTCGATTTAACACGAACTTTATTACGGCGATTTGGTAGTTTCCTTAAAGTACAGCAAATAATATTCGTCACAGTGTCACGTTTACATGTAAATTTCTATACAAAGTGTGATTTTAAGACACATTTTTATATTTGGTACTACTCCTCTACTATGCATTTATCGGATGTTTGGAGTCACTTTGAAATATTTTCACATTATTATCGGGTCTCCTAATTATTAATGAAATCGAATCGCCATTATCTGGAGTCCATATGCAATTATACTGCGTTCTAATGAATGCAACACTGTAATGTCTTTTTTACCAAGTAACTTAGAATAAAAATTCCCATTATGCTTGTGCTATTGTTTTGCGACGAGAGTGCTAAGTGAGGCCGAGTCCCTATAAAAACGTAAAATAAACGTATTGCCCTGAAACAAATTTACTAGGGTCGTTGAACATATTTTAAAGATACTAATATTTTCAAACTTTTAATTATTTCTGAAATTGATTTGCCTTGTCCGTATATTATAGGTAAATACAGATTTTAAAAGTATCCACTAACATTAATATATTTCATGAACTCCGTATCTTTAGTGTAAACGTAATTTGTCTGATTTATAAAGCAATTTAAAATTAATTCTTTATAAATGATTTGATTAGCCTCTTTGTCAGTATTTTTATAACTTAAATATGAAATATTATAACGTTTCGTCTCTCATTTGGAACTTCTTTAGGTACTAAATAATTTTTCAAATTGATTACATTGAGTAATGCGTTATGAAAAATTTTAAATAAAATACACTTAAAAAATTTAGCTGTACCCATGTACATCTTTTTCCTAATGTGGAGCATAAACATTAATTGTATCAACGTAAAACGTGATACCAATAAGTTTAATTGTATTTATGACTCTTTACTGTTGTAGTCCATTGTTCGAAAATGTAATGGAACTTCACTCCTTGCGGCACTTGATTGCATTTCGGCCGAAGGAGTCATTGAGTGAGATTCCATGTACAGCTAAATTTTGTAAGTGTAAAAACCATTTTTTTTATTTACAATTTTTCATAGCATATTACTCAATGTAATCAATTTGAAAATTTTTTAGTGCCTGAAGATGTCTCAAATGAGAGAAGAAATATTTCATATTTAAATATAAAAATACCGACACAGAAACTAATTAATTAATTAATTATATATTTAACTGTCAAAATAATTATTTATATTATCTATTACTCAAACTATTAAGAATATTCTATATTGTTCCTACATAAAAGATTAAGGCTTCAATATGTAATTGGTATTAGAGCTTAATTTTAAAGATATATCATAAATTAAATACTTATTTAACTTCAAATAGTTTCGTGATAATTATTTGATACTAGGCTTTGAAGATGCTTTTGCACACAATCCGTGTTATTAAATATAAATTGCCGGCGTATTGTTTTTTACGAGGAAACATGTGAATTTTAAGGAAATGATTTTGTGAAATTTTATTTTAGACGTTTAAGAGAGAATTTATTACTATTACAATGTTCAATAAGTCATACGTTTCAACAAGGACAGTAAATAATGATACTGCCAGAGCTGAGAGTCGAAGCGCTGTACGTTATCCAAACTCGTACTGGAACTGTTTAATGATTATTTAAATACATGGTTAATATAATATAATAAATAGCAGACGTGTACACAACCATTTCCAAAAGATATCAAAACCCATTAATATTTGTCATAATTTAGTGTATGTATTGAATTTCACGTGTCACCAGTAGAGTAAAATACAGTAGATACTGTGTTTTATTCTACCAGTGAAACTCATTTCGTATAGCATACGGTGAGGTCAGTTTTAAAGGTTTTTGACTTATTCCATACTTGACGTAGTACTAAAGGAATATATATGCGTGCCACAGAATATCAAATAACATTATTATTTAATAAAATGAAGAAACCATCTACTTTAGGGAAATTCACATTGACACAAAGTTCAAATAATTGTTTACGACGATGAATGTGGAAGTGAGGTTAGATTTAGCATGAGTTAACGATGAACCCTAGCTTTACAATTGATGCAGTGAAAACCCTACAAAACCTGAATCAGATACATTGATTTCTTGGTACTTGATCCAAACAGTTCTCATAAATGAAATGGAGGTTTGCTGTGGGGACGCAGCAATCATTTCGCCATGTTTCGGCGAATTTAGAAGGCAGCTGGCCAACTTTTCAACTAGAGTTAACTCTTATAGCATTCCGAAGGTGTGCGACACCGGTGTGCACACCTCTCACCGAGGTATGGTGACACGTGACGTTTAACATAATGCTAGTGCTATTTCACTCAAGAACCAGCTTGAGTTTACGTGGATGAGTCCTCTCATAACTTAATGTCAAACTCACCTTCACGTAGTGCAAAAAAATTTCTCTGTCACGTTACTACCATAGATCTATTATTATAAAGGTTGACTAGAGCCCCGGGCTATAGTTTAAGGATCTTACTGTGTTAAACCTAAAGAGATGCAGGTAAAACCCTAGTAAACCTGCATCAGGCTAATGGGTACTATTCTCACACCCTGCTGAATGACAAGAGATGAGTTTGCTGTAAAGTCCTCCAGTTTTAGGAGGCAGTTAACAGACTGATCCAATGCGATCCGAGGACAACGCTTATCTAATGCCCAAGGTCTTCCACCCCCGTACATACACCTCCAAAATGAGGTGATGGTGCGTAGGCATGTGAAATATTTAAACAGAAAAAACAGAGAGAATACGTGGCATTCCCAACATAATCAGGTGAGCCCCGCAGTCAATCTGGGGAGAAATGTCTGTGAGAGAAAACTCCCACAGACCGTCGTCGGGTTGACTACGGGTCCCCGGGTATAGTTTAAGGATCCTACTCTTTGATTCACGTAAAACAGATGCAGGGGAAACCATACACTACTTGCATCTTGTAGGTCGGGCTACTGAATACTTGTCTTACGTCCCTCCGAATTGTGGTAGAGGAGTTTGCTGTGGGGGAAAAACATTTTGGTTTTGCGTTAAGTGTAAGAAAAAAATGCTTCGAGCAAATCCAGTAAGTTCCGTTGTGGTAGTACATCACTTCGAATCGACCATTATTTTTTCTATTATATTTAAACCGATATCTGAGAACAATAACCTTATATTTATTCCCAATAACGCGTCCACAATTTGCAATCTAATTTGATTTCAAATATTTACTTTAACCCAAAACACAGAGCTCTTCGTTTTTTTATTTAGCAATATTAATTACGTTTAGATCTAAGGTAATTAATGAAATTAATTTACTGCATTGTATAAAATAATACCATTTCACGAAGGATCTAAAATTCACCATTTTGATTTTCATCAAAGGAACAAAATTATTGATCACATTTTATTTATCTTCAATTGAAGTTCATCTTATGGTCTTAAGAACAAGCGAGCAATTTCGCTACCAACACAGGTGTATTTCAAATCACCCAACTTGCATTTAGAAGACTGGATCTAATGTCAAGGCTGATACAACGTTGCGTGTATTGTCCTTGCTAAAAAGAAATTATATTACTAACACAAATTATAACAGTATCCATATATAACTAAAATTTTACTAAAATCATTTACTCTTAATTTAGTGAAAAGACTCATAAGAAATAACAATTATTGTTCCTAGGTAATTTTAATTTTTCAACACAGCCACTCCTCTAATATTAACAGATTTCATCCAGCGATGCTCCAGCGTCATTGTCCCGACTCTGCCAGAGCTGCTGAAAAGTGCCCGTCTACAGCCGCAATCACTTAGACAGTAACGTTGCGCAGCTAAGAAACTTTTCTGAGCTTTATTAGCAGTTGGAAGTTTGAGGGAGCCAAATCTGGGGAATGGGGTAGATATTAATTAACTTCCTACTTATTACTCAATTCTCTCATCGCTATCACGCTTTTATTGGCACGTGAATTGTCATCATGGAAATTGATTCATTTTCTCTGCTTTCGCTATTTTTGTCGTCCACTTTACCTAGAAGTTGCACACTCCAGTTATTTTCTCAAGAAAGTCAGTCGATCAACAGAATTCCTTTCGCATAGCAAATAGCCGAAGAGCAATTTCATGACTGTATAATTTGAAGGATAAGAATTTTCATACCATTTACATTACTGGAAAACATTTCGGTCGGCTATGAAACCCTTTTTTTTCAGACAATTGATCTCCACTTAATATTTTATTCAAACGTTTCTACAACGAGCCTCTCCTTTCGCATCGTCATACACGTCGCACCCTTCCTGACCAATGCCACTACCTCTAAACATATTCGCTCTTCATGAATGGCTCCAATTACAAAGCTACTTCAATTTGTTCATATCTTTATTTTTTCGTGTGTGTTTATAGTCGCATCAACTGCTAGGTAATAAACGACTGTGCACGGTTAGGGTAACTTATATCCATGTTCATTTCTTTGAAAGCCGTTAATTCCGCTTTTCAGATCTGTACAAAAATCCTATACTCAATTATACTTTCAAAATCAGCGCGGCTTTCTCAGAACTGAATCTACCGCTACAGAAGTCGACCAACTTATAAAAGCCACATCACACGATAACACGCACATTTGCACATTTATCAGCATAAACCGACGAATAAACTCAAACTCTACGGTAGCAGACGTCCTTGATTATTTATTTGGCATATTACTGAATTTCCTCCGTCCACACTAATCTGTTATGTAAGCGGGTGACAGGAACGTCGTTGTCTGCTATACGCACACAAATGTTATCGACATCAACGCGGAGAACGCTTTAACAAACTTGGAGTAGTGGTTCGTTCATAAATAAAACGAATTTTTTTTCTAATATTATTACTCCCTGGAGATTCGCAAGTCACTTCGGTGGAATCGTCTTGCCAAGTGATTTGCCCAAAAACTTTGTACCGCTTCCTACTCTGAAAAAACTATGAATGCCGCATTTCATAAATTTTAAAACACAAGCATTGTCACACGTCATTAAAACAAATGTGATTTGCTACAACTCTACCTTAAACTCCATCTTAAAGTCAAAAATCTGAATCCTTGCATTGTACTATTTTTTTTAAATGTATTTGTGGAAGTAACAGCGGTCAAATTCATAACATGAGTGGGTCATGAAGAGTCTTCTAATGACAAATAAAAATAGTTCGAGAAATTAATTTCTATTTGCACGTGGGTAGTTTCTGAGACACGTTTTTCCAGAAATCAGAAATAGATAGTTTAGAATTATTATCAGCTGTTTGAGATCCACCATTTTCTTCCCTCGGAGTACTTTCGTTTTATCATGCAGCGGAGTTACAAAAGTTGGATGTCATGTCGAATACGTTTAAAGACACGTGTTTAACGCAGTGTGTAAATATTATTGATTAATCGCAATAGTTTCCGCAGAAGTCGCGTAAGCGTTTTTGAGTAATATTCCGTCAACAATATTGTTGTAATTGTTTAAAAAGTAGATACCTCTCGAATTGCAATTCGGCGTTAACCTTTCATTAAACCAGGGGTGTCAAAGTCAATTAATACCCGTGCCATTTCATGCAACTGGTAAGATTCACGTGGGCCACAACACATTTACAAATTTTCTTAAATTGGATGAAAATGGTTGCTCACATAAATATGTACTTCCAAAATTTCATAAAATTTGTGAAACAAATTTTTTAATTACTGGGAATTTCTCACCAAAAAAAATTCCTACTTCTCGATATATGGTTATAAAAATAGAATTATTCTGAAAATCAACTAATTCCAGTTGTATTAAGTGGGGGCATTTTCAACTTCAAATGAAAAAGGCCTCAGTAAAAAGTGAAGATTCTTTAGGTAAATCTTTGAAATCATTATAACGTTTATCGATTTCTTCATTTTTCCAACTATATAGTGAAAATGAGCAACTTTTATTTTATGTTTCTAACTGATCGAACGTACGAAAATGTGTCAAAGCGTTTTTTTAAGATGATTTCTAAACAAAATCAATTTTTGTACAAATCTTGCCACTGCATCGAACATATCTTTATTAATTGATCTTTGCCTTGCAATGTAATATTAAGATCATTCAGATGAACTGTAATATCTGATAAATTTCCAGATCTTTTACATACAGAGGATGTTTCATTTACGATATATTTTCGTTTCTTCATCTTTCATCTCTAGAAATGTCTTGGAAAAGTTGACAAAATTTTTTCAGAACTTTGTGGAAGAAAAACCAACTAACTTCTGTGTAATAAGAAAGATCTTTAAATTCGGATTCTAAATCTTGAAGGAACGAAGTAAATTGTCGATGGTTAAATTCTATCGATCGAATAAAGTTAAGTGTCTTTGTTACTGTTTAAACAGAGAATTGGTGGTGAATAAGGCAATTGAAAGTTTATTTTCGGTTTATTTGGTTATATGCCAGTATTTTTTCTATCATCCTTTACTTTTACCCCGTCATCGATTTAGCGCCGACAGTTGTTACAAGAGGAAGATTAAAATTTCCTCTAATGATCCATAAAGCGTCAAATATGTTTTCAGCCATTATAGTTCCATAAAGAGGGAGTTTCCAATAATTCTTCAGTGATCGTTATATTACTATCGCAACAACAACAAAAAGCAGCAACTTGTGGAAACTCTTTCACATCCGGGCTTTCATCAATGGATTGTGAAAATAATTGAATTTTGGTAGATATTTCCTCTAGATTGTAGCTACCGTTGCCTGCCATTTCATTAGTTCTGTTTTTCTTGATAATTATATATCTCGAAAAGACTGCAAGTTTTTGGACAGACGAATTCGACAGCCTTTATCATACATTCTTTGATTAAAGAACCATCGGTTAATGGTTTTGAATGTTTTTGCTGATAAATATCATATTTTTTAAGAAGCTCTTGTTATTGATTCATTAGTTTTCATGATTTTTTTAACACTTTTTACTGGCTATTAAGAGAATTCTTCATTGTTTTATTTTTTCTTCTCTTATTTTTCTTTCGAAGCATGAAAATTTATTTTCGTAATTAGTAGTATAAGTTCCTTAATGTCGTAGTGCCCAGTTAAAGCTGGGCCAATTAAAGTACATAATCATAGCTCGTAAATTTACAACTGACCTCACTTGCAATCCTCTTTCGCATCGTCATACACGTGGCACTATTCCTGAACAATGCCACTACCACTAAACTCATGAATGGTTCCAATTACAAAACTACTTCAAACCTGTACAAAAATCGTATACTCAGCCATGTATATTAATCAGTTCCAAATTAATATCTTCCGGTCCAGGTTATTTTCCACTTATTAGTGTTTTTTCCATTTGTTGTTGTTGTTGTAGTATTCAGTATTATGACTGGTCTGATCCAACCCCCCATGCTAACCTATCTTGCGCAAGCCTTTCCATTTACTCATAACTAGCACAAACCACATCCTCCCTAATCTACTTAGCGTATTCTATCCTTGGCCTCCCTCTTCTGTTCTTACCCCACACACTTCCCTCTAATGCTAATTTTACTAGACCCGCGTGCCTTAAAATGTGGCCTATTAATCTATCCCTTCTCTTGGTCAGCGTCCTCCACATTGTTCGCTTTTCTTCTATTCTGTTTATAACTTCCTCGTTACTTACTCTATCCACCCATCTAATTTTCAGCATTCGCTTATAGTCATATTATGTAGTCATACACTTATGTAGCATTTCCTTCAGGCTCACCTGATCATGTCGGGAATGCCTCGCACTCCCTCTGGGTACTTTTTTATCAAAGTTCTCATATGCCGAGACACCTTCACCTATTTTAGGAGGTATATGTACCGGGGTCAAAGACCTTGGGTATATCGCAAGAGTTGTCCGCTAATCCCATTGGATCAGTCGGCCAACTGCCTCCTGAAACTGGTGGAGACACGGAGAAGGGAATGCTGCGTCCCCACAGCAATCTCGTCTCCCGTTATTCGGAAGGGAGTGAGAATAGTACCCAATGCCCGACCTACCTGATGCAGGTTTTCTAGGGTTTTCCCTGCATCTCTTTAGGTGAAACACCGGGTAGGATCCTTAAACCATAGCCCGGGGGCCCTAGTTAACCCTTGGCTACCTTGCTCTACCTTCCGCATCCCCCCTTTTCAATTTCCTTCCTATGCTATTAAAGGGGAGTTGCCTGTTTCAGGATCACCCTCATGTAGCCTGTTAACCAAAAAAAAAATTGAACTGTCTAATATGTGTTCCATTCCAGTTGTATAAAGTCCTCTTCTACTTTCATCATGTAAGCTATCAATTTTGAAATTCTCCTCATTGTAATCTTCTATTTCATGTTATTGTATAGGGTTTCTGTTGTTTCCACTCTTCCATGGCCAAAAGGTTTTCATTTCATTTTGCTGTCATGTATATATTGATAATCTTGAGATCAAATTCGCAAATATTATCAAGTCATTCTCCATTATCATTGCACTGTACTTCACCTAGGACGAGTCTTTAAGTCCCATTCTTCCACTGAAGTCCCCCATCAGGAGTATTTCCTTTCTTCTTGAGATTTTCCTATAGTGTCTTGAAGAGCAGCCCGAAAAGTATTTTTCCCTGAACGTTTGTATCATTCGTGATTCATATGATTCAATTATCTCAATTTTCCAGGAGAACAAGGTTATTTCAATTATAATAATTTCTTATATTTATTGAACTCCCCTGTTGTTATACGATTCCTCCGTGTATTCATGATCACAACAGAAAACCCTGCTTTGACTATGGTTCCTTTGGATACTCCACATATAATTGCCCATATCTTCTTTTCCTTTCCCTTCCCGTTTTTTTACGACGATATCCATTCCAAATCCAAAAGTGGCGAGTCCCTATAGTAGTAGTTATCTATTTAAATATGCCTTCTGTATTCCAGGTCCAAATAAGATTTGCCGTATTTCTTTACTAGATCATCGTCCGAAATTCTTATCATTCCGAGGCATCTTGGTCTACTTTTAAGCATTTTAATTTTTATATGAGTGAGTAGTTAGCCACCGCAAACCTCCTACTGGGAGGATCCAGTATTAGATTTCGGAGTAGCCTTCTCCTACTGACTGTTGGTCCATATATAGGAGGTGTTTCCTTATCCGCCACATGGAAAAGTGTCATCTAAGGGTTAAGGGCTCCCATGAGGGTTATATGACTAATAAAAATTTTATAATTATCATTTATCAAATTTTCTGCTGACCGAGGGATGAACGTGGTAATTATTATGGATATTATCAATATTTTGCTCAAAATTAGTTGAATTTAGTTCTTTGAAGTCTTATTCGAAAAAGAAAACATTATATCTGTACCGAATAATAATTTGAAATCAATTTTTTCAACTCCCAACGAGGTAATATTTAATGATCCTTGGTCTAGTAGGTACATTTCCAACAGAACCTTGAATTTCCGGGAAGCTTTGTGTGTGTCCTACTTGCTGACGAGGTTTACGTATCATGTCTTTCCTACTCGCTTAGGTTACGAAAGCCACTTCCGGTCGTTACCACTGGCCATCTGATGACGTCACATTGGGAAAACCTTACCGATTAAACAAGTTCTTTGGCTCACAATCTATGTAAATAGTAGCCACAAGATTTTTTTCTACATTGTGTACAGAGTTGGATGCAGGGAGGGGAGAAGGGAATGGGAACAGGAAAAGGGAGAGCAATGTAATTTTTCGATAATTAGTGCATTTTGTAGGTCTATTAATACTATTAAACGAAAACGATCAAATTTCGTGATGAATTCTTTTTATTATAAGTTATAACTGAAAATTGAGTTATTACGGTAAATATAAGAGTAATTAAAGATGGTAAATAATATTAATGAAGTAGAATTAACGATCAGGATAACAGACAAATAAAATTTCTTGAACAAAAAATTTAAAACTTAAACTATATAAACGTTTCCACCATTACTTGTTAATAATTAAAACATACCTTGTTCAATAAAATTTTGAAGCCTGGTATACAGATCGTTATTTCTATTAAATTAATTAAGGTACATATTTTATTATATTTGTATATAGCGTACCGTTTCTTCCTTGACGATGCAAAAATTGATAAAAATGTGCTGAATAATACCATAATATGTTGGTCGTTGTTTTATTGGTATAATCCCTATATTCAAACTACATGAACAGTCTTGTGGTTCTTAATCCGTTAAATTTATAAATTATCTCTCACGCAAACCAAGAATGACCCTTTACTGATCAATAGAACAATTGTTATATTGCTTGGAATTACGTAGATCTAGTACTATTTTTTAAAGCATTATTATCTATAAAAGATGAAATTCTAAGTAAATTATATATTTAAAATAAAACAGACTGAAATGATTTAGATTAATTAATTGTTATACTAATCAAATATAAATTTTACAAAACTATATACTCATTCCACGAGATACTTCTATGGATTGTCTACCGATTGTGTGAAAGGGTATATTATCTTTTATTTATTTAGTTGGTTTGCGATTATGTTTCTTGCGTTATTTTATTTAGTTTAACTAATTCTGGTCGGATGTCTATTTAGAATACCGCCGAAAAAGCGTACTATTAATTTGTATTTTTTAATAATTTCTGATTAAATTTGATGAAAATTGTAAATGTAATGGTTCATGATGGTTTTAAAATGCTTTATTGATCTCGTTACTGGTTATAAGAATAAATTTAAATTAAAACACTCAATATTATATGACGGAAATATTTATAGACCGAAGATGGGATTACTTTACAAAAATGTGTATGGGATGAAAAATTTGTTGAGGAGATTCAAACAAATGACCCAAGATATCGACAGATGTAAGATGAGAATTATCATAGAACATGGTCACGTAAAAGAAACGATACAAGGAAAATCTACAAAATGAAGTTAAGGAACATGTATCTTATGTTGATGGGTGACTTAACGTTTCTTCATATTACCTATTATTTACAAAAAGAAGTAGTCAAATTATAGACTAATGTAGGTGATAAAACAAATTCAACCCTACCTACCGTTTCTGCAACCATCCTGCTTTTGTTACGTGATTGAAAAGCGCAAGAGCCGCAAGAATGGCAAGCCAGCAAAGAAGTTGATTAACAAAATTACAGAGATAAATAAAAATAATGGCCAGGAGTCAGAAAGAGAAGAATGTAATTTGGATTAAAACATTCCGCTCCTAACTTTCGGAACATTAAATTTGACTGTTTTTAATTAACAAACTGAAGAAATCCAGAAAGTAGGGAACGAAACATTTCAATTCAAATTGTATTCTTCTGTTTCTGAATTTTGGTCATCTTTGTATTTTATTTATAGTTTAACTCAGATTTATTTAATTATTTGTTTATCATTACTGATATGTTGGATTTAAAACAATTCGACTGTAATTCCGGAATAGTGTCTGGAATATTAGCAATTTTCTAATCAAATCAATGTTTCGAATTCATATGTTTGAAGGCTACGGAATATTTTTCAATAGAAAGTTTGAAGACTTGCTCTTCTTTTGTTTGCTGAATGTAGCAACAATTTTGTAATCATAAAAAAAGATTTTGTAAACTACACAGTTTTGGCTGTGGCTGCCTCTATGGTAAAGTGGATAGCGTCACAGCCTTGCATCACAGAGGTCCTGGGTTGGACGTGGGTGTTTTCACTAAGAAAACTGGACAGCAAATCAGATCGTCAATTTGATAGTCGCTAATGACTTTTGATGTTAATGTGACTATAAACTCGTAACACAAAAAGTTGGTGGCTGTATTCTTCATCAACGGGGAAACAGTAGAAGATTAATAAATTATGTGTATTTGATATTGTTTAATAGTTTTGGCAAACTTTGCTGTAAAAATTTTTAATAACTGAGGAAGAGAATATTTTGGACAGCGGGAAGTTACGTTACATTGCATTGTTAAATTTAATGTTTATCAATAATATTTAAGGGATAGTCATTTTCAAATAAAATGTTACGGGTAGTATTTGTGGTTTGCATGGAGTTTGGAGCTCGAAAGCTATATAGCTGCAAGACTGCAAACCGTACCTAGGAGCAGATGTAAACTCTGCTCATGCAGGCTAAAAATGAAGAAACTCAAGAAAGAAATTAAAACAAAACGATGGGAATTAGAAAAACTGAAACAATAGAACGTGCTTCAGAGTTTCAAAGAAGTTATCTAGTGTAGATTAATAGTGAAAGAAGAAAGAAAGAATGCAGAAGAGAAATGACCACTCTTGAAGAAAGAAATGACTAGAGCAACCAAAGAGCAAATAGGAAGAATAGCGCAGACCAATAGGAAAACATGGATAACACAAGAAATAATAAAAATAATTGATGGAAGGTGTAAATATAAAAACGCCAGAGATGAACATGGTAAAGTGCAATACAGGCGCTTGAAGAATGAGATAGATAGGAAGTGCAAAGCAACCAAAGACAATTGCAAAGCGGATTTAAATTTCATGGTGAAAGGGAAAATAGACGCAGCTTATAGGAAAATCAAAGAAACATTCGGTTTGAGGAAAAATATTAGCACGAACATCAGGAGAGCGGATGGGAAGCTAATTCTGGATAAATAAGAACGGGAGAAAGATGGAATGGGATATCTAGAAAAGCTGTATCATGGTGGAAATCTACATCAGTCAGTAATAGAAGAAAAACAGGAGGTGGATGATGAACAGTTGGGGGATAAAATATTAAGGTCACAATTTGACAGGGTGCTGACAGACCTGAGTAATTGCAAAGCGCCAGGAATTTATAACATTCCGGCATAAATGATAAGGTCATCGGGCGAAGAAGCAACATCGCGGCTCTTCAGTATAGTTTGCGAAATCTACGAAACAGAAAGAATCCCAAAATATTTTAGTAAAAACATAATTATACACATACGGAAGAAAACTAGGGCTGATAGATGCGAACAGCACAAGACAATTAGTTTAATATTCCATGCATTAAAATATTATTAATAATTACCGGTAGTAATTTTGCATTTCTTAAGAAACGGCGAGTGTTTCTTACTCTTTTCAGTTACCGAAAATACTTTTGACACTCTTAGATTACTGGTGGCAATTTTTATTACTTTAATGTACTGGGAGTATTTTTGTGTTATTATAAAGTGTTAAGAGAATTCGTATTCAGTTATTTTACTGAAATGCTATGTACGGTGAATATTTTTTACTTTCTCATGATACTGGCAGTATATTTGAGGTTCTTATTGTGACGTTTTCGATGCCGGTTTAATCATGTGTTGGCCAAAAATTAAATAATGTGCCGGGATAATATAAATAAATACCCGTGGTACGCCGGGATCCCAGCTATTCAACAATATAGTTCATGGTTCAGCTTAAGTTTTAAGAACAATTCCGAGGAGTTAATGCGTCACCAGTCGGCTTTAGTATTATGGTTTAGCGTTAAGCAGATCTAATAATTGCAACCAACGTTGAAATGGCGCCAAAGACTATTAAGACAAATTTCAGCTGCAAGCAGAGGTCAAGGAAGGAAGTTTCCGAGACAGCCGCTACAACTTCAAACGCAGACACTGACTGAACTGCAACGCAAGTCTCTGGCGCCTCAATTGGACCACTTAACTTTTGCTCTTAAGGGTCCACGGATCTGTGAAAACAAAACACAAATAAAGTTATCTGGAACAATGCATTTTAATTTTTAATTCTCACCTAAATATTGCTTGTTGTCAACCAATTAATATTCTTGACTTTGAACTATTCACATTCGTTTCTATTCTAGAGAAATGAATGCAACTATAATTAAAGACAAACACCTTCCTCCACTTATTATTTCTTTAGCTATAAGTTCTTGGAAAAGCTTATTGTGGACATATCTACTTTCATTTTAAACACAGACAATAGTCAATTAGGATTAATGAGATTAATATATAATTTGCTCCTCACATAAAGATAATGGCACCTAATATACACACTCCTTTAAACCACACATCATTTAACTTATCACGGAATGTAAAAAAAGGTCTCGAAATACTGAGGATACTAGCGGAAAATAACTAACATGAACCCACTTCAAGTAAAATATACAGCAATTATGAGATCAAAGCTGGATTATGGATGTCAAATCTATGGATCGGCAAATGAGTAATTATTAAAAAAAACGGAATTCAAAATCAAGCAATGGCATTAATTACAGGATAACTCAAAGATACACCCGTTAACAGATTCACATTGGAAGCGAAAAAACCACCGCTATCACTAGAAGAAATATCCTCCTCAAGAGGCAAGCAATAAAATTCAAAGAATCTGACAGTTCGCTAATAGGGAGAGTTGCAGTTAACCCCCAATTGGCAACGGAAGACCGTTGATCGTCGTTGCCCGACTCACTTCACCGAAAATATTATTTCCAAGACATTGATTTTGCCACTGGTGTGACAAATTCTTTTCTTCTTCTGCGTGTCAGATCGTTCAACTGTTCGAAGATTATTCAAGTCTAGACGACTGACTGCTTGTTGGAAATTCAGGGCCAATCATTGGAAATGCCATCATTTAGTATTACACCTCTCGCCTCCTCCCCATAATTTATATAAAATTTGAACCATTACAGCGTTACAGGGAAGAAAAGAAACTAATAATTATATTTAAAAATTAAGTAGTAAACGGTACATAACAATATCATAAGCTATTCTTTATTAGAGACATGTTCACCATTCAACATGGATATTATTCATAATATAATTATTCACCGGAATTGAGACCTACTATATAGTATGTTAACTATATTTATATAATAATTATTATATTCTCGTGAGTTTGACGTCCTATCAGAAGAATAGGCTTTTCGTTCGCTATCCATAAAAGTGTTAAACTGTATACAATGTACTCCTACGTGTTTTATGATCTTTCCACTTTGATAACCAATCTATTTTGAATATCACCTGCGTTCAAGGAGGCAAATATAGCTACCATGCCAGCGTTTATTATTATGTGACGAGATGTGCAATTATGTTTACTGCGCATTCTTATTTATTTAAACTAATCCACGATTATGATTGTAATTTCTACGATACTCTTTGTTTTATGTGAAAAGAAAAACTAAAACATAACTGCAGATTTACTACAGTATATGAAATGGAGATTTACTTTTCCCATAACTATTGTATAATTTATAATTAGTGTGTTATTTCGTTCATTACGTTTCAGACATGCCTTCTAATGTATTTCTAAATGGCGTTTTCTTCAGGATAATTGCATTTGATGACGAAGTTCAATAAAAAACTAAATGAAAATTCCATTAACTAATTACAATTATTTTGACGTGGTTTTTATTTTTAATTTATAAATATCCTAAAGAATTTGGAGTATATATTTAAATGAGTGGACGCGAATAAATCTCAACTTTGACATGTAAAACAGTTTTATTATTAACAAATGTAAAAGATTCAATAAATTACAAATATTTAGAAATTAATGAATTTTATTTGAGAAATAGATTTTAGTAAATTTAATCTACTTTTCTGAGGGTTTTATGACGTGTTTATAAGCATAGCAGAGCAATAGATTATTGTCTTTTGTTTCTTACTTTGCGTTCATACTTCCCTAGTTTCTTGGTTGACCGGCAATTCTGAATTCAACGCAAAGGCAGCTTCGTGGCCAGCATATGAAGCAGACAGGCCTCTAATGTTGTTTAGGAAACGTGTCTCTACTTTCGTTTCCTGTTGGCACTTGGAGCCAGATCGCCACTCCTCTCTGACTCCTTGAAGCCAGCCAGTACGACTTTCCGTTTCGCTAGCTCTCTGACTACCTCTCACCACCGACTCTCTCCTCTGATGCTCTTCCTCTGGCTGTTCTTTTTGAGGTCCTTCCCACCTCTAACTCATCTGTCCTAAAAACTCATTCGTCCAACCTCGTTTCTTTCCAAAGTTACTCACCTATTGTGTTGGCGTCTCTACCTCACTCCTTTTTGGAAGAGCTATCCTTGTTCCCTACCTGGGTTGACCTGGGTTTTCGCCAATGGCGTGGACAAAACGCCCGTCACACAGGCGCCGAGATTTATAGCTTTTTTATATTTCCCGGTTTAACCATAACAAGCTGTCCGCGAACATCCCAGGATCTATTCTCTTCAGACACCTCATACAGAATGCCTAATGTTGTAAGTTAATTTAGATAAATAAAATAAAATATAAAAAGAAAAATTATCGCGTCACAATATAAAACTATTTAATTTAAAAGAATTATTTCAATATCTCACGCAGAATTCAAAACGTATTATTTGTCGGAAAGGTTATATTATAAGACACTCCAGAAAAGTTTTCTATTTGTAGAGCCCGCAAGGTGCGGTTGAGTAATCAATGAGCTCATCACGGCGAAGGATAAACAACTCTAGTGAAGCTACTGACAGAGACTGATAAATCCTTTCTCGGTGCATATTATATTTAAAAGCCCCTCAGGCTACAATCGTCCTAAAGAAACGTAAAAAAGGGATCTTGTCTTCAGAGGGTAATTAGAAAGCACATGAAGCCAAAGGCTACTCAACTTCTTCACTATCTTTTTAATGAAAAGTAAGAATAATTTCCTTTTAAAAGCGCTGTAGATAAATAATTTTGTTCTCATTTAAATTAGCTTTAAAGCTTGCAAGATGTTTTAGAGATTATAAAAGCACTGAATTTTACGATATGTATTGAAACCAACATAAATATTTTCACATATACTTGTTTCAACTTAAATTGATGGAATTCCTTTTGTCATATTATTAATTTAACTTTATTAATGATCCACAAAATCGTTTGCATGCAAATACGTTTCTAGAGGCGAAATTAGTTTTGAAACGAATTTGATCACGAGAAAATAACGAACATAAATTCTGAACAATATTCCGGAAGGAGTCACTGTCTTGGCTTATCATATATAACGTTAAATGTTTGAGAGTTAACAACATCCCATTCCACGCATTATGCAACAATTTCTAAATAAATAGTAATTAATCTTTACAAATTTGTTATTACGACTTAATATTTCTGAAACGAATAATGAATCACAATAAAAACGATGAGGTGGAATAGTCATAAAAATACATTTGTTAGTCTATAATAGGCTTTTAAATAAATGATAAAAAAATATTTCTTTCCACAGAGAAAAACTGTCGCTTCAACTCTTTCTCTATACGTAGCATATCACTGGATTTATTGTATTACATTGGAGTATATAATAAATATAATTAACTATTAAAAAAGACACGTTTAAGTACCTTAATTTACATCTGAATATTTCTGAATTATATTTGTGGCAATTATAATAGATAATCCAATGGCAATTAATTAAGACTATTTCAATTAATATATCAATACCAAAAGGCATAAGTCAAGATGGAAATGTTTCATATTACATCGCCAACAACAGCTCTTATCAGTATAGTCAATCATTAATGTTCTGTGATAAATTAGTTCCTGGAACAACATGTGTCAGCAGGGATAAAAAGTGCCGTTATTTGTCTCTGCTTTCTACAAAGAGAACACACCATTGAGTTTATCTTCTCCTTAGACAATTGTACTACATATATATTGAAATAATATGTCTCATTTGGCTAAAATTATAACGTTAATGTCTCGTAAAATTTTCGTATTTCTTCTCCATTTTGTCAAGCATTAGTAATTGCAACTAAAATGTAGCACTTTTACTGTTTTATTGCCAATACAGAAATGATAAACCATCAATCGGAATTCAAAGGAGATCGTAGAACGTTAAACACAAAATCTGTTGATACTAAGTAAGGAAGATTTAATTTCCCTGATAACAAGCAGCAGTTGTAGTATTTTGGCATATCATTTAACAAATTGAATTATATTCTAGTAAGTAAATGGCACGGCAAGCTGTCACAGGCTAGGATTACTTACTTAAAACTAAACAAACACTGCACAGCTGCATTTGCGGCAGATGAGTTTTAAATATACCTATTGTAATACTTTATTATGTTAATGAAAAATGAAAATTATCTTTCTGGTGAATTAACAATTTTCCCATTGCTAAGAAAAATAAATATATAAAGCATTACGTACCTAATTTGGCATTGTTTGTCACAGCGGTATGCAATATTGGTATCACATAATGAAACTCGCGATCTATATTATTCACATAAGTTATTATTTAATTTCCATTACAGTCTACGGTTTCGTTGGTGAATTGATAACCATGTGGAAGTCCACAAGGCGAAATGCAGACATAGTTTGCATCCACGTGTGTTATAAAGGTGGCTGCTAAAACCAAACGGAGACAGGATTTTGTTGCAGTTAGTTCGAACCGTAAATAACTTAGAAATGCGTGACTGGCGGATAGGGGGATGATGCCAAGAAGCCAATAACATCCATTTACCGAATAAAATATTTAGGAAATATCTTGTGGTGTTCGTTGGTTACACCATCAAAAATATATTGTTGATACAATCAAACAAACAATAATAATAATAATGAATTTAATTTGAATAGAAATATAACTCAAATTAAGTTATAATGGAAAACATATAAATTTACGATATCAATATAATCATTAGCTCAGTCGGTAAAAGCAAAAATAATACTCTACGCAGCTTCTTAAATGGCTGCTCCCGGGAACGCGGGTGACGAACGATATAGTTGAAAATTAAAATCGCGAATCAGACGAGAATGGTTTGTGTGGAAAAGCCGGGTAAAATGCCGTTACCAGATGTTAACGCCTGATGACGTCGTTCTTCGTTTTTGTTCGTATGCCGGTTGTTCCTTTGCTGGGTCACGTCTTCTTCATATTAAGATTCTCTAGTGCCTCTCCTTCAGATCAAATGTTGTCTTTTTATTTTCTGTACTCCCATCAAATGAATCTCCTTTCTTAAATGTGCAGAAATTAAATTTTATACATGTCGCCTTGTTCTGCCACTGCTTCGTCTCTCCCTAGCGTCTCTCTCCGGCAGCCTCTCTGCAACAACTCCCCATCTAATCTCGTCCAGGCCATCAACAATGTCGCAGCCAACAATGTTGCAGACGGTGACGTTTTCCCGCCTACTCGGCCCCACCAAGCCATTGTCGTCTTCCGTCCTGTATACGTAAATAACAAAACTAAATTATTTTTGCTTTACCCGACTGTAAGGGTCATGAATCACCACAATCTTGATACAAAAAACGTAATACTGTGATTTTCACTGTTTCCTCAGGTATATATGAGTGAGAATTATCCGCCTTTAAACACGGAGGTGAGGTTCGCATTGGAGCAAGGTTGCAAATGATTGAAGGCAAATATTTTATACTGTTTTTCACACACACAAACAGAGAGAGAGGGGGGAGGGGAGAGAGAAGGGAGAAGAGGGAGAAAGATTTACCAATGAAACTAAAAAGAAAGACTCAGTTTTGTAACAGTGCTAGCACTTTTTCTAAAACGGCAGGGATACGGTTGATTGGAAAGAACATCCAGCGCTCCTGTTTTCTTCCGTTACAGCCTTACACACACACAGAAAAATACTGTAAGATGCGGCCAATATATACACAATCCATGCCTGTCAGTATGAGTAGTAAGATATCAAGTATGTTATATTAGTGTTTGTTTTAACGCCAGGTTTTAAGTATAATAAATTATTTTGTGTCGCGTTCATTATTAAGTCTTCAATACTACAAATTTCTGTAAACATATAGACACCCAACTGTGAAAAGACACTTAGTTTTGCAGCGGCGGCAATTAATTATTTTACGCATATAAAACTGGTAAATTGTGTAACGAATCATATAGGCAACGGGTGAGTAGCCTTCATTTTGTACGTGACCTCATAAAAAAATGCATCGGTGACCATGGATCAAAATAAAATACAATTGATAATTGTTGTATTTAATTCTAAATAAAGGAGGGTCCGGGTATGTGTGTATGTTGGTATTACATAAAGTAAAATAATATTGTTAAACTCTAACTAATGAGTAACTTTGGATTGGTTTTCTTTTGCAAACAGTTCAATATTTTGTGGAAAATGTTGGTATGCGTAAGAAGTGTTCCAAATTAGTGTCGATAATTAACAATGAGTACTACCGAGAAGGGACAACATTTTACATATAGAATTAATCAGACTTTGGAAGCAGTTCGTCGGCGCAACGTGGCGAGCCGTTTTAATATGCAACAAATAACTTAATGATGGTGGTCTGGAAAACTCTTGCACGAGGGCCGGATGTGTCCCGCGAGCCGGGAGTTGCCTTCCGTTGATATAGACCTAATATTAAATAGAGTCCATATTGTCTATTTTTAAACTCAACTCACAAGAATTTTAACTTATTAGACTCCCAATCAGGAAAGTATTATTTCAAGCTATATTCACTTTGACTTAATATTAAATTACTAAATATGTTTTCAGGAGTTATGTATTAGGGGTTACGTCTTACGATTAACAACAGACTTGTCTGTAGAGAAGAATAAACAGCTAATTTTTTGAAATTTCAATTTTTATTTATGGGACTCTTCGTTGGCCTAAATTTTTAGTTGGAAAATTCATTAAATCTATGTGCATAAAAATGGACATCAAGCTAGTTCAGAGTTTTGCTGCATGAAACATGAAACCACGTTATTGATGTTTGAACTGCCTCTTCTGTTGATTTTTCCCAGAAAGATTGCCTTGCACTGCGGGGCTAGTCTTCGTAAAAATTAGACGAAAATGGATGCTATAATTTTGTGTGTGCTTGAAAAAAATCGTAATAAAATTGTTTTAAAGTGCAAGAACATTACGCAGTTTGTGTCCTTATTGAGTGATTACACACGCCGTCGCAGTACGGAAAAATTAATTATATAGCTTATTAGAAGTTGAGTGTTTTAACATAACTTCACAAGTAACAGAAAGTAGTAATTTATACAGTAATTGAGAGTATATACAGAGATAAAATTTTACAGCTTGAAATTTATTTTCCTTACATTTTATGCGTCCTAAAATAACTTTAAAACAATAAGGTAAATTAGTGTATTAAAAATACAGAATGGGATAAAAGCAAATGAGCGCCCTGTAAGACCTGATGAAGAATGTGGGGGATTTGACACCTGCGCCTATTAATAGTAATGCTAGACATGAATTAAGTACATTATTTCAATAATGAACCTTTCATAAATACGACCGTAGATTTGGAGGTTTAATAATTTGATAAAAACTAATTCAGCGTATATTTATTCTCTCAGACTTCATTTAATTGTTTGGAAGACGTTAAAAAATAATTTGACTGAAACCTATAATTAATTTATTATCATATTATATAATTATTTATATTTACCAGGATAAGCAAATGAAAATAATTTGACACGTCTTATAATTTTGAGGTCAGTGCAGGTCACTGAACTTTCCGACGCTGCTCCTCGTGTAATGACATGCAAATATCCGACGCCGCGCCGGGTCCGGAAGCGACATTGCAGCGCCAATCGTGCGTGCAGCTCAATTGGGTGACGGAGACCTGCTATCCCAAATAACACCGGCTTTCTATGTTTCAAAATCACGGGTCACTTGCATTAAATGCTGTATTTAGAGCTCGTGAGCTTGCATTCAATGTAATGCAACTAAATCACACTTCTCTATATCATTACAGTAATTTCAAACGATTTTTTTTTAGTTTTTCGGACGTTAAGTATAAATAAAATAAATAATCAGCCAATAAAATCAAAACTTTTAGAATGAATACAATTATATTAGACAACTAGCTGGGGACCCGGAGTTGCTCGGGTATTAATTTATATTATCCCGGTACATTATTTAATTCTTGGTCAACACATAATTAAACTGATACAGAAAGCGTCACAATATGAACCTCAAATATACTCCCAGTTATCTCGAGTGTCCAGAATACCCCCGATATTCTAACAGAATAAAAAATTTCCCCCGCTTAATGGTTAAATTTTTACTTAAACCGCATATTAAAGGTCTAATGTAAAACAACGACTCCCATTACACCGGTTTCGACACAAAACTCAATAGTTTTTTTTTCATTTAGCAATTACTAAATTTTAAAATTTACCTGACGCGAGAAATGAAACTAATTTATAAATTTAAGTATACATCGTATCGACGATCCAAAGAAGTTCATTTTTTCAAAGCCTGCTGCATCAATAGATAGTAAGTAGGATTAATCATATAGGAACGCGTAACAGGACTTATAACTCGCAGTTGGTTTACACGCCGGCTTTCGCGCGGCAGTGCCAAGAAATCTTCCCGTAGATTTAATATTATTATTTAAATTAATATTATAATAATATTTTTTGAATTATATTGAAATTAAATATCCACGAATAATTAAATTTAATCTCCTTTTTTAAACCCTCAAATTTTCATTGAAATTCGTTGAGCCGTTTCTGAGCCTATTCGAGACAAACATATGGACAAACAGTCAGACAGACAGACACTTCAAATTTATTTATTGGTATAGATTATATCTCATGAAAATATAATATAATAAGTGTCAAGTTTCGACCCAAACTCGGTACTTATTAAAGACTATATTAATTAAACTGTATGTAAGTTTGTTTGTATATTATTTTATAAATATAAACGCGTAGACGAATTGCACCATAACCTTGTACACATATTCTTAAAAACTCTTATAAAAACATTGAGGGGATAAGAAATTCCTTGAATAAAGGCCGAGCTTTTGCTAAAGAAACATGTGAATGTTACAGTACGCCAAGGTCTGTGACATCACCAAGGATTGAGACAGAGAATACAATAAAATATTTATTTGACCCGAATATAACGACAATTTGTTAAAATTCTCCTAGGATATTTTGAAGAGAATACTCATATTTTCCCAGGAACCATGTAAGTGTCATAAAAAACAATACGAAAGATTTCTTAAAAGAAATGCTTAAAATTGTGAACAACGCAGTATTTTAATACAATTCCATGGAATCCAGCTGTTCAACTAACGCATGAAACCACTAATATGCTCCATCAAAAATGTTTGGAGTTAATTTCATAATAACAATAATTAGAATGAAACCGGTGTTAATCAAGTTATTTAGATTACAAATTTGGTAACAGGTTTTCAAAGAATTAACCAAATTGTCTTAAAGAGAATCGAGCTAATTTAAAGGCGTTCGGAGTTTCTTTTATGATATTTTGAATAAATTTTATGTTTATCAGTTGATTTCTTTGTATCAAATTTTAAATAAAAATATGTTTCCCAGTTCTTTTTACCTAATGGTTTTTATCAATCACAGCTAACTTAATTAGCACTTTCGTCTGTCATTCATATAATAAATTTAGGAATAGTCATTTTAAATAATATGTATAGTCTACAAATCTTTGAATTTTACTTAAGGAATTTGAGTTTACCAACAAGTCTCTAAATGCTATGGAAATAAATGCTTTATTTATCAAGAAAAATTTTACCAAAGCAAAAATATTTTATTACTTCTAATAAAAATGCCAATATTCAGAACCCTTTACAAGATTTTAATATATAGTCCATAAAACATTCAAATCTTTGTATCATACATTCAATGTAAAAGTTACGTTTTATACATTAATTACGCCCTTAAGACACCGCTTATATCAAGGTACGATTTAGTTTCGATGGGGACCTAATGAGGCCCTTTATAAGTCCAGATATTCAATGTCGGTGACCAATATTAGTTTCGGTTACGTAGAGAGCTACACTAAAATACAATTTAGTAGTATATGACAATGTACCAAAACTGGAACAAAAAATCGAGAAAGGAGGCTTATACATAAACTCTACAGAAGTCAGGCAGCAGTAATTAGAATAGAAGGTCAAGAAAGGGGTAAGACAAGTATGCAGTCTTCGCCCATGCTGTTTAACTTATATAGAGAACAAGCAATGAAGAATGTTATAACGAAATATGGAAAAGGAGTAATAATGTAAGGAGACGAAATAAAAACCTTACGCTTTGCCGATGACATTGTAGTATTAGAGAAGTCAGAAGAGGACTTGGAAACCATGATAAATGGCTTGGCGTCCCTTTTCTGTTCTAACCCCACACACTTCCATCTAATGCTAATTTTACAAGACCATCATGTCTCAAAACGTGACCTATTAATCCATCCCTTCTCTTGGTAAATACCTTTATATTGCTCTCTCGTCCCCTATTCTGTTTAATGGAATGCTGATTCCACAAACTTCTGTATAAGTTGTTTCCAGCGATCAAAAAATTTCTGAATTTCGTTTTATTTCCGAGACGTTGGGCCATAGTGGCTTGTACCTCTTTCACGGATAAAAGAAAAGTGGTTCCATTTAAGAGGTGACTATAATTTGAAGAATAGGAAAAATCACTCGGTGCTTAACCAGTGAAATGGTGGGGGTTTTAAAGGTTTCTGTTTTAGTGGCCAAGAATTTTCATGACTGATACGTCTCAAAACAAAAGATAACAATCGATCCCTTCTTCTTATGTACCTCCATTAAACCTGCCAACTCGTTCGCATCCTTGTAAAATGACTATTGCAGACTATTTGTTTAAGTAACTCTGAAAACCGCATCACATTTTCTACTTATACAAAACTTAATCCGAAAAATATACATTTTTTATAAATATTGAAATATTAAAATTTTCATAATGGAAACTCTTTGTATTTTTTAAGTGTATAGCATTTGAAATATTTCACTTTAGTATTGATGGTAATGGTACAGCACTACTTTTAAAGACATCAATGATTTTTCTTTCGCGTGCAAAGATTAATTTTTCCACTGTGAAAATGTGCCTGCCCCCTAATCCATTATTCGCCTGTTAATTAGGGAATCACAGTCATTTCATACGTAAACGCTCAGTTCTAAAGATACATAGACTTTTCATTGATTACTCTGACTGGGAGTGTGCATGTTACCAACTGTTTAGAGTTGCAAACTTCACGACACATTCTTTGGAAATACAATTTGTTGCACTGTTCAGTTAAATTGTGAAAACCTTCTAGTTATAATAATGTGAGAATTATTTGTCACCCTAACAAATTTTCCTAATTATAGTCACACTCCTTAGTAAAGGAACTATAAGATCGGCTCGCCGCTTGAATTTTTTCTTTTTGCGTGTTCTGTATGAAAACTACTGTGTGGTGCCAAGGAGAAGCGGCAGCTTGAAAGGTTTTTCTTGTTATTTACCTAATTGCTGATAGCGCAACTGCAGATAACATTTGTAGTTTGTTTGTTTCACAGAAAAGAACTTCTCACGGCTCCAAGGAAAATCCAAATTTGCCACCAAAAAAAAAAGTTGCGTGTCCAAAAGCACTTAGGCAGAAACGTTGAACGTGCCATATATTTAGAAAATGCTTTTTGAAAACCATTAGCCCTAAAACTTCAAGATCCTTTTAGCATAGTGAAATGTATTAGTAAAATTTACAAATAAGGGTGAAATTACATAGTTAAAACTACTGTACGTTGTAATGCATGAGAATGCCCTTACTAATCTTGTAATGGTTGTGGTACGCGATTGCGGATGGCTAAAAATTCCAGAACTTTCGGCGACGGAACACAACAGAAAGATATTACTGAGCATCGATCTTGTCAGTCCCGAAAACAATTGGCCTGACGTGAAAGCCCAACTATCAACTCGGAATACTACCTTGAAGTCAAAAGCTTTTCAATGAATACAGAAGTGGCCTCTCCTTAATCGCTGCCGTGTGGAAGTATCTGAATTCGGTAAAAGGATAGGTCTCAAAATATTAGTTCTACACGAACTCCATCAGCCATCTTGAACATGGTCCCCTGAAGTGACTGGTGACTGAATATTTCAATGTATTAGGTACAAAAACCCACGTACCATTTTCCATTTTTCGCGAGGAAAGCAGGAAAATCCCGTTACCTCTTGCACGGGGTGAAATTTAAAGTATGCAGGTGGAGCTTCGAGAACAAAACCGAAGTACTTATAGGTACGAAAAGCTATTCAATCATGTTCACGCAGACAGGCATACATTCAGAATTCCCCACAGGAGACATTTCAGTCATATGTTCATATATTCAGATATTCATGCAGTCTTTACGCTCTTTCGCGATACCTTGAGCAGTCAACAGCCGACTCTTCAGAGTTGGCTGGTGTCAACTCGCAACCCCAGGTGGCCAGAAGGCAGCAGCCGGGCAACGAACCAGCGGGTCTCTAACCGTGACAAAAGAAGTAAACCAAAGTTCTGCATTGGCGACGTACCCGTACAAACGTTCATCTTTGTCGCCTGTGGTCAGTGCAAATAAAGTGTTTTTCGTAATTTTCCGCACGGTAAATATTCATGCTCCCGACATAAGCAGGCGTAGAACAACCTTAAAATTAATTTTAATTTCATGTTTTATTAGTCAATCTTAAATATATTCTTCCTTCAAAAATTTCCATTTAATAGATATTAAATTTATACTTTTAGAAGAAAATATGGAAAAATGTCGGCCGGACCCAGAACCTCTCGACTTCCGGGTGTGGTACCCTACCACTGAGCTAGTCCGTGTCGACGTCCCTAGGACCGATGCGATATCCCTCCGCTACGTAAACCTAATCTAGGCTCACGTACAATGTACTAATCACATTATTCACAGCCTAATTTCTAGGAATCCAGTGAAGAACGGACTTCGTGTAAATTGATCAAAGGTGCATAGAGTTCAAGTCTAAGGGAGAAGGGTTGCTTCATATATTTATTAGATTAATTCACATAATTTTTTATCTTAAATTATGTCACCATATGGAATTCAACTGATTAATGTGATACATTTCTGTTGCTCAGCTTATATTGGTAAGTAAAGAATTTTAGACCAATAAAGCAATGTGATTCAGTTTTCCTCATTCCATCTGAAGAGACTTCATCACTGTAAATTATTTACATTTCATAACTCTTAGTTACACAAAAATTTAATTCATAATGTTTATAAATGTATGAAATTTATTAGACACCTAGATTATGTGATTCAGATCCATGATATTGAAGTATTTGACAAAATGCGATAAATGTGCTAAACAAATACGCATTTATATTTTGGAATGGATATGATAAACCAAAAACACTATTACCCCTTGCCTTCATAAGCCACCTTAATTTTGGACCATCTGTAGAGAATATTTTATTTTTTCTGAATTCCATTGTAGACTCAAAGTAGCTGTGTCGAGAATATTTTTTCTGCTCTTTGGGGAATCATCGGATAGCGGCAATGAAACAGATAATGATCAAGAGATGTTAAATGACGAAACTATTTTAATGACGTTCTAATGACATACGTTGTAATGTATGTATATACAGACGTTATTTACAAGTAAAGTGATCTAAACTAAAGAGAGTTTAAAAAATCAGATTACAAGCCGGACCTCATTTTCCCCTATATATTTTTAGTGGGGCCTAAATGTGGTATATACATAAATGAAATAATTAATAAGTTAGAAATAAATATTAGAATTGATATATAAATCAGAAATTAAGAACAAAAATAAGAAAATTATTAAAAAATAGGAAACAAATTCAAAATTTGAGAAAATTAAATATACAATTGTTGAACTATAGAAATAAGGAATTTACTAAAACAAATAGAATAAAATATAGTGTGTGACCATACGCTCCATTTTACTAAAATATTTTAAACGAATTTATTTAATTCAATGTTTGTTATTAATCATACGCTATGTAAATTTTATTCTATACAATTAAAAACATACCTAAAATCAGGAATATGATTCAATAAACCATTGTTTACGAAGTATTTCAGACGGAATAAGGCAACTCATCTCACTCCTCGAATTCCGATAGTCCTAATATCCTGGAGAGGACTATTTATAATGTCACGTTATGATAACAATGTTTTACTATTAGAAAATGTTGCATACCTCGTCGAAATTAGTTCGTGGATTTCCCACGGAAAAAAATACAGAGATTTTATTTTGCATTGTAGGTAACATATCCATAAATATATTAACTCATTCTGAATCTATGTTGAAGGCGACCTGCAATAATTTTACATACTCGTAGTTCCTACGAGGCGAATAAACTCTGTCTCTCACTGTTTCCCTCATTCTAGTACTTCAACTGGTCAAGGACTGTTTATGTACCTTAACTTATTATCATAAACTTGAATAAATTTAGTGACCTATGTCTACAGACACTATTCATCTTCCGACGTAAGCTGTATTCATTGGGTTGACTGTAATCAGAAACCTTATAGGAATGCTAATATCAATCCACCTAAGCAGCATCGTCATATTACTTCTACACTTTCACTATGGTAAGCTATAGAGCTTTCGCAAATGAACGTTGTTATGCGATGTACCGTTATTGTACGGTAATTTTGTTCTCAGACTTCCAGACTTGTTATCGTGACAGTTTATTGATTGGGTGATAATTGCCCTGACGCCAGTAATGACATCAGAAATGAGACTCTGATTAATGACGCGTTAGATTGAAGCTATTTCCATCGAGGGAGCTGCTCTTCATTTAACACAAATCAACTGGTTGAATTCCCTGTCTGCAATTCAATATCGCTTCGGGTAGAATTAACCGCACAGTGCTAGCTTCCATTAGTGGGAAACATAGTATACACGTGTGTGAGTGGGACAAATTTAACCCTTTATTTCTGCGAGTCCGACATTGAAAATCTATATTGTCAGTATTATAATTACATCAAATTAAAATCTTCTACTTATACGCAATTATTCGTGCTTATTACCATGATAGTAGAATTGAAGCTTAGAAGAAACAAAATCTCTGGATTCAGACTTCGCATACGTTAAATACTGTCTTGTAAACTTAAGAACGTCTGCATTAGACGCAGACTAGAAGTAGCCAATTAACAGACGAAATTAAATTATAAAATAAATATGATTCCTCTTAACAATTTTGCAATTTGTGTTGCTTTATTGGAAATCCTTAAGAGTCGCAGAACGACACACCGCACGGACACTGACGAAAGCAGTAAGGATTGCAAGCAGGTTTGAGAGGTAATTTTATCGCTTAATTTCATTGCTAAATACCTGAAAATTATTTTTGCCGACAAAAAGGTCGTGACCGCAGTAATTTATTATTTGCATTTTAATTTGTAACAACAAACACACACACACATATATATTGTAACATGTAAAGTTACAACCCCAACCGATTGTCGAAATGCACGGTATTACAGACGACAGGCACTATTTTTGTGTGCGTGACGTCGATGGCTGACATAGTAATGCGGAAAGCTAGGCTTTACATTCAGAATCCACGTGATTTGGGCTGCAAATGGCCGACGCAGCGCGGGAACTTGCATACCTGCGATTGGTGGATGAGGTCGTTTGACCGTAATCCTGCAGGTTGGTGCAAGCCAGGAGGAAACCAGAAAGGGAGTCGGCAGCGTGAGGCGTAGGACGGATGTGTTGTGGCCCACGAATTTCTTGGTGGGTCGAAGGAGTCGGATAAAGGGTAGCAAGTAAGTCACGAATAAGTGATGCTAGGCCTAGATTAGAATGACGATTAGGATCTAGTAATAGTTGCTGGTACGAGTAATAGAAATGTTGATTGAGTGACCACACCCTGTATTAGATTATTTAGCTCAAGTCTCTGATTGAAATTAAACTGTTGTGTAAAACTTTTTGTGTTTTCCTGTGGAAAAAATACCTGGCGCCCTATATTATCCCTTTTCCGAGAAGTAAGTCCAAAATCGACGTATAGCTGAGCTAACGCTACATTTGCACTGAAACGTTGGGGCTTAGAACATCGGAAGTGGAAAGACTGGGAAAGTGTGAAAATCTTATGTAACTTACTATGAATTTGTCTATTCGTCTGAACACATCAAATGGCATTCTTTTTTACGGTGTTACGTTATATGAGTGTCATCCACGTGGCGGCTTTCTACTTAATGACATAGAAAGGGATTCGGAATAGGGATGTAGGAAAGAGACAGGTTGTGAGGGGTTAACAAGGGCCCTCCAGACTATAGTTTAAGGATTTTACTCAGAATTCGCCAAAAAATGATGTAGCAATATTGGAGAGGACGTATTTATTATCGAATTAATTTTGTTTAATTAATTACTTATGGGTGCATTACTATTATTATTATTTCACAATGGAATTAAACTCGGTATGGACGGGCAAGCCTGCATTGTTGACTGTCCGTTTCTTTTCTTCGTGGACAGATGGAAGGTCTTCAAAAAACGTCGTGTAGCCCGTGCTACATACAGACCGACCATTAGTTTTCCTTTCTTAACTCTTCATTCTTATGACCAAGAGAAGGGAATTACCATCGTACATCCACTAACTGCGTCTTTCTTTCAAAAAATTACAAAACCTGGAACTTTCAGCAGTTGGTGAGCGGTGGACATTTGAATCGTACTCCAAGCAATTCAGTCGGACGTAGCCGTCAGTGGAGTCAGCAATCTGACTTCTACGCAGAAATTGGGGGATACTGTAACGCTCCCCTCCCCCTCGGATCTCTAATCGTCACAATTCCGGCCCGGGCGCCACTGCATATTCTGAATTAATATATATATATATATATATATATATATATAAATAATCTCAAATAAATAAAACAGCAGGCCTACCCCCACTTCCTGAGGTTTTCAAAATCCAGCTTCCTGTCCAGATGCCTTCAGACCGCTCCCAGGTCAACGACCGTCCACGATCAAAACATCCGACCTGCCAAACACAATGGTCCTTACCCGTAGATTGCTGCAACGACCGACCGTGCACTTATCTCAGTTTCGTGAAAATTATAACACGCCTGAAGGGAAAAATCACTTATTTCAATACATGCACGAGAATCTGCGGTAGAGACGACAAATTGTAAGTCTTTACCACATACACACATTTATGAAGTACATACATTCTGATAAAATATGTAGTCAGATAATTTTCAATAAAATTCGAATCTTGGTTGTCTTTCGTAATAATCTTCCCCCTTTTGTTCGGTAATAAACAATCAATTCTTATGATCAATACAGAGACGTAAGCGAGAGATACGTAATTCAAACAACATATACTGTATTCCACTAGTGGTATCCGTATTCTGTGTATATTAAAAAGCAAAGGCTTTCCCGACGAATTTCTTTAAATTACAATTCTTGGGTAAACAAATTTTGACCCGGGTTGAAACCCGAGAATTGTATTTAGAATAATTAATTACCTTGGATTCATTACACAACATAATACTTTTACTATGCAACTATTTTCCTATGTGCCGTGTCAGTAAATTTGCCGCGACTGTCTTTACAACAAATAAACTGATGAACGGTTTATATCTTTCAATGTAGAATTATTTTCAGAAATTAAAGTAAATGAAAGTTTCATAAACAAATTTGTCCCATTTCAATTTATACCGCCAAAATTGAGGTTAATATACGAATTAAAAAAATATATACAATGTATTGTCATATTGTTTTATTTTAATTTTTGGCACCAAGCATGCGGCTATTGCATCCATTCAAAAAATATAAAGTGTATCGCAAAATTATAGATTTTGTAATTGTTTTATTCCATTTTTCGTACGGCCTCATTATAGTTTACATATGTTTAATAAATTAATAAGGAATTTACTTAATTTCATTTTAATTAAATAAGTTTAATAAAACCAGTCTTTCCGAGCTGCGGAACTCGTAGTGTAATCTCACGTGGGGCCTGTCAGAGCAAATCTATTGAAAAGACTCTGTAATGAATTAATGTATGTTGCCGCCAGGGTCGTAGCTGGAGGATAAGCTAGGGTGCCACAATATTTGGACCGCGCGAATCTTTCACACAGGAAGTGGGAATAACATTGTGCGTGAGGTTTCGTGGTATTCGAATGAGACGAGAGTGGAGCGTCATTGGCTAATTTTGGATCTGGAAGGGAGATCCGATGTTCTGAGATAGATGGAAATGATGTTACGGATGAGAATAGTTGTGGAGGGAACGTGAACGTGGCGAAGTAGAAGAGATTTAAGTTATTTAAGTTCTAGAATTAAGAATATTAGTTGAGTTGTTGAGGGGGCAGTGAAACAGCAGTGTTAGAGGAGACTGATGGACAGCCTCAGATCGTGTAAATATCTAGATGTAACTTTTGATAAGAAATTAAACTGGGGCGAACACGTAAACTTAGTAGCGCGGAAGGGATGGATGTCGTTACAGTTCATAAACAGGATATTGAAGAAAAGTACAAGAAAGGCCAAGGCTGCTGCTTACACTTCTCTAGTTAGATCTATGATAGAATACGCGGCAGCAAGTTGGGATCCTTACAGAGCGGAACACATCAACGTCCTGGATAAAATTCAGAAACGGGCTGGGGTTTTGTGTGGGGGCGAAACTAAATGGGAACCACTCGGTGATAGGAGGAAAAGGACTAGACTTGGGGCACTCTGCAGGGGTGCTAGAGGTTTTCCCTAAGAATACAAATGTTTTCAAAAAGAAGTTAGAAACACTGAAAAGTTAGGTGCTTATTTTGTAAATTAAAAATAGGGACGTGAAATGTTTTAAAATTGTATTTTTAATTTTTTTCTGTAATTTATATTTGTTCTTTTAATTTATCATCCATTTATTTTTATACTTTAATTTTATCAATACTGCCACCGGGCAAATGCCCACCTGTAGTAATAATAAATACAATACAATCAAAGATGGCAGCGTCGGCCATCCAGTTCCAGAAGCTTTGTGGCCAATTCTGCTTCAATGACTACAAAGGCTCCTGAGTGTCGGTAATCATCTGCCTGAGAAAGGTTTTGAGTGTCGTTGGTTACGTACTAAACCTATCCAAACCGTCAACTAAATGCCACAGTGGTCATCGCCAACAATTAGTGTTTTAAATCTAAAGACTAATGCGTTTCGCGTCCACCATTTTATAAATCGTAAATCATATATATATATATATATATATATATATATATATATATATATTGCGATGAGTTAATTTTTTTAATACTATTTATGCAATGAAATATTAATTAGAATAGATTAATTAATTAAAAAGGAATGCTAGCTTACTTCATAATTATTTAGCATGGAAACAATCAACGGGGTGTGGTAGGGAAATTTTAGCTTTAATGATAAACAGTTTCAGAGCTATTGATGGACTGTGTATAGTTTCAGGAATTTTATATTTCTTTTAACGGATCAGGAAGATAAAATTTTTATTTTGTTGTTATTAGATATCTTATAAAATTTTAGCAAACTTCTCAAATAGTTCACCCTGCTCTATTTATTAATTTTAATTTCCCCTTATTAAAAACATTACAATATGGGTGCCTTAAACACATTTTAAAAACGTATAATCTGTATTGCCAAACTTGTGCAAAATTATAAATCCTTCTTCAGGTACGTCGGGCTCATGGTACTTGTCCCACGCCATTCGGATGGCTGCTGTGGTTTTATTGTAGTATTAAATCCTGGACCAGATGCGGACGCAAGGAATGGAGAACTCTTCTACTGAAAATGAGCGAGTTGTTGTTAAGGATTATGGAAATCTTAACTCAAAGGCTGAGGGAGTAGAATGCATTCTCTCACAAGGTTCATTGAACAAATCACAAATAAATAGTTTGCCAATAAACAGTATTCGTTAATAACTAATACAATACGAGACCATACTTAGTCAATATATAGCGTAGCTTGGTATGGCTGTAAGTTATTGGACAATACCATGAAAAATCTATATGCCCATTTATTATTGACAATTAGTATAACAGTTCTAAACGATTCTAATATAATACATCTCACATCCATAATTTAAATCTGAAGGTGATTTATCGACTTTGTTTCCACATTAACTTTCACCCGTAGGTAAATTGTCTTTAAATTTTTTACATTATAGTCTTCTTTTAAGCTATAAGTTATTCAAATTTTTGTGTATTACGGCTATTTCACCAGTTTATTCTATTTTATTTTTCTAACTCGGGGTATTTGATGCATCGGAAACGTCTGCTTCCCTTACCAGGATAAACGTTTCCTATTAGTAGAGCCGGCGGCTCACGCACCGACACGACGCGGATAAGAACTCCGTTCAGGTGGTCGCACAAGGTCGTTGAAATTATGGGAAATAGCAGTTCCGAAGCCGGATTTGTGCGGCGAATGTGGGTGGGGTCGCAGACAAAGGACGATCGCCAGCCGGATGCAATGGCGCGTGACCTCTGCAGTCGCACGCACAACTCCGCGCTGCTCCGTTCCGGAACATTATGTTTTCTCTAAAACCACCTGTTACTCCACTTTGGGGAAAAATGAATAAAGTGAGCTTGCTATTCCAGCATTTCAAGCATGAGTAACTGCCACACGAAAAAAGAAACTACCCAGCAGTTCCATTAATGCTCCCGTAACGTTAAGAACACTACATGTTGTTTTCAACAATCTCCAACTACAATATTAATCATGCCCTGCAGCAAAATAGGGAATGAAATGTTTCCCTTTTTTGTTAGATCTACAAGTATTATGAATTGCCTGAAAAAATTAAAAGGAACAAAAGACTGTGAAATGATTAAGACTATTAAAAAAAGTATTCTGAAGAACACATATTAGCTGCTAGGTTAAATTTAAAAAAATTGGCCCCGTAGATCACGAAAAATAATTGTCCTTTCAAGTGGTGTTATTTTAAGCTGTTTATTTTATTTTTTCACATACCACCCCTGATATAAATAACACACGTAAATAAATTATTTACTCGTCGATTAACTTATGCAGCTTTGCCCAGTTATAGAATCCTTAAATACTGGAATCAGTGGACCCACTTTCGATTATCATCTTAATTCAAAATTTAAAATATCTTGAAACTTCATATTTGATTCTAATGCTAAAAGATATAGAAAATGACAATAGAATATTCGTACTCAGTAATAAATCGAATCGGCGGCATAAGTCATTTTTTGTAACTGCAGTGATTCTCGGACTGCATTCACAACTACGTCCATTATTTTCCATTTTATTTCATAATGAACAGTAAAGCAAACATTTTTAAAAAGTAATGATGCAGGTTAAGGTAGAGAAAAATATAAGTTAATAACAACTATTGTGAGCCACCATTATGTTCAACTGCAACGACTGAGTTGATCTCAATAATCATACAAAAGTAAAGAATCTATCTGATTATTTTATCAAAAAGGGACTTTAACAGTTAGTCCACAAAGTTCCTTTAAAGGAGGAGAACTCGTTCAAAAATTAATTTTGGTGAAAAGAATATGACTAGAATTTACACTTGGCTGATTCGTTTACAAAAAACTTTTCGATCGCATTTGTTGTTTGATGAATCTACTGTGGTGAATGAAGAGAGGTTGGTTTAATACTTACAGCGACAATTAAAAAAGTAATATCGTGCAATAAAAGACACACATAAAATACTGTAGTATGTCACCAGATGCATTACTCGTTTAGGTCACTACGACTGTGCCGATAAAAAAAGTTTGAGATTGACGAAGAGTTCTAGGGATTCCAGTCGGGTTATGAAGTTTGTTATCCACGAAGTTTCAATGGTTGACGCCGCCATCTTCTTCAGGTCCCTTTGTCTATCATCTCCGTTGGGAAAACGTACGTTCTCTACGTTTGAGATTGTCAGAAACTATTTTTTTCTGTAATAGGCTAGATGAAGGTGACCCTCAAAGAGACGACTCCTCTTCAGTAGCATGGGAGGGGAATTGAAAAGGGGGTTATGTGGAAGATAGGGCAAGATAGCCAAGGGTTGACTATTGCCACCAAGCTATAGTTTAAGGATTCTACCCGGTGATTCTCCGAAAGGAGATGCAGGGAAACCCTAGGAAACTTGTATCAGGTAGGCAGAGCTAATGGGCACTATTCTCACGCCCTTCCGAATGACGGGAGAGTAGTTTGCTGTGGGGTCGCAGAGTTCCCTTATCCTTGTCTTCGCAAGTTTTAGAAGGCCAACTATTCAATGGGGGCAGTGGAAAACTCAACGTATGCCAAAGGTCTGCGTCCCCACTACATACACCTCCCAAAAGATGTTAACTGCCTCGGCGTGTGAAAACCTTAAAACCAGAGAGGGAATGTGTATATAAGGTTATTTTCACGTATCAAGATTTCCAACCTAGCACGGCGTTGTAATAGTTTTATATGCCATCAGATTTCGTAAATAAAAAAATGAACTTTCAAAAATCAAAAATGACGTGTTTTTAATATACGCTATTTATTTTTTAAATAATGTTACTATTTAATTTATATATTATCGACGATGAAAGAAAACCGAGAACTTCAGAGGTCATAGACGTGATGTGTGAAGAAATTATTACAATAGGATAGGATAACGATTTGGGTTCGTGATTGCGTAGGCAATCAGGCTCAGCGATGTAAAATGACACAACCCTCGGAGTTGTATTAAATTGAACATTGATAATATCTAGAGCACCCGCGTAGGTCATGAGTTTAAGAACGACTGTCCCGATTTTTAAGTGCTTCCCGAAGGGGAGATAGACTCTACACATATCGAACCAACCAAGAATCAAATTGGATATCCGATTATAATTTTAAAATGACTGTCATAAGTTATATAATAGATTTTCTTGTAAAAATTTCATTCCGACGCCACAGGCATAATGCAAGAATATACCACAGCTTTTAGATGTGCTGAAAGTCCTTCCAGTCTGGTCGACTTACATACTGTCTCATAAGCTTATGTAAGAATATTGCCAGTAATTTTGTTCCTCTTTTAAAATAATCCAAATCCATTAGTGACCATCGAAATTACTTGCATAGAGTTATTTATTTCATTTTATAACTACTTGTTTATTTATTAATAAATAAATAAAAGTGTATATAATTTTTGTTAAAAAATTATAATCTCAAATATTTACTATAAAATCATCTGGAAATTCATGGAAACAAGGTAAGATACATATCGGTAAATGGGGTGCGGTGAGTAGCCCGAATATATTAGCACTCGCTAAAATGAGCGGTGAATCATCTACTGAGCGAGTGGTTCCGATCCGATCACTAAAAAACGGTTTTATCCACCTCTAGAGTACACCAGGTCATCGGCAGCAGTGGTCGGCAACCCGCAGTCTGCGAGCCACATGCGGCTCTTCCATTATGTAGGGGTTTTCAATAATAAGGGCGGGTCGTTGTTGGAATGGTATACAACAAGCTGTGTGTGAGATATTAACGAAATTCTTTTTTATTTGAACGATCATACATAACCTTTCAAATAAAAAATATTTTCGATAAATCCTCACACACAGTTTGTTTTATTCCATTTCAACATCAACCAGTTGCTTTTGAAAAACCTTATACAACGTACGGGCACGTACGTAGAGTCCGATTGAGGTATGTTTGTGGAGTGAAAGGAAATGAAGTACCGACGATTGGGAAAGATGTATTGAGGTTGTTTGGACATATAAACATGATGAAGGAAAGGAAATAGACGACACAAGTATACAAGACGAGTGTAAGAAGGACAGTTTGAAGGATTCGACCTCGGGGAAGGTACTTCAATTACATTAAGAATGTTTATAGCAAATTTCAGCTTAGGGGTACTCTAATTTTTTATCAACAATTTACCTACTTATATACTTTAGGTTTTAAAAAAATTGTTCTCAAAAGTAGTTTTAACCGTTGTATTGTTGATATTAGGAGGTTTTGATTAATTAGGTTACCTACCAGTGATCTACAGTAATCTTAGAAAGTTATATGATTAGTGAGGGAGAAAGTACAAAATTCCTAGACCTTTCACTGGAACGTAAACTCAATTAAATGAACATGTGAATATATTAGTAAGCCAATTCAGTTCAGTATCAAAATTATATAGTCAGGGTTATGTCAAACTGCAGTTATAGGAAAACTACAAAACTGGTTTATATAGGAGTGGTGGGGTGGATTTTTTTATGGTATTTCAAAGCTGAAAGGAGAACGTTTCAGGGCATTTATTTACAAATGCTTCAAATTAAGGATTCATTTACAATAGGAAAATGAATTACAAAAAATATGGCTAGCCGAAGAAACAATCCGAGATAGGGGAAAAGGAGTGATAAAATTATGCTCAAAGGATCAAGATTAAGTGAACTAAGGTTTTCCCGGTGTAGTTGATGCAGAAATAGTTCTCGGGTTTCCACTCGGGTGCAGGTGCGATTAAATCGCGACGTTTCGACAACTACGCGTTTTAATCGTACCTGTACCCGAGTGGAAACCCGACAACTATTTCTACAGGATCTTGAATGGTGCAGAATAGTTAGTTGTGGGCGTAATAATACAATTTCAACATTTTCCGTGCCAGTTTAATTAAGTTGAACCCTCTATGAATAGTAGCAGTGTGTGCATAGTACAATAAGTTTGATATTGTGGTAGACGATTGCGAATAACATTCAAATTGATACAATTATGTTACAAAAATTAATATAATTTTTGTATTATTATTATTATTATAATTTATGTGCATATGTAACAGAAGTTAGACCTAAGCTAGACGAAGTCGGGACCATTAATAAACGCGATTGGTTATTTAAATGACGAATTAATGTAATTTTATCGGCAAGAAAACGGAAACATTAAGTTTCGGTACGATATGATTGGACGAGGCAACCGAAGACATGGGTTGACAAATAATAATCACCGGACATCTATCTTGTCAAACCGTATAAAAAAGAGGCCTCAACGCCTGGTCCTTCATTTGGTCTATATTGTTAACGGCTAAACAAAATAAGTATTTTACCCCGAGCGGCCGAAAGCCAAAACAATACAGGTAAGTGCTTTCAAAAGAACAGTTAGTGCCAATTTGTCAAGCCTCTATACACCACGAGAACGATGAAAAAAAAGTGCCCACGAGTAGAAATTTTGGATATTTAAACCCGCGTGCACTTGAAGAGAGGGAGCATTTTATAAAAAAATTTTAGATCTATGATCTATGATTTACTTCGTTCAAATTCAATTTCATGGAACCCAATATTACGGACCCATTCGTCCGACCAAAACTTTTGCGTAGATAGTCAGCAAAGGCACTAGAAATTCATATGCCCTGGGGTGACGGACGAACCGACTTGCAGACAACCTCGGACACTTGGGAGACGCTTCAACTAGCTGCCCCGGGACAACACGCAGTCACTAGACGATAAACCAGCCATCAAGGGCGTCAGGGATCATCGACAACGCCTTGGTGAAGTACCCCCTTTCTGTTTCTCGCCTCTGGTCGCTTCTCTTTAAAGTGTTCTTGCCTCCTCCCGTAGTTTTACAATTTACCAACTGATCTGTAGTATTAATTTTGACATCTGTAATGTTCCCGATTGAATCAGCGAGCTTCAACTTAAATTCAAATGAAATTAAATTAATTTCATTAATTTTATATTATTAATTAATTTCAACCTTCCCTCAACTTAAAAATAAAAAGATATAGTTTTATATCCCTAGAAGTGATCATCATAATTAAATTCATAATTCCCCCGACCTAACTTAAATTCAATAAGAAACCCATAGAGCACCACAATATGGATAAACGGCCCAGTATCAAATCTATTCGGCTTATGTTTCCTATCCCATATCTGTACGCGGCAGAGTGAAAGGGGGTTAATTGTAAAAAAAGGAAACTACCAAAATAATAGTCAAAGTAATAAATAAAAAGACGGCCAATAAGTCAGCATATAAATTTATTAATGACGTTTCGTTTCCTTTTTGAGACTTCCTCAGGCGTACTACAAACATAATATTACAAGAAATTAAATATGGATTCTACGTTACTAAATTTGTAAGTTTCGAATAATGTTTTTATATATACATAAAAAAATTTTAACATAGAACCCATATTTAATTTCTTGTTATATTGTTTTTAGTAGAGGAAGTCTCAAAAGTCTCAAAAAGGAGACGGACCGTCGATTTTGAATAAATACTAATACATTTATATGTTGACTTATTGACCATCTTTTTATTTATTGTAAATTTTTAAGTCAGAAAACTATGTTGTAATTGTCAAAGTAATTCCTTTTCCTTTGTAATGCGAGAATTGGATAAATAAATAACCCCCCCCCCCCGACAATCAGTTACATAAAAACATTTTTTAAATAAAGATTTGTAGGAGCATTTATTACGATTATATCCCTATGCCTATTTTCTATAATCTCCAACTTAAAAATATTCTTAACGCTTAATGGAAAAAGTTAAAGAAGTCCTGGTCCCCGTTACAATGTAACTAAGGATCGACGTGCAAAGCATAAACCGACGGTAAATCCATCTGACTGGAAGGGGTTTCTCTCCTCTTCTAGTCAATTAATAATGAAAGCCGGACACGTCAGATCAAAATAGTCTCTGATTCTGCGGTCATTGTTTGGTTATCGCTAGTTATCGTCGAAAAGAAGTCTGCTATTATTATGAACACAACACATTAAGAATTTAGAATATATGTACTGTATGTACTTCGGGAGAAAGTTTTAACTTACAGCTAGACAAATTGAAATACTTAAGCCATTTACCTGAATCAATCTCGTATTGCAGAGGTACATTATTGGCTGAAGTATTCGCATTATTTCGCTGACATTTATAAATGCATTTGAAAATTCAACAGCTCAATATTTAAAGTTCGCGTTTTAATATTATAATTTATGAGAGTGGCTACGGATGTCTGCACTGGAGCTAGCGTCGATAAAAGCGGTGACGTCAGGCGCCGCTGACACCGCGAGGAAAAATAGTTGACATAGCGACAGCACACTTGTTGCTCTCCACAGACAAGTTAATCGGGCGAAAATTCACAGCTATTTATCCAATGTCTGTTCTCGCTTTAAAAACAACCACATCGTACCGGTCCCACCTATTCTCTCGTGCGTAAATAGTGACTAGGTACATCAAACCGAAGCCACTAGCGCAAGGTCTGGGGCGCCTTTGTCGTTCACTAGTAATGAAAATGCACCCTCTGCGGTCAAAGGACCGTATATAATGCACAGCGTCTGAAAATAGTTCAGATGTATACGAATATAGGTCAAAGAAAATACTTTACGTACAGTTCCAAAATCTTGCGTAGTGTCATTGGACGGTGGTGGCAGGAGTATTATGAAATAATTAAATTGATTTCATTCTAAACATAGAGTTTCCTAATAACAAACGCAAAAATATTCTGTATAAATAAAATACAGTTATTTATTTAATATTATTTTTTATTTCATGAGATACTACAGAAAATATTATTGTAAACTATGTAGTCATTAAATATTCTGATCAATGGCAACTGGTGCATATGCGTTTATGGCTGCTGTAGTACATGAATTAATTAAGGAAGAATTATTTATTTCGTAATTTTAAGAAACTGTACAGCAATAATATTGTAAGAGTGTGAGTTTCTCCTTCGATACCGCAGATTTTAAACTGCCCAACTGCCCGCGCAATCCCTCTCGCTAAATCAGCTTATGCTTTGTGCCATTCCGCGCTGTAGCGCACGATTCGTGTATGGAATGAGAAATGCGTATGCGAAATATTTCGCCCAACCAGAAAACCTACGAACTAACACTTATAAGGGCTACAAAGAAAAAAGGAAAATAGCATCAGGCCAAGCATGCTGACATAGAGGCGGTCTCATCAAGCTAGTTTTAAATGTTTTGCAGAATTAATAAATAGATTACTGTTTGAATTAATCAAGGGTTATTCAAAAGAAAAGACATCTAGGGGTGGCATTTCGAAGACTTTTGTCATATTGTTACCAATATTTTTCGTTTCCTTAATTTCACATAACCCAACTTCTGTAAATTTCCATTAGTCAGACAGCAGGATATAGTTGTCTGGAAATAACGCCACATTGGACAACAGAGGTGTTTTGTTTCCAGATGAAATTTGCAGAATTAAGGTCGCATTTGGTTACAAAGCTTCACTTGCATTAAATCGGATTTATCTAGTAAAGTAGGGGCACCTCATGTCCCCAAAGACTGAACGACAGAACGGAGATGGGGTGGGAGGGGGCTGGGGGGCGGTGGCCACGGAAGATTTTCAGAGTTCTACAGATGTCAGTTTATGTTCGGACGTCCTTCTGGATACGACTAGGTTCCTGGGCTCTCTTCAGCTCAGTAATTTGTTTCTCTTTTATTAAACTTAATCTTCAAAACCATTTTAGCGTCTTTGATTCCGTTCAGGTTTGGACGGCTTAGTGAAAGAACATCACCTATCGAATCCTTCCTATTATCTCTTATGCATTATCATTTCTTCGGTCGCTGAAAAAGAGACGAAGTTGGTAACACCCCACGTCCACCTTCCTTTCAATCTGATCAATCCCTGTTCTTCGCTAAGAACATGAATATCGTTCTTATTTTACTTTTCTCAAGTTTTAGCCAGGAACAACACATTTCCCTTTCATTACTGACAACATTACCACACCATCCTACATACAGTATTACCATAATGTGTGGCTTCTTTATTTACAATATGTACTTTAGTGTTAGGAATTATTGCCAATTTGATTTTATATTTCTACGCTTTTAAAAATTGGTCTCTATTACACGTTATGTAGACGGAATTAGAAAAGTAGCATATTACGGGGTTGTGGATTCCTATCAAACACTGTGGTAGTTGTAGTATTATTAATATCTTACAACAATTATCCTCGTAAAAATTGTTCCTTCGGGAAAAGTAGCTTATAAAATCAAAACCTCACAGGCCGTCACTCATTTTGATTCCTTATTTACCCAATTGAGTCTTCATTGAATATTTTTATAGGATAAAATAATTAGTTATTAGATCTCAGAGATATAAGACACTATTTTATGCACGTATACAAGATATACCACTTTTACAACCACAACTATTTAGAATTTTTATTAAGTATTTAGCTTAATTAAGTACTATTATCTGTAAGATAAAAAAAAACAAAATTAAATATAATTAGAAATATTAATTTGTACAATTTTTTGCCAAGAAAAATTATTTTGAAACATTTTATATTTTATGATGGCCTAGACCACATTTTCCAGTTTGAAATATGTAAATTAACAACGGGACTATATTCCGCGCCACATAAATATAATATCTAGGTTACGGACTCATCCACCAAGTTGCCAAACATAGTTTGTAATAATAATTATGGTATGTTCCCGACACAATTCTACATAACAAATAAACATATCTCCCAATTTGTCAGCAAAACATTATTTACAAAAGTTCATGTTATTGTGGTCCTAAGACTGGTCTAATGCAACCCTCCATACTAACCTATCCTGCGCAAGCCTTTATTTCTACATCAGTGCCACTTCCCAGATCCTCCCTAATCTAGCTAGTGTATTCCAACCTTGGCCTCTCCTTCTATTCTTACCCCACATTCTCCCCTTTAATTTTACAAGACCCTCATGTCTTAAAATGAAGCCTATAAATATTTCCCTTCCCTTGGTCAAATTCCTCCAATTTTGTCTCTCTTCCCCAATACCCTGGTTAGTTGCCCTATCCACTCATCTGATTTTGAGCATTCTCCCATAGCACCATATTTCGAATGCGCCTATTAATTTCCTGTCTGCAACTCCTATCGTCCACGTTTCGCACCCATATAACGCCACACTCCCTACAAAGTTCTTACACGGTTTTAATTTTTGTATCATTTTAAATTTATTTACATTGCTGAATTTTAACAGTCTACAATAGCAACGCATTGGTAAATAATGTTCCGACCGTAACCGTTCCTGAAAACTGTCCAAGGAGTAAAATTTTGTCGATTTGTTTATTTCTATGTATTATTTTTTTAAGTTAATTATAAGTCGCACAAACAGCTATGGTCATTAGAGACTACTTTACCATTTTTGGAATCTTATCTTCATTGTAAGGGTTACTCGTTTTGGTAACCCAAAGACGCACACAGACAACTCAAACAACTATGCCTTTGCCAAGAATCGAACCCGGGGAACTCTCTGATATGAAGTGTAAGTTATAAGTTAAAGAGCATGGTCCACATACTACAACCTTGGCTTACTCTTTTCTTGATTTCTGCTTTCGTTTCTTGATATTCAGTTCCAATTACTGCTGGCTGCCTACTGTAGAGGTTATGGATCAGCTTCCTTTCTCAATATATTATTCCTGTCATCTTCAAAATCCTAAGTAGTTTCAATTTATTTTTCAAATCTACAAATGCCATTAACGTAGGCTTGTTTCTACTTTTCCTGTCTTCTAAAATTAGACGCCAAGTCAATATTGCTTCTCTTGTCCCTCGCTACATTCTTCATAAAATCAACTGATCTTCTCCTAACTCGAATTCTATTTGACGTGCCATCGTCCTGTTTACTATTTTCGTTAATATTTTGTATGCATGAGATACTATACTAATTGTCCTGTGCTGTTCGCATCTATCATGATCAGCAGGTATGGGTATGATTATATTTTTACTAAAATCGTCTGGTCTCCTTCCTGTTTTGTATCCTGAACGGCCATGATATAGCTTCTTCGCCCGAATGTTATAAATTCCTGGTGCTTTATAATTGCTCAGGTTTGTCTACGCCTTATCAAACTGCAACCTTAATATTTTGCCCCCCAATTGTTCATCATCTATTCTTCCTATTACTGACTGATACATGATACAGTTTTTCTATATATTCTTTCAATTTTTCTCCATTCCTCCTTTATCCAGGGTTGGCTTCCCATCCGCTCTCCTGATGTTCATGCTATTTTCCACTCTCAGAATGTTTATTTGTTTTTCCTATAAGCTGCGTCTATTTTCCGTTTCACCACGAAATCTTCAACCACTTTGCATTTCTGTCATAGCCAAGCGTCTTTGGCTGCTTTGCACTTCCTATCTATCTCATTCTTCAAGCGCCTGTATTGCTCTTTACCATTCTACTCTCTCGCGTTTTTATATTTACGCCTTTCATGAGTTATTTCTTGTGTTATCCTATTTGTTCTTCTGCTGCTCTAGTCATTTCTTCCCTCAAGAGTGCGCATTTCCCTTCTGTATTGTTTCTTTCTTCTTTCTCTATTAATCTACTCTTGAAATATTCTTTCAAACTCTAAAGTACTTACTGTTGTTTCAGTTTTTCTAAGGCATACACGATCTAACAGGCAGTACTACTATTTCTACAACAATCCATCGAATAGTACAATGTTAAATTGTTGTCCAACAATGAGTTTGTCGGAAGTCCAGTGTATTCAACTGGTACAACTGCTAGATTGTTGTGAGTCTCCTGATTCCAACAGAATCTCACATTAAACATTTTTAAAATTTAATTTCAATTCCTACTTAATTTATATTTCAGAGCTCACCAATGTTAGAAAAATATTGGTAAACATTAAGTCCAATTACTTAACCCTTTTTATAACCTTGAAGATTGGCAATTTAGTATAGCTTCAAAACCTGTTTGATTCCATGATAACATTGGTACTGTTGACTATATCTAGATTTTCTGGATTCACAAAGTATATATTGGCAGAAGATTATAAATGTCCACAGTTTATTTTGCGTGATGGAGTGAGGTTTTCTGTCCTTCAGAATGCCTAAGCACCTAATCATCCGTCGAATTTTGATTGAAATATTCCTTGATTAACGCGTTCGAATCTTGAGTAAATTTTCGTTTACGCAACCTCAGATGAGTTTTGGTGTATGTTACGGGGTTCCATTCTTTACGTTAATGTGTTTTTGTGGCTGCGATATGTTAATTGTCTTGTTCGCTTGATAGGGAAAAGTGAACGGCCTTGTAGGCTACTTTCTTTCTCGCTTCGAGCGGCCTAGCGCTTTCAAAAGTTCACTCGCGATATGATACAGCGTTTGCATTAATTCAGTTATACCTCAAGTAATTTGTAGCTGTCACGTTCGTATAACGAATCGTAATCGAGCCATTCTTTTTGGTTTAACACGTGTGCTAGAACATGTGAACAATATATTAGAATCAAATGTAAATTTACTGTGGGTACGTTCTGCAAGAACCAAATCACATTAAAATATTGAAGCACGTAGTAATGATAATACTTACGTCATACCCGTGCATATATGGGCTTTGCAAGAAAGAAGCTCAAATGAGTGCTGAAAACAAGACGACGAATTGCTGGAAGGTGGAGAATTTCTTCCAATGTAACGGATGATAGATATGCTTTATTTATTTAATTTAATGACAGGTGAATATGCATTTCTGAAAGGTGCCAACAATAGACTAAGAATAACATAAGTAGTTAAAAATAATTAAAACGACGGCCAAAAAGTCAGCATTAAATATATCACTATTTATTCACAAAAGCGACGTTTCATCTCTATTATGAAAATAAATACTGATATATTTAATGCTAACTTTTTGGCCGTCTTTTTATTCATTGTAAATTTTTTAAAGTCATAAAATATGTTATAATAAGTAGTTAACGACCTGTATAACAGACAATTACAAAAAGATACAAAGCGTACACCTCAGAAAAAAAGTGATAATTTATATTTAATATTAGTTTCGTTCCTGAAATTGGAACCTGGTGTGATTTAAACTGGAGTCCAGAAATTAGAAAGGTTGAAAATTTAGAGGTGAAAACATTCAGATATAGCTACTAATTACAAACATAATTTCGAACAATTAATAATTTTGGAAGTGATCTTTGTGAATACTAAAGCAATCCGTAAATAATGTGACCGGAATCAAGTGGTTGACTGCAAAACGTACCCAGGAGCAGTTGTAAATTCCGACTATAACCTGCTTATTATGATATGCAGGCTGAAAATGAAAAAACACAACGATGGGAATTAGAAAAACTGAAACAACAGGAAGTGCTTCAGATTTTCAAAGAAGATATCAAGAGCAGATTAATAGAGAAAGGAGAAACAAACAATATAGAAGAGAAATGGGCAGCCTTGAAGGAAAAAATGACAAGAGCATCCGACGAATACTAACGAAAATAGTATATAGGAGGATTGAACGACAAATATAATGTGATTTAAGAGTAGATCAGTTTGGTTTTATGAAGAATGTAGTGACAAGAGAAGCAATATTGACTTTGCGTCGAATTTTAGAAGACAGGATAAGAAAAACCGGCCCTCGTTCGTGGTAGTTGTAGATATAGAAAAAGCCTTTGATAATGTGAACTGTAGCACACTGTGGTAAGGGTTTTAATATTACGTGGATGGGGGAGATGAATTTAAATTTTGACGGTTATTATAGTGATAAATGTAAGAGGAGGGCGAACACTTTATAGAGAAGCGAACAGAGGCGAGAAACAATAAGGTGGGTACATGGCCAAGGCGTTGTTGATGATCCCGGCCATCCTTGCTGGCTGGTGACTGCTAGTTGTAGTCTCTCAAGAGTCGGAGGTAGGCTGCACGTCGATTCGTCTCTCCAGGGTTGCACGTCGACTAGCACATAAATTTTGATAGTCCCTACTGATTGACGTTTTAGTTGGACGGATGGGTCAATAAGATTGAATCCAATAAAATTAAATTCAAACGACGTAACTGGTTGAATTTTGTAAGGTTGTCGCCTGAAGGTGTCCAAAAATTTTTCTCTCAAAACTGCTTCTTCTCTTTAAGTGCACCCTGGTTTTTAATCTCCACGCCCCGCCCAAATCTCTACTGGTGGGCTTGCACTTTCAACTACCTCCTTATGGAGGGGTAGGCTTGTGATATAGTTTATTTCGATTTGTCTTTCAGATCCTTGGGCACTGCGTCACTTGCCTGTATTGTTCCGGCTTTCGGAGGCTCGGGGCAAAATATTTGCCTTGTTTAGCCGGTAACAATATGTATAGACCCGCTGAGGTCCAGGCGTCAGGTCAATTCTCTTGTTCCCACGGGCTAACCAGATGGATTCATGGTAAATATCGTCTGTCACCCCATGTCTTCTGTAGTCTAGCCTTCAAGCTACCTCGTCCAATCAGATCGTACCAAATCTTAATGTTTCCGTTTTCTTCAATAGTCCAATGTTTTGAAGTGGGGCGCCGCGGAAATATTGTAATATATTAAGGGTGTCGGGAGCCAAAAAAAGGTTTGAATACCGCTGTAAATAGACTGATCCAAAGGGTTCAGCGGACAACTCTTGTTTTGTGCCCAAGGTCTTCGACCCCAGTACATAAACCTCCCAAAATAGGTGTAGGTGTCTCGGCATGTGAGAACTTTGAAAAAACCCCAGAGAGAGTACGAGGCATTCCCGACATAGATCAGGTGAGCCCCACAGTCACTCTGGAGGGAAATGCCCGCTAGGGCTAGGCTTAAGAATATTATCATTTACTGAACAGTATAAATTTGTATTATAAGATAACAACTGTTCTATTGTTTGGAAATGTCTACGCGCTTTTCGTAATACGTAAAACTAATTATTGTTAAATAAATCATCAAGCATCATTTTTCTGCATTAAGTAAATTATTAAATAAAAATTTCTTTCAATTAAGTCAGCAAACAAATTTAATTAGTATGTACAACGTTTCATCCAACTTTGTGGACTCTTCCGGTATTTATACAGAAAAATTATAAAATCAATATTAAATTTGAATGCGGAAAATGGTTTTTAAAATATAATATAAAATAAAACTCTAAATAACAGACTTACATTTTTAATTAAATTTGTTTTCTGAATCATTTTGCCATGTTTTTGTTTACAAAATAAATCTTTATTAAAAACCATGATCATTTTTTAAATATGTATACAGATAAAAAATAAAATAGACTGTAACAATTAATTATTTATTATACTAATAAAACATAAACTTTAAAATCTGTCACCCCCTTCCCTTCTCCAAGATACTTCTCTGTAACTAAAGCTGGTAACGTTCCTGGATACAAGGTTAGAGGAATAACAAATTGTTAACTGTGAGATAATGGGCATTTCACAGTGGCCAAACGTATTTTTTAATGTAGAGGTTACAGGGCTGCTTTTAAGTAAGTATAAATATTTATTTAAAAAATAACAGAACATTATTTTCCAGATATTTTATATTATTCATTACCTTACATCTCAAACTAATCAAAGTATCATGACTTGTGTTTTCCTTTTTTTATAGCGTTTGGAAATGATCAAAGAATTGATGTGCCACCGAGTGTAGAAATCGGTTCAGTGACTCGTTTCTCGAATGGAATGGCCATTGGGCGATGTTCATCACGAGAATGCAATAATGAGCGATGGAAATTGGATGACGAAAGTCGTAAAAAAAAGTGCACGATAAGTCACATGCTGCATCTTTCTTTAACTAGGTGCAGACAAAAACCGGTTTCCCATTACGAGAAGTGCCTGAATAATGGCGGCGACTATGTACAGGAATAGGGTATTTACTTAAAAATCAGTCCTCGTAATTAGTTATCTCAGAATAATTTTTGGAAGTGTTGTCCGTTGTTCACGTACGCACTGTGTAGTTGTTATCGCTTTAGGAGAATAAGACCAATGTTTCATTTAATTTGACAGTTTAACCGTCAAACCGGACTGCTGCAAAAATGTGTCATTTGAGGTGAGAAAAATATGATTAAGGCAACGGTTGTAGAGTTCGGTCATTTTGTTCAGAGATATGCGTGGTGCGTACAACAAATAAGATAGCACTATCTATTCTCAAAACGCATTGAACGGATAACTTTCCAGAACTGTAGGCAACACGACAGCCAAGAAGAGTGTTCAGCAAAGTAAACTTACAGACATTATGCATTCTGGAACTGAAAAATTAAATGAATAAATTAACGAATTTCCCCTTTTAAAATTTTTAAATTAAGCACACGAATAAACGTTTGTGGTTTTAACTTGAAAATTATTGTACGATTCTCTTCTCACCTATTTTTTCGGGGTAACAGACTACATGAGGGTGATCCTAAAACAATCAACTCCCCTTTAATAGCTTAGGAATGGAATTGAAAATGGGGGTTGTGGTAGGTATAGCAGGGTAGCCAAGGTTTGACTAGGGCCCCCCGGCTATAGTTTAAGGAACCTACCCGGAGTTTCACCTAAAGAGATGCAGGGAAAACCCTAGAAAACCTGCATCAGGTAGGTCGGGAATTGGGTACTATTATCACGCCCTTCCGAATGACGGGAAACGAGTTTGCTGTGGGGTCACAGCATTCCCTTCTCCGTGTCTCCACAGTTTTAGGAGGCAGTTGGTCAACTGATCTAATCGGATCAACGGACAACACTTGCCTTATGTTCAAGGTCTTCGACCCCAGTACATAATCCTCCCAAATTAGGTGAAGGTGTCTCGGCATGTGAGAACTTTGAAAAAAACAGAGAGAGTGGGACGCATTCCCGACATAGTCAGGAGAGCCCCGCTGTCACTTTGTGGAGAAGTGAGAGAAAACTCCCACAAGCACCTATTGTACTTCTCGCACACTATAGACAAGCGGATTAAAAGAAAAATAAATTTCTGAGATGGAATATCGTTTTACCTATTCCTGGATGTTTGTAAAAGGCAATATTAGTTCCTTTTCTCTTGAGTTGTTATATGTATTGTTTTTGCAGTTGACTTTGGTTGAATGACTGTAATATTCTGTACATATTAGGCTTTTTAACCTTTCTAATAGAGGTTAAATTAATCTGTTGATACCAGTAAACGTAGTTGTAATTTTATATGTAATTATAATAACACAATTTATACAATTTCTTTTACTGTTACTTAATAAATATTAGTCCAAAGTTATCGTACCAATTTGTTAGGGACGAAAAAATGATTGAATCTATTGATGCTAATATTTTTAGTTTCGCGTCGATGTTCTAACTGATAAGAATTCGATTTATTTATTAATATTGTTATTAGTTATTTTATGTAAATTCGGTGTGGATTTATTTTAATTTTGGATTTTTTAAAAAATTAAGTCACATTTCTCAGTGATAGCATCGGTTGCCAGGTCGAGACTGGGAATTACCAAAGGACCCTTGATACAAAAGTCTGACGTCTCGTAAGGGTAATACGGCAGGTGTTTTGACCACAACAATACGGCTATAAATTCCCGAATTCCAGGATTCGCTCAGCCGAAATTAATTTCTACCATCTGTATGCGGACCTGGAATTAGTCATGTAGACCCCGAAATAGGTAGGGCCTAGAAAAACGAACCAAGGGAATTTAAATTTTATTGGGGTTGAGGGAGGTGAGTCGGAGAACAGACACTAATGAGGATGAGTCGTGAAACAGCCACATACGGGAGTACACCAGGAGTCTGCAGTTTGATCCAGGGTGAACGTGAAGCCTACGGACCAATGCAGCGTACCAGCCAACCGATGAATCCAGGTTAGAGTGTATTCATATAATTAAAGACATGGATCGAGTGCCACAGTTTCCACTACCAAAGCCAAAATTCCCCGCGCACACTCTGCTTTAAAGTAGGTCTTGTTTATTTTATGCTCTATTTGAATTTAGTTTCTAATTTTGTTTAAAATAAAAATATTCTGTTATTGTAAATTCTATCCAAATGATTTGAAGCTCGCCAAGAGCGAAATTAAATAAATTAATAATTGTATTAGAATATATCTAATTAAACGATTCAAATGTCTTTAGATTAAAATACAATCATAATTTATTTAACAAAATCAATGGAATCAAAATACCTTATTTTTGTTAAAGATTATGTGTATAAAACAAATAAATTTACAGGTTAGCACACATCATGATAGTATCTCGTGATTTGGGGGGAGGGGGTAGCACATGCCACATGAGACTTCAAGTCAGGTAAGGGACACCCGTACAATAGCCGATTATATACAAACCCTCAATAACTTAAACAGAAAACCAAATTATACATCAACTCAGTTTTATATATGATTTTTTCAAATGTAATAAATTGTAAGTTTATATATCAGAAGGTTAAGTTTTATCCCATAATAAAATAACATTTCTTTATAAATGTTAATTTTAATTATAGGATGCATACAAGTATTTTTATTATCACCCTTACCATTTTTTCCTTCTGGATTTTATACACATCTTTTTCTCGGGGTAGTCAGAAACAGTTGTATATAAATGAACTAGCTAATTCTCCGTAATAAACGATTAGGGCTGGTACAGGGACTGAGTATATCATGTTTTGATAAATTGCCCATGGGCGGAAACCATTTCAAAACCTTTCGTAGTCGTGACTCGGTACGTAATTTGTCTTACTGTTCAACTTATTAGGTAATAATAGGAAGACAACAAAAAGGAAACTATCGATTTTCACAAACACTTTTGTTTAAAGTTCAACTTAGAAATCTGTGTTTGTCTTCTTCAAACGATGCTTATCATTCTGACCTACTACAACTACGGTTCGAAGTAGCGACCACCAACAATGAAGCACACCATCACATCCATAAACTGGAAACTAGCATGAGAAGGAAATTGAAAAGAGGAGATGTTGAACAGAAAAGAAGAGTAGTCAATTGTTGACTAGGGCTCCCGAGTTAAGGATTCTACCCGGGGAAGGAGATTCAGATAAACCCTAGAAAATTTGAATCAAGTAGGTCAGGGTATTGGGTACTCTGTCACGCCATCTTGAATAACGTAAGATGAGTTTGCTGTGGGGCCGCAGCATTCCCTCGACCGGTTTAGGGCGCAGCTGGTCGACTGGTCCAATAGGATCAGAAACCAACCCTGCGACCTTGGAACATACACCTTCCAAATGAGAACGAGGCGCCTCAAAGTCTGACAGCCTTACACAGAACAGAGACAGAGAACGAGTCATGGCCGAAGGTATAACCCAATTATCCCCATGGGAGATACTCCTGCGACAGCTAAGCTCCTACTGGCATATCTTCCACTTTATCGTGTATATTGTTTAAAATTTTACAAGAAATTTTTATAATCAGGCTAATGAGATTTGGCGGAAATAATGAAAATGTCAATTTATGCATTAATTAACAATTTGTGGTGTTTCTACTTTGCGAAATAGTGTGAAGGTCTGGCTGCTATTTGCAATGTCCAGAACCAACGTTCCCGATTAATATATAAATTATTAACATATACGTAATGAAAACATAATTGTCAAAGCACAAATCACCTATACGAATATATTAACAAAACATGATTTCACTGGGTTGGAGGAATCGTGTGGCAGTATGTCCAATTGCTTCCAAATGAGTCGCAGTGTGAAGAGAAAAAACCCTTTGACTCGGGCCCAAAGACCGATAACAGCCCGAATGTGTTCCAACACCAACGTTGGACGCTCGTCACTCGACACTTTCAGTTGGCGGATCGGACACACGATGCGTCCAACCATCAAGCGTCTAACGTTCGGCGGAGTTCGTATCATCGTGTAGCGTCGGCTTAAGCGACAATATCAACACTTCAAATTCGAAACTCAAACACGCTTTGTGTGTTCTAGTTTCTGATTTCCTAACAAACCACTTTTCAATCAAATTTTCTGACTATTTGTGTGTTCCATACCACGTGACTGCTGGTTCTCAATAATTTTCAACACAACGACTTTTTGGGTTCGAATAAACTTACCGGTCATCCGGTTCCTACAAATAATTACGGCCAGCGGATGAAGTCCGCTAAAGAAAACCAAATCCACTTTCTGATCTGTTCCTCAAAATAGGGATACGGATCCCAGGATGCGAGTGAGAGAAATGTGGTTCTTAGTCGTACAATACTGAAATATTTCAGTACCATGGCATTCTAGATATCATCTCGGTCTCTCAATAACCTGTTACTGCTATTGACTATACGTGTAGCACATAATTTCCAATAAATTAACAAAATATTCTTCGGATTTAATATATCATAGTGATCTGTCACGAAAGTTTATATTTACAGTTTGACGTAACTATATTGCAAAATTTTTTGCGTAGGGAGACACATCTTCCTACTCTATGTTATTCATTCTCATTGGTCAGTTCCTTTCTTGCCTGGAGGGAGTTTACAGTGATTTCACAAATTTTTCAATTCATTGGTAGTTTTCATGTATTTATGTATGGAGGACGCACGATGTCATGTCTTCATCTAAGCACGGTGTGTCAAATCTGGCGTGTTGAAGTTGAGGAGCTTGACGAGTTTGCGTCCGGCGACACGGCAGATGGGTCACTTTCTTATGGCCGTTCCCAGATTGTAGGGGTCCTCTCAGGTCAACTATGCGAGAAAGCGTACGCGGAAGACTGTGGAAGTTTATTGACCATGTAGCTGGCCACATCTGGATGGCACAGTGGCTCTTGTCTTTCAATACATTTTGTACACCAATTACGGTGTCAGTCTCAATTAAGGGCGATAACATGCAGCCACTCAAATCATTGTATGCAATATGGGGGAACTTTCCGTGTTTTACACAAATGGTCGCGAACAAAACGCTGAATTTGGTTAATTAAACCCGTGACACTATAAAGAGTATAGGGCACATACGCTCAGTTGCATTAAATCGAAACCGTTTCTGTCGTTACCTTGCCACAACTATGGACGTCAACTATTGAATATGTTTGCAAACTTACCGCCACATCATCTAAAGTGATGTTCATTTTCCGCCAGAATACATTCGGTTACTATTCGAAGCGTCGGCTGATCTCCCCTTATTCATCCTTCCACCAACTGCTTCCCTTAACCATATTGAATTATTATTTCCTCTTTACTTGTTCACCACAATCATTTGATGTAAATTCTTGCTTCGTCTATCCCTCTTAGTTTACATGCTTCTTATCAAAATCAAGTAAGGGAACTCCCATACAATAGTATACCTTTAACTTACTAATTATATACGTAGGGGAAAGCGGGGCGGAACGGGATACTTATTGTTTAACAAATTTTATAAAATTATGAGAAAACAAAAATGACTCCATAAAAGCATAAAATATAAGTTTGTTCTATTACTTACTTAATCTAAAATCAATATAACTTAAAACAACGAATACAGATTTTTTATGCATTTTTAAAAAGAAACTTACAAATTTCCTGATCTTCTCCGGGGTGTAGGGCAGGATTTTTCGTATAAACAATTAGTTCAATAAAATTAAATTTAAATTATGAAAATTTTAACACCTTTTGTGTTTTCTTTCTTATACTTATTTACCACACGGTTGATCGCTTTATCAACTTTTTTTTGCAAAGAGTTTTCTTTTGTAACTGCAATGTATTTGCTAACATTTTCCACTTTTCCTCTTTTCTCATTTCCTATTCTTACTTAATCTATTCTTTCTGGGTGCAGTATCCAATAACTCACTCATATAAGTTGAGTCTGCCAGTTTTTCCTTGTTTTCTTGAGGAGCACATTACATTTTGCTTTATACAGCAGTATCCCGCCCTGCCCCGCACGCTAGTCTCAGTTTAAGGTTTTTCATCGTGTAATACATCATTACAATCATCCATAACAGTGAATTTAAAAGTTATACGTAACTTATATCCAGCTAAATATACTGTAATGAGGCAAAATTTCAATATAAATGTTTGGTATTAAGTCTGTGCCATGTCTTGCGGCCTGTGAAGAGGGTTGCTTGAAGGTCGAAGGGGCAGGTTGACATAATTTATGGCAGCCGACTCTTCTTGAGGAGTGGACGGTTCAAGCGAGGACAGTTAACAGAGCGGACACCGAAGTACATCGTATGTATTTAAGAGAGTCGTTATACGAATTGAACTTTTAATATATAAGAATTGAGGAAAACGTTTTTGGGGAACGAGGACAGTAGCTGTTAGATAGTGGCTGAGGAAGGAGGAAATTGTAAGACAATTTCAAAGTTTACTGCGGACCTACTTGGGATGTTTATACGACGAAACGAGTATTTATAAGTGAGGAAATTTAAGTGAAGAGAAATTAAAATTTAAAGTAGCGATTTATTGTGTGTGCCCATGAAAGTGATCTCCGTAAGGCGAATGAGAGATTGAAATTGGATAACATTCTGGACTGCAGATAAGTCAAAATAAACTTTTGACTACAGAATCTTAATAACAAAAAGCCACCAAAAATTTTGCCTATATCTTCCCACTAAATATTAACCAGGGAGAAAGGTCTCGCTATATTAAATTAAAATTTGTTCGTAATTCTGTAAACTATTTTAGTAGTAAAATAAACTCAAAAATTTATAAACCAAATTAATAGTAGAAGAATTGAATATAAATTAGATCCTAAAAATTAGACAAACTCTTTACAACACCTAGTTTACGAATATATACCATTAAAGAGTTAAAAGCGAGGAATTTTATGAATTCCACTCTGTCCACATGCTGCAAAAAATGATGATGGCAGAAATGTAAACCACCAAAACAAGAGTTAATTCACAAGGCACAGCCAGAACTCGGTCAAGTCGGCTGCCAGGACCTCTTCCTTGACCAGTTACAATGTTCCACCCCTATATACTAACATCCAGCATTATCCAATAAAAATATAGGATATCCCGTTCTACCCCGCTATTTTTATTTAAACGTATAAACCAAATGATACTCCAACTCAGTTTATTAATTTCAGTGTTCCTAATGTAATAAATTGTAAGTAATACACATCAGAAGATAAAGTTTTATTAGGAGATGCATGCAAGTATTTATATTATCTCAGTTACAATATTTATCTGCTGGATTTGAGGTATATCATTTTCTCAGGATACTCGGAAAAAGTTATATTTAAATGGACCATAAAATTCTCCTTAAGAAACATTTAGGACTTATAGCAAGGACTGAGTAGATCATGTTACGATTAAGATTCCACGCCGGGAAACGTTCGATTTCCGTCCTAGAACCGTTTCAAAGCCTGGTTTTAACGCTAACTCTTTTGCTTAAGTAATTTCTTTTGGCGTGACTCAGTACATCACTTGTCTTACAGCTTAACGTATTAGGTAATAATACTAAGAAAGCAAAAGGAAAAGTCACTTTTCATAACCAACTTAAAAATCCCTACTTGTCTTCAACGGTTGGTTATGATTCTAATCTACTATAACTCCGGTTCGATTCAGCGACCATCAACGTTCTAGTACAGATTGAGCCATTGTGGTAAACTTGCTCCATCACAGTTCGTGGCTTTTCACACAGTTGTGGAGCGATCACAGCACGTGCCAGCAGATCTTACTGTAAATCAGTCTGTTCATACGGACGAGACCCGATTCATTCCCGTCGTATCGTCGTAACCTTAACACTAAGAATCACAAAAAATTAATAATCCTGCCCAAAATCTTTATTTAACATTAAATTTTTAATGACACATTATTTTTTTCAACGTACCTACCATGAAAACAACTTTCAAATTTTTATTAATCTTCCACTTATAAAAGGTCGTTCCTGTAGGCGAAAATCGTAAATGAGTTTTGGAGCCAAGGATAATTACAATTATGAAATAATATTAAGTTATGGTAGGTGGCAATATAAAATATTGAGTAATTAGTTAATGCTTTTAGGAGCTTCCCACCTTGCGTGCCAATGGTAGATAAGGACTGTATTTCGGCTTAACCAGGAGGAATAGTGCCAGTGTTTATAATTTCGGCTCTCAATGCATTCTAAAGCAATATGGGCTATTTTAGATATTTTTTAATAACCTCTCACTCCAGTTTCATCCCATAGAGATTGAAATTAGACTGGCGCAGGCTTGTTCCTGTAGAGACAACATCCGAGCAATGACGCCCTGTCAAGACAACATGCCTATTGTTCGAGGAACACCTACTGGTACTTGAATGTGGTACGCGTCGTGAGCACGCTTTCTGATCTTGTCCCTTTCATGAACTCCACGTGCCCCCTGCAATCAACATGTATATCACAGTGTATTACAAGTCAACAGCGTGAGTCTACCAAAAGCGTTTCCATAAACGTAGTGCAGAGATAGGTAATGCAATAACAATTTTATTTTCTGAACTCTGGACAACTGCTACATTTTACTGAAAGTTCGGTCCCTTTTCCCTCCATGTTTCATTTTTATTATTTTCATTCCCAAAATTGAGCAAATGTTTTCCGGTAGCATTACAAGAACTATGGTCAAGAGTGATTATTTAGGTCAGACTTACTTTTCGCTATAGGAGACCTTGTAGAATCGTCAGCGATGGCAGCGATAATGTTATGTTTAGAGTAATGCGTAGCAACAGAAAATCTTCAAGGTCTGTGAAGGTTATTCTCGTTGATTTCCAACTTGGTAATCGGAATGATTAATTGTACAATGACTATGAATCATTTATCCCAAGAATTTTCCAATCAACACACATGTAAGGGTGATTTTTCAGACCATACCTCACCCCGTATCAAGCATATTGTTTCTGCGACACTGTTGTCATCCCCTAGCTTATTGCATCATTGACGTGACGGAGGGAGCACCTTGTACGTGTGAATGAAACATTCGCCTTCACTTTCAACGATAACGCCAGAGGCTGAGAGGTTACGTCAGCGATTACTGTGACAATGACGTCGGCTGTGACGTGTTTAAAATTGGTGTCTTAAGGAGGTGACCTAGATATTATATCCATTATAACATAACCCTACTACTTAAGTTGCATCTATTTATGAAATATAATAACACATGTTAATTATCAACTAATCTAATATAACCTGAGTGGCACTCTTCTGGAAAGCTCAGAAACGCTCGGCTTTAGCTTCGTCAAAGAAACCAGGATGCAGAGAGTGCAATTGACGTCAAAGTGTTACTTCTACTTTTATAAATTACATAGCTCTATAAATTACCCAAAACTATTTTTTTAGTCAAATATTCGTTCTTCCGATACAGATCTTGCGGAGGAAATAAAAACTTCAACGGTACAAAATTTATTTAATGAACGGAGCCTATTATTCACTAAAAGAGTTCGTAGATAGGAAGGACAGATTAGATCCTCTTTTTTAATACAGTTTGCCGGCATCCTATCAAATTATTCTATTATTTGACTATAACAATCTACTAGAATTTAACTGCCGATTTATTTTATTTTCGTGTTCCACGGGAATCGACGTAAGATTTTCTGCTGCCTATTCCGTCGATTTAACATTGAAGATAATTATCGTTGCTATTTCTCCAATTGCTGTTATTGGAAACATCTTTGACGTAGTTTCAAATTATATCACTATTTTTTTGCAACTCCACGAAGCCGATCTCTCTGTTGGGTCAAATGGCTAATACTTATAAGAATTAATTATAATATTTTATCTTACGAAATTTATACGCATTGTAAACTGCATTTTTTGTCTTTCAACTGTCTAAGTGTAAAATTTTATTCATTTTTTGTAATCTTATATTTGACGTATCTTATTTCCTCGACTAAGGACTAATGGATTGAATAATAAATGTATTATATTGTAACTGTAATTTCATTAAGGCCTATTCAATTTTAAGTACAATTCGTAAATTTCAGTAGTAAATAAAATAGCCATGTAATTTGTCAACCAACAAAGACAATAAAATTCCCTAAAATTAGCGCTCAACGTGAGGAAATGAAGTAATATACTGTTAATTAAATTAACACAAAAGAATTTGTCAGAAATTTGGAGTCGAAACGTGGGGGTCTCGTTATGTATAACTGAATATTGTATATTATTTTGAAAATCTGATCATCTTGTTTTTAATTACTGAAAGGAAATTTATCAATGTCCTCTGCTTGGATGCCCTTCAATAAATAATAATTTAAAATTTCGCGCATGATTTTTTATTTCATTGTGAATTTTATACTCCATATCTGCCATTCTTAAATCGATGATCGGTAACGTTTCTGGTTTCCAAAAAAAAATAGTCCAAGAATTGTATTGTGTCGTCTTTCGTTTTGATTGGTATATTTTCCCCCCTATCGTGCATCACTATATAAATTTTGTAGCTTTCCGCTTGTAGTGTTCCGTCTGCGTTGAACCACTTTGTAACTCAAGACGCAAATAAGAAACTAAGTTCGAATGTTGTCCCTTTTTTTTCAAAAGTAACCAGTGGCGGCTGGTGCATATGTGCTCATGAACTACAGAACATTAGTTTATTTAGGAAGAATTATCTGTTTCATTATTTTAAGAACATTTATAATAATAGCGTTTTAAGAGTGTGAATTTCTTATCGATTCAGAAGGTTTTAAACTGCCCGCTTCCCAGCACGCTCCCTCCCGTAACTGTGCCACTCTAATTCTAGCTCAAAATCCTGTCCGTTACGACGAATGCGCATGAGCAGTATACCACTTCGTGGTATACTGATTCTTCCTTGAACTACAACGTCTGGGAGCCGTGTTGTTCAAAGCGCCGCTAGCGGGTGATTCTCGAACGAAATAAAATCAAACTATTTAGTAATTAGAATTCCTGCTTTTGAAACACTTGGTATTTTAAAAACAAAAATAGTATTCGTACAATTTTGCAAAGTATTTTAAAAAACTCACGTAAAAGGTTGTGTTAGAAAACTTTCGTCAAACTGCGAAAACTCCTACAGGATCCTGCATAAAATACTGTCATCATGTGTGCCTTTTTTCTAAAATTAAAATTATTTAAAATACGTACGGAAAAATTCATTTCTATACAAATGTGTGTCAACTTGGTAAAAATTTTCTGCTTCAAAAAATTAAGCATTATTGTTAGCAACATTGTCCCTGTTGTAGTATCATTAATGTCTTACGTAATTGTCCTCGTAAAATATTTTTCCAGCGGTGATGTAGTACATAACTTTAAAAACTCACGAGCCGCCACTGAAAGTACCGCTTTGAAAGCTTTTCGACTCGTAAACGCAACTAAAATTTCGAAGAAAAAAAGTCCATAATCCGCCATTGCATAAGCGAGAGGAGAAAAGTGAGGCGTCTCTCCATGAATGAGGTGAAGGATTGAATAAGGCAGACATTGCATTGAATAGTGGGTCCGCAGTCGACCCGGTAAGCCAAGGCCCTGACATAAATTTTAAACAACACATATTTATCAAAGTATTTCCACATTGCTGTACTTCATAATTTTCCTTTCTTGATGGGCTAGCGTCGCTGTCTCACAACTAGAGATGGGCGATCCGATCGAGATCTGATTCAAAGAAATAGCTCCATCTGCGGAGTGAGTGATCATTGAATCGTAAAAAAGAGCGGTAGCTCTTTTTATTCACTTAGCTCCTGCGATCCGAGAGCAACCAGCTGTTTGAATCACTCACTCACGAATCAGATTACCGGGTTTGATATCCAAGTATTTGAATCACTCTCTCAGGAATCAAATTGCGGAAATCAGAGTCTTTTTCTTTCTGGATACGTTATCGTGGGGTAAAATTAAATTAAGTGGCATATGCAAAAAATATTGTAACTGAAAGTTAATATTAAATTAAATTATCTGATTGTGCAAATATAATACCAATTCTGACTATTCTTATCCTACACTTTTCACTTTCCCCTCTAAAGATTCCTTCTCACTATATTATGCTTTTACTAGCATTATTAATAATTAACTTCATTTCATATAATGTGGAAGTAAAATTTGGATCAAGTCCTTAATTACGTTAAATTGGTCTTAGTATTAATTCAAATGACGTGTTTACAAGATTCGTATAAAAAAATTAAAAATTCAACTTTTTGAGTGGAAAAATACTTTTGTTTTATTTGCCTGGTTGCTGTAGAGTTTTGTAATAATTTTTATTCAGTGCCATAACAATTACAATATAACAATATGTATATGAATATTGACAGTAATTTTGTTCCTCTTTGAAAGATAAATCCAAACCCATTAGTCACCATACAAATACCTCAATTATTAAAATAATTTCCTAGAGGCTTTTATTTAATTTTATTATAATTTATTTCTTTATTAATAAATAACAAAAAAGAGTATATTATTTTTGTCAAAAAATTATAAACTCATATATTCACTAGAAAATTTTTGTGTACATTCATGGAAACATTGTAAGAGTCATATTGTTAAATTTGGTGCGTGAATCATCAATTTACTGAGCGAGTAGTTCCAATCCGATCACTGAAAAAATTGGTTTTTCCCATCTCTATTCACAACACAGAGGTCCCGGGTTCGAATCCTGGCATGGGCTTGGATATTTGTGCCTTCATGGTCACGAACACTGGGATTAAGACTGCTGACTATATATCACTCCAAATTTTGGATGTTTCATGTAAGATGGTAGTCCGCAGTCGACCCGGTAAGCGAAGGCCCTGAAAGGGCTGCAGAGCCGAGGAAGAAGAAGGATGAATTATTTTGCAAAACGTATTTATTCCCGTAGAAACATGTTACAGTAATGAATCAAATCTTAACATAACTTAAACATATATCAACAAAATAATCAGACACTTTTTGAGTTACTTTTTGAAATTCGTAAAACAAGATATGTGGCCAAGAGAAATGGAGTATTTTGGTAGAGGCCTTCGCTCGAGACGAAGGTCAAAGAATTACTACAGGAAACAGTAACTCCACTTTTCTCATTGTCTTAATGATGAAGGCCCATCTTCTTCCCCTTCCTCTGGATGACATGCCGTTTTCGGATGTCACGTTTTGTTACACTTTTTCTACTTTTTATAGTTATCACTTGAAAGCGTTCCGATTCTTCGATACGGAAAGACAAACTTGATATCACGTTGTAACATTTACTTATAATTAATTTTAATATAAAGATTTATTTAATGTTATTTAGGGGAAAAAACAATTGCCTTTATCACATTGATTTATTAACCAAATTATGCTGTCGTTGTGGTATTCAGTCCTTAGATTTATCTGATGCAACCCTACATGCTAACCTATTGCGCAAGCCTTTTAATTGCCTCATAACTAGCACAATCCACATCCTTCCTAATCTGCTTAGCGCATACGATCCTTTGCCTTCCTCTTCTGTTCTTACCCCACACACTTCCCTCTAATGCTAATTTTACAAGACCCTCGTGCTTAAAACGTTGCCTATTGATCTATCCCTTCTTTTGGTCAACGTCCTCCATACTGTTCGCTCTTCCCCTATTCTGTTTAGAAATTCCTCGTTACTTACTCTATTCACCCGTCTGATTTTCATCATTCGCTTATAGCACCACATTTCAAAGGCTTTTATTCTTTTCATTTCCGGAGCTCCTATCGTCGATATTTCGCATCCATGTAACACCACGCTCCATGCGAACATTTTCCTAATAATTAACACTTATATTACCCGTTTATTACCCGTAAGTAAATTCCTCTTTTTCGCGAAAGCCTTCCTTGCCTGTGCTATCTTACCCTTTATGTCTACTATACTTCTACCATCCCTAGTTATTACGCTTCCCAAGTAGCAGAATTCCATAACTTCCGTCTAAATATGCCTTCCCAATCTAACACCCTTTGTTATTCCACTGTTTCCCAAACTACACTTCATTACCCTGGTTTTCCCTCTATTAATCCTCATATTGAAATCTTTCTCCAGGACTCCGATCATGGCTTTTATTATGGATTACTTTCCCATATTCCGTTTTAACATTCTTCTTCGCCTGTTCTATAAATAAGTTAAACAGCATGGGCGACAGACTGCATCCTTGTCTTACTCCTTTCTTAACAACAGCTTTCTTTTCAATTATATAGATTATAAAGACCAAAGAAACAGTTTTAATATTTACGCAGCCATTATTTTATTCATATTATTGATTATGGGGTAAATTGCTTACGTCACTAGTATGAATTAAAGCCCATAAGCTAATGTTTATAGAACTAAATCGAAGGAAACGAGTATGTACTGTGACGACACAATTTCAGTTGATGTATGTATGTATTTGGCTTAATGGTTTTTATATAGAAGTAGCCACTGTTTAATGAATAATACATATTGTATGGTCTTAATAATTATAAATGGCAGATTTTCTGAGAGTTACTGACTGTTTACAATTTCGTTTAAAGTGATAAGGATAAGTCACCTCTTTCTTACAGAGTTATAATTTTAAAAAGATTAATGTAAAATAGTATTAATGCAAGTACACATTTGAAAAGCTCTATAAGATGAACAATTTTCTTCCATACCCGAACAATATAGTCAAGTTGTCAAGATATTTACTGATAAGCAGAAATTCTATGCTCAATTATAATTTGTATTTTCTAGTTTATTCGTTTTAGAAGTACGATATATGTCTGAGAAGCACACAATGTATATAATACGATTACGTATTATAGAAGAAATTGATTTAATCACTATAAACTATTTTCAATTATTGTATAAATCGTTCCTGCTATGAATATTAAAGGATTGCGATAAGAACTAATCTCTAAAGCTATCTACTCTTCTGTTATCTTGTGTTGGATAACGGAATTATGTAGAACAACCAGTTTTGAATGAAAAACAGTTGAAATTGCAGCCTGTAAATATGTTTCCCCAAATATGTACGTGATAATTCAAACCAGTTCGTGAAGCAGTACTGCGCATTATTCCAAGTAAAAAAAGAGAAGTCTTAAGCCTTTGAAAAACATAGTATTATCGTTACTTACAACACACAAACATTAAGTAAATTACACAATGCATTATAGGTAATGAATAACGCCACTATCAGGCAACTGATAGTTATATGAGTTAATTACGGAATGCATTAAACTCGTAAATGGTTATCCCAGTAAATACTCTTTTAACAATGCCCTATAAAAGCATAATAGAAAATAATTAATTCTTACAATAGCAAACAAAGACATTCTTCAATAAACGAGATTAGTGACATGAATTTGTGTAAGAATTTATCGGCACAGCTGTTCGCGAATGCAGATATACCTTCGATTAAAAATGTGTTTTTATCTTAGTAAAATTTGTGATCGTTGTTGGTTGAAAAATTATATTTGGTGATTTAGCTCCAGTCTTTGTTCATGGTTCCAGGCGAGAACATCTCATTTATGTAAAATATTATGTGTTCAAATCGTAAATAAACTGACATCAAACGTGTTATCTTAAGTATTCGATTGGGAGAAATTTTATTCCTATAAGTACAATTATTCTAAGATCATGGTATGATGTAACTGTTGAAGATTTAGCACTCGCCATCTTAATATATTTGAATTTGATAAGTTCTTCTTTAGTTTGATTTTCTTTATATTGCCACGTCTCAGAACCCGCTATTGTGGCTGATGGGTGATGAGCTGGTCTGCAAAAATGTGGTCTCAGGTTCGAGTCCCACTCAACGCAAGTGTTTTTTATTTGATTACTTTATTTACTTTGTTACCTTAATTTCTTCGAGAATGTTCTATTTCTAGAATATTAGATGAGTGTATAAATTGTTCCTGACCTCGAAGCGGAGGCAGTCTTTTGGAGCACGAATTCGATGTACAGCACTTCGTGTTGAGTAAACGACTATAAACTCTAGCAGTGTGTGTTACTGTATCTCACAATTCTTCATAAACATGATAATATACTAGCTGCGTTCCTTCAACCTGGGGCTGAAGTTCATCTGAAGTTGCACGTTGAATGTCATAATTGAACTCAACGACTTCCATAAATCGGATTAGATACTAATGTCGATAGTTTTCGCGCTATTTTTTGTGATATGCCTCTCCGCCTGAATCATTGCGGTAATTCTCCTCCCATGTCGAGTAGGTTTGAATTACGCACAAGCTACATAGGGAGAAACACTATTCATCTCTCCTGACTTGAAAAATTTTATTTGAACCAAATATCACCAGGTTTTGTATATTTTAAATTTTCAGCCCATTTCACTACAGCGCTTAGGGGTAGTAGTCCCGTACAGTGCTTACTTTCGCACATCAAGAAATATGTGTACACAATGTGGTTGAATTTGCTCCTCCCATTGTTCGCACAAGATTGTTTTACCGCTTTCCATTTCCCCTCTTAGTGGCTGAACTACAACTTAACTGTCATTTTGAATGTCGTAACTACTCTCACGGTCCATACAAGTGGTTTTGACCTCAATCTCTATTCTTTTCGGATTGTTTTTATTTAATGCCGTTGCACCTCCACCACTACGGATAATCCGCTCCAATGCTGAATGCGACTGAAATTATACAGAAAAAAAAGTCGGGGAAAAACAGTATCTCATTGACCCCGCAAAATCTACATTCGTCGGTAATATCGGGCATTTTTGCGTGTTTCAAAATTTCCACCCCGGTCTTTGAGGGAGGTTGTCATATCACATCCCGTGAAAGTGATAAACTACGTAAAATCAAAACCACTTCAATACTGATGAAATAATTTTTTTGCGATGAAATGGGTAGAAAACATCACGCACTTTTATTACATAACGTACTGAAGGGAGATGGATAACCAGAGGAAAAGCTCTATTAAGACTTTTTTAACTTCGAAGTGAGTTTTTGATCTTCTTGAAGGCACGAAATAATTTTGGACAATATTTTCTTGAAGTTTAAAAATTCCTTAATGGTCGATAAAACTTGCATACCTGGCAGATATTTTTACAAAGTGCAATTAACTTATCATTACAAGGAACAAGTATTTCAGTTTTTAGCACAAAATATAAAATTGCATCTTTTGATTTGATTTGATCAGTTGAATCTAATGATTTTAATGGTTTTTCTACCTTACACGAATGTTTGAATAAATTAAATTTTAAAGTAAATTATGAATTCTCAAAGTATTTTTAGAAGACCTTCATACCTTGAAATCAACTCTTTTGCAGTATTTTTCGAAAATATGCCTTACTTCAGTTTTCTACAACCTATTTATGGGAAGCGGGATTTTCTTATTATGCTGCAATGAAGCCAAAGTGCAGAAACAGGCTCGACGCTACACCAGATATTGGAATTTAACGTACAAATATTTTGCCTGGTATCAACAAGATATGCAATTCAAGGACCCAAAATCATAAAAGGCATTAAGTGCTTTATTTATTAATATTTTTATGTTTATATTATATTACAGTTTTATATTTAAAAATAATTGCTAAATAATAAGTAATTTTTAAAATTTTTACAAGTAGGGATTACTCAAGATAAACATTAAGCCAAGGGTTCCGTTAAACTGTCTGATTTTGCGAAATATTAAATTGCAGAAAAAGTTTGGGAAACCCTGCTCTAGCGCATTCAGTTATCTTAACAAAATGCACACATCATCCGCGTGTGTAGATTCTTGTTCATGTGGGTAAACAGACTGCCTCCTTGATAGTTGATCTCCACTGTTTTCTTCACGCTCTCCAGTACTATGTTGAAAAGTAGTGCAGTAAGCCTTGGTTAACTTCAAACTCCTTGGTAAATTTTACTTCTATTTTAAACTTGACATGTTGTGCCGTTGGGAATCATTTGTATGAACCTTATCAGTCCATGTCCAACAGAGTCTGACACAGTTGTTTCATTTCCACCCAATCATAAGCCTGTTTGAAATCCACAAAGAGCTGGTGTACATCCACATTTTATTCGTAACACTTTTCCATTATTTGTCTTATAGTGAAGGTATAATCCGTTGTTGATCTATCCTTTCGAAAACCACTCTAATAATCTCCAAGACGTTCTTCTACCAGTGGAGTGAGTCTCTTATCAGTGGCATTGGTTAAGACTTTGTTCACCACACTGAGTAAAGCTATGCCACAGTAATTTTCACATTTTACCTTGTCATTCGTCCAATGAATCGGGCAGATAATGTTCAAGTTCTATTCATTAGACATCAATTCTTTTTCCCATACATCGGCGATCAGTTGATGGACAAGACGTGTCAAAAATTCACCTCCTCCCTCTCTGCTGAGATGTTGTCATTTCATGGCTCTATTGTAGGGCTGTTACTGTATTTTCATCCTGGCTACCCCTGTGCCAAGAGAAGTATACTATCTATATAAATGAAAACGAAGACATATTGGTTTGTTTGTCCCTTATACGTTCCTATACCATTCATCCGATTACGATGAAATTTTGGTGAGCTGTAGAGCACTTCCCAGAAAAGGTTGCAGTTGATATTTAGAAGATGTAGGTCTCTTCCTTCCCCACATTCAGACGAAACCAAGGTCCCCTCAATACAGTTGCGAAACGCTTATAGGATATAGCGCAAGAGCATGTTGCGTACCAATGCTTCAGACAGGTATTCCAATCGAATTATACGTTTTCGATATCCGGTGAGACCCGCATTTACAATTATAAACGCAGCTAACTAAAACTATTCAAAATTTCATGGAATCGGTTCTTCAGATTTTCAAAATAGCTGGCTACTTTCATAATTAAATAAAAATTAAACCCTTCTTTTCATTATAGAAATGTTGTTGACATTTAATTTCAAACTGCATCAGTTATGAAAACATTTTTTCTTGAATCATCAATCCATACATTTCGAGATAGATACTTTGACGGTATACGTGATAACTGTGCCTTTTACTCTCAAAATTTCGTTTGTACCGGGAAGAGGAAGGCTATCGAGATGATATAATATTCATGGTTTGGTAGAATAATTAAAACACACTTTTTACTGCAGCTCTATTAATAGTTGACTAATTGGAACGTCCATCATTGATTATTGTTCGAAGATACAATGATTTTTAGACGTTTTTTTTATTAGAATAAAATTGAGTCTTAATATAAAATTTATTAAACAATATTAATTTTGTCAAAGTTTCACTCCTGATTTATAGAATAGGATTATTGGCCTTAAAATATTAGCATTGACGCATGAAAAATTTGTTTGTTCTAGTGGCCTAAAAGTCAAGGTTTAAAGAAATGTTTAAGTGTGCGTCAGGTGGAGAGAGAGAGAGAGAGCTTGGGGAATCAAAACTGGAGGATATATAAGTTAAACATTGCCTCAAAAAATAATTAAAGCGCTTGAAACATTGATTTAAAACTATTACAAATCTCAATTGTATTACACACTCAATTATGACGTGAAATGAGGAAATGAAATTCTATATGCGTAAAAAGGTATATAATAAATCTAAAATAAATTAGACATATTGAATGAGACTTGCTCAATTCTACCACCAAACGTTGATTTTACATAAAAGCTGTATAATGAACGTTCGCGTCAAATAAAATACACATATCAAGCTTACAAATTGAATATGAATTTCTGAATATAAAACATAGCCAAGGTATATCTTGTAAAAATATCCGTTAGATAGTGTTTCAGAGATTACTAATGCGATATTAATAGGAAATCCAGTAGAGTTACTGAAAGCAGGAGTATTAATCAATGATGATGTCATCTTAGTACACAAGCTCTCACTAAAATTAATATTGATGCTTTTACGAAAATAATCGTAAACAACACTAATACGCCTTATATAAACCACCATTTCTATTACATATTAAGAATATATGCAAAGTAAATCATCGTGGATCCATCAGAATTTTCATCATCAAGACTTGTAGATGTTAGGGCTTCCAACTTACATTTCTCCGCAACAAGCGAGACAGACTAACATGTAAATTAAAACAGTTTGTCGATTGAAAACCGGTCCTCAGACAGAAACATTGACAAATGAGAGAAATTAGCCTGAACTCAAGGACAGTCCAGCATTTACGTACAAAAATAGAAACCGTAAATAACCAGTCCTCCATTCTCAAATATACAAATTAAACTAAAGGAGAGCTTAGTTTCATCCCATAAATTACATCTATTTACCTGTAATAATACTCGTTTTATGCAATTATATTCTTCGTACTTAATAAAATCCTGACTAAATTACAGCGGCAAAAGTAAACGTAAATTAGTGTATTTAAAAATTGAGCAACATATTCTTAAATGCGACAAATAATACACGTTGGTAGGGCGTAAATATTCAATAATATTTGACTGTAAAAAAGCAGCAATTTTTATTCGATGCTCTGTAAAGAATAATGAATTCTCCGCATACTGTTCTCACAGTAACACATTATTCCCTTGCATTTTGTCCCCACTCACATATTTGCGAGTCTCTAACTGGTCAATCTTAAAATTTGTAACAACTTAACGCTCAATCAACTGACAATTTCTATATCAGCTTCTTCTTCTTCCTTGGCTCTACAGACAATTGAGGGCCGTGGCCTACCGGGACGACTTCGGACTTACATGAAACATTCCGATTTTGGAGCGAGACGTGGTCAACGTATTGATTCTCCAGCAGCATTTCCCAGTCTCCGTGACCATGACGGCACCAACATACAAGCCCATGCCGGGGTTCGAACCCGGGACCTCTGTGTTGTGAAATAGCGGCGTTAGCCTGTAAACCGCAGGACGTCGGTGCTTAAACGCTAAATTTTCTCACGGGTTCTACATTTTTATGTAATTATTAAATAAGCTTAAGATATTATGAACTACAGACATGTAGGAAGAACTATATTTTTTAGAAATATATACGTATGCATCAACACGTAAAAGTTTATGAAGTCACGTACCAGCCATTCATTGATTGTAAGGAAATTCGTCATATTTTAAAAAGAAATATGGTGTCTATATTTACTGTACGCTAATCTCTCATTTTATAAACTAATAAATATTCTGCAAAATACTAACACATGGGAGGAAGATGATAAACAATACCAGAGATTTTGCGTAAGTTCTTTTTCAAACTACCTTTACCCAATACAAACTATAGGAAATATCAAAGGGCGATAAATACCCGGAGGTAATATTCTTTAATCATTATAAGTTGACAGACTTTTATCAATTCAATAAGTTAGAATTTTCAATAAACTTGGTTATGTGTAACTTTGAATTTTGTGGTTATTTACATTTGTATAGTTTTGTACATCACAGTATAATTGTCAAGTTGTTTAAAACAAAATTTTGTGATTATATGTAGTTTTAGTGTTGAGTGCGCATTGTGTAAACGGTTATTGCAAGTGGGAATTGAAAAATTCTTTTATACTCATATCAGAATCATCTCGCGTATATACAAATAACAAAAAATAAAATTAGTTTCTGGTTGACGAGCGACTTCACGGATTCACAGACGTCACAGGTTCGCAAAGTTCAATTGCATGCATCTTTGTTAATAATAATAGGCACTGGAAAAGACTTTCGCTTAAATCACATTGTATTGCTTTGTACTTGTAAGTTTGCGGGCATTGCCGAGCAGCCAGCTAGTAATTAATAAATTTCAATTTATTGGTCAAAAGTAATAAATTTATTAAATATTTAAATTAGTATCAAGCGAATTGTTTTATCCTCTTCAGTTGTAACTAGAAATAAATAATTAAATATAATGACATAGACAATAGGTGACTTCTAAAGAATTAGTAAAACTTTCTTACGTGCATAATTAAAAAATCTGAAAATAAATAAATAAATACTTCTAGAATAAAAATTTAGATTACTCCCACAACTTTCAGGGTCGAAATGAGGGAAAACAATGTCAATCAAACAAATCACAAAACTTGTATTGTCAATTCAGTTGAACGACCTCAATGAACAAGTTCAGCACAGTGAAAGAATTATAAAAGAAATATTGTGTCTATCACTGACTGCATTCGACGTGAAAAATGCAGATTGTCCGGAAGAAGGAGTTGCGGGTTGCAGACTACAAACCGAGCCGCGTACAATTATGTGAAACGATGACATAGAACCATATCTATATTCTGTTGAAATTTTTTTTCATTCTTCCTTAAGGCTAGCATATAGGAAACAAAATTTCAAACTTTTTCAATTTTAAGGTTTCATTGTCCAAATAACTCATTTTTGAATTTCTGGAAAGCATTAAAATAACGTTTTCAACATGCCTGCAATTATGATGCAAATTTTAAATGAATAAGTGGGGGGTATTTATTATTTGAAATAAAGAATTATGAAGTAAGAATTGGAATCCATTAAATTTAGTTACTTTTTAATATACAATCATTGAATAAATTTTAATTTCCAAAGCCGGCTTTTTTATAATGATAAATGCTTTACACAATTATTTCCAATAATTAAATATCTAACAAATTAGATACATGAGATCTATTGTAGAGGTCGTTTTAGCAGATATCCTCATAGAAGCAACAATACATACACAAATCTACTCGCAATTGGCAGTACGAAAAAATCGTAAACCCTTGCTCATTTAGGTTTCTTCTTTGCTGTCAAGGACAAGAGCAAGCATTCCGCCCGCTATCAAAATGTTCACAGCCATTTGTAAACACCAATCTCTTACTTTCCAACTTATTATTATTTAATGTCCACTACCTCATTCCCACTGTTTATGGCCACCCTTCATGTCCCCTGTCAATGTCAACTCTTAATCAATGATTTGTGGTCACTCCTTAATCCTTAATGCTCGAAAATAAACTTTTATTCGGTTTTTAACACATTTTTCCCACTCCATTATTTAATTTCCTTCGGTAACGGGGACCCGATCATTTCAAATAAAACGTATATCTTCCGACTTTGGGAGTATTCAGCCCACTCCACCGATGTTTTAGGGAAAACAACATGTCTCGCTCTATTCCAGGTTTTTCAAAATCTCAATCATTTCAGAAAACTCAGGCTCGCGCCAACTTTCAAAGTTTTATTACCCTGTCTGTAATCCTCTTCAACTTCCCTCAAGCAGCCTGTCTTTGATTTTGCATCTCCAATATCATTATGGAGTTGTGTTGTTTTACTATTACAAATGCCTGATCAGATACCACGTACTCATGTTTTTTGAGTTCAGCAATGTACAATACAAGCTATTAAAGCATGCAAAAAGAGGAGGTCGTGTAACCAATACGAAAATTATGATCAATACACATTAATTTATGTGAATATTTGCGAGACGAGCCTGTGATACTGATATTTGCATACTGTATTTAAAGCGTGTGCATTGGTAGATGAAGGTCGCCTATTCACATAATGCCTTGGGCACGATTCAGACAAAAAGTGCTTACATGCAAATGACAAGCAGACCAATTAATCTATCACGCAAAATATGTTATTACTAGAGGAATTAGTTGAAATTAAATTACTTTAGTGCTCCTTACACTACCTGTCAGTCATTATAAATAGACTTCAGTGGAAGGTCATCTAAAATTAATTATAACCATAACTACATTTAAAAGGCCGATTTTCATTTCAAACCAGACAACCTAATATATAAAATACAGCTATGTTTAATGGACTTTATCTGCGCAGTGGCTTGAAGCTTTTGCAGGAATATAAAAATTGAAACAGTGAACATGGTTTACAATGTGGGAGATAAGTCTATCAAGTTGTCGCCTCACAGATACCACATCTAAAATATAAATGAAGTAACTAATATTTTTACTAAGCTCTATCCCAATACATTAGATCAAAAAAATTGTCAAAATTAGATTTACAACAATTTATCACTTTAGAGGAATAATATCAGACAAATGAGTTGTACCTTGCTGTCGAAACGTTGTGTAAACAAATTTTGACCCTGGTTGAAACCCGAGAATTGTATTTCAAACAAATTTACCGGAAAAGCTTACGCTCTCCTAGTTTTATATTTTTACCCTATATTGCGAACACACAACATGAAGTAATTGGCATGTTTAATAATTACGGCGTTGGTGTTGTAATAAAAATTTTAAATTTGTAAGTATATTGAAGAAAAAATTAATTTTCTTGAATAAAATAATGTGATTTACAAAATTAACTGTTGCAACGTATATTGGGCAAACTAAAAGAGCACTAAAACGCGAATAAAAACACACAGAAACAACTTCACATGTGTATTTCTGAGCTGATTGATGAGCTCCGTATCAGTAGTAACTCAAGTGCACTCAATGTAAAAAAGAATTGCAATAATAATTTACCCCGGATTTATGATTCACTCTTGTTACAGTAATTTAATTTTTATATTATTTTATTTGCCGTTGTTGAAATATAACGGCTTACATTACCAATATATTGTAAATAGTATTTCGGCCGTAAATGTCGCTGGACGCAGTCCAAGAGCAAAATTAATCCGTATATAAGTTTATCCATTTCAAATGTCTGTTTTATTCATTTAATATTTTAAGAATGACTGGGTTTATAGTTGCACCAACATAAAGGGTCATTAGCCACTATCTAAATGAGTTACTTATTGGCTAAGTTAGGGAACGTGAAAAGTCACACAACACAAATATCCCGGCCCTTGGAGGAACCCGGGACCTCTGTGATGCGAGGCAGTGTCGCTGGCCACTAGACCACAGTCTACGAAATATTCTGTATTCAAAATTATAATTGTTTATTAAAGTTTTATCTTGTTACCTGATGAAATCTACAAACATGGACGAAACGTTTTAGAAGCCAAATAAATATCAATATTGTTTGCTGACAAATTGGACTCATTTATTTACAAGTGAACAATTTTATCTTTAAATGTGCGATACTGAAATAATTTGTAGAATAATTTCAAAAGCAAAAAATGGGAACCAGAGAAGAATGAATATTTGACAGTGTAAATATTATCGACAAATGAAGCAGCAAAAATAGTTACGTTCTTATGTTCAGACTACTAACGTCGTTGCTTTGCATCAGATGTGTCCATTGTGAAAAAATAATAGTCTTAAGTGAATTTGTAAACATTGGGATCATGAGTAAGTTTTATGTGTATAAAAATTTATGTAAATGCAGAATCAAAATACATCGCAGGTCACAATCCGGATTTCCCATTATTAACAAATTTCCATATGAGAATTGTAAATGGCCGATCCCGGCAATCAAACCAAAGCACGAGTATGCTTGTACAGAGATTTAATTGAAGAAAGTTATTGTGATATCCAGGGTATACTCTGTGACCAGCATCACGGCTTATAGGAATGAGTTGGGTATCCGAATGTCGAATTTCTAAAGGGAGGTTTCCTGGTCCCTAGTTCGATACCAGGTGCTAGACGGCCTTGTGGTACATCCGGTTCTCTCTGATCTTGGCACGGTCACTGGAATTCATACTGACCTTTGGACAACTGTATGTTTTAATAGGCAATACCTCATGTCTACTATTATTAGTACTATTCCACTCCCTACTAGCATAACGTGCTCCGCAATGTTTACTCTACGTTTTTACAGCTACTATATCCGTTGCCGGAGAGCTAAATCACTACGTACAATGGCGTAACATTATCTTTAACGTCATAACAAGCCAAGTATGCGTGTTGCCCAGCACTGAAGCATGTCTGGAAGATTGGAAAGGAAACGGGTTTGAAGGAACTGCAGTTAGTTTTCATAGCATAAGTCCATACAACGGGAAAGTTACCATTACCTTCTCTCAAAACTTCAAACTGTTGAGTTACACTGTGATTTATCTCCAGAATGGTTGTTTATAACTCTTCTCATAATAGGTTGCTCTTGGTCTACTTCAGGTAAATACGTAAGGATATTTAAATTCAAAACAAATGAAAAATATCTGCGTCAAACAAATAAAATTAATTTTTAATTACGACCATCCTGAGAGCTGAGCTAAAGGATAAAATCTTCTAATATTAAGATATGCTGCATACTACATGTTGTTGAAACGCACTGATGCAGTAATTAATTATAGTATTCTACTTTTAGGTCTGTATTTAATAGTCATAAATATTTAACGATCATTTACAGACATTTTTATAATCACAAAAGTTTTGATTAATTAAAAAAAATATTTGACAGTTGAACAACGCTTCTGTATATATTTGCTCTAATTCTGGTAGTGCCAGACTGAAAGTTTTGTCAGGTTTTTGATAAAGTCTGGCATCCAGGATTAATTTATAAAAACAAGAGCATCTTTCGACCACACTTCAACCTCCTAAAATCATATTTGAACAAGAGAAAATTCGAAACTACAGTCAACGGAGACACATCAAACTTTTTCCGATAAAATCTGGTGTAACCCAAGGCAGCGTTCTTGGTCCACTCCTGTGTGTTTTGTGCTCGTCAGATATACCACTGGTACAAGATACAATAATAGGGACATTCGCCGATGATACAACCATTCTTTCTTACCACGAGCTCCCTCAAACAGACTCAAATACTACGCAAACTTATCTAACCAATCTACAACAATAGCTATAAAAATTTAAATTTTAAATTGACCTGGAAAAATCACTTGGTAAAAAAATAAAAAAGTAGTGCCGAAGAGAAGAGAACTACTATGGCTGATTGGAAGAAAATCGCGGTTATCTGGACATAATCTTGACATATGAAGTGGTCAACAAACCAATATGGGCCTATGGGATTGAGCTATGGGGATGTTCAACAATAAACAATATATCAATTATTCAAATAAGCCAGTCCAATATTCTTCGACAAATTGTAAACGCCCCATGGTACGCAGGAACCACACACTACATAAAAGTTCCAACGGTACAGAAAGTCATGCATAAAAAATCCATCAAGCATCACACAGTCTTAGAAAATCATTCAAACCCACTAATAGACAAACTTTTACAAGCAGTGATCAATAAAAGACTCAAATAGATGAGGCCTAGCGAACTACTTTAAGTTAACCTATCATTGGTTATAACATTGGATATCTACCGGATCATGCATCAGCATTTAAGCTCATAGAATTTTAAATTATTCTGATTGCTAAATAAATTATTATTGAAACAGAGATGTTTGTTATAAGCGATTCCTCAGTCTGTTGGTGGCTATTACATGTTAGGTTTCTTATACGTTAACGGAACATCAAGTTTATTGATATATATGCTTCTACTTCTTATACACAAGCTTAATTAGTACCATAACAAACCACTTTAAAATTTAAATGGTGATGTGAACAATATGATAATGTATTCCAATTTACATGTTTATATCAAGCTGAAGAAAAAACAGTACTTTTGTCTGTAAGGAACAGTGAATAAAATATGTAAAATGACACATTTATATGTAACTACCTGGGGATCCGGTGTTACCTGGCTACATATTTGTATTCTTAAGTATAAAACAAGGTTCACTGTATGAATTAAACTAAAAAATAACGAATACCGCCTATTTTTCAATAGAAAAATTTAATTCGTAATATCTTTAATTGTTTGGAATTTTCCCACGTGAAATTATTTCGTCAGTCTTAACACATTGTCAATCAAATCTATTAAATTATAAGTATCATATTTTTCTTACTTAACTACTATTTTAAGATTCTCAATAATTATCGCTAAAAATCATTTCGTCAGTTATTGCAGTTGATAACAAATCTATTAAATCAGAACTATTAAAACGTATTTTTATCACCCTTTTATATTTCTTGAAGAATTTAGACCAAAGTCGAGTTGCCATTATTCCGTGAAATTTTAGCCTTTGAAATGTGGTGCTATAGGCGAAGGCTGTAAATCAGATGGGTGTATAGAATCACTAACGAGGAAGTTCTAAACAGAATAGGGGGAAAGCGAACAATATGGAGGCCACTAAGTAGATTAGGGAGGATGTTGAGTGGGCTAATATAAGGAGATGAAAAAGCTTGCGCAAGGTAGGTTAGCATGGAGGGTTGTATCAATCAGTCTTAGGACTGAATACAACAACAACAACATGGGGCGTTAAAAGTCGGTTCAAAATGAAACAGAAATATATAAACATTATTAATTAAAACCATATTTTGTATTCATTTATTATCATCATACATATCTCCCTGGTGTCCGTATTGGAGTATACAATTGATCAAATGTGTTTGTACGTGAGTTTTCGAATATGTGAACCATGCTGTGTTACAATTTTTTCACCCGTTTAAATTTGTATGGCGAATGTAGAGACAAACATACAGACATATGGCTACTTTTCTGTTTTTAAATGCCCCAAGGAACAAAGTACTGTCAACAAAACAATATTTCAAATTAAATCATAAATTAACTATGAATAAAATACTTTTAATCATAATTACAAATCACATATTTATATAAAGACACTTGAAATATAATGCTTAGTTTTAAGGTATCATGTGATTTAAGCTTGTTTATGACAGTTTAAATAAGAAAATTAAATTATCAGAACGGATATATAAAATTCATATGTAATCGATGCATCAAGTAAACAAGATGAGGTGATAGAATCTTTCTGTAGTTACCACTCATTGTAATAAAGAATTTATACGAAGAGTATTCATTTATTACTTTATACTTCAAATAAAATTTTTTGTTTCTGCGTAATTTTAGCGATTTTAGTAAATCTTTTCGTTTCATGCCTTCTTTTTTTTGGTTAACAGGCTATATGAGGGTGATCCTGAAACAGGCAACTCCCCTTTCATAGCATAGAAAGGTAATTAAAAAGGAGGGATGCGGAAGGTAGAGCAAGGTAGCCAAGGGTTGACTAGGGCCCCCGGTGTTTCACCTAAAGAGATGCAGGGAAAACCCTAGAAAACCTGCATCAGGTATGTCGGGCCTTGTGTACTATTCTCACTCCCTTCCGAATTACGGGAGGCGAGTTTTTTGTGTGGTCGCAGCATTCCGCTCTCCGTGTCTCCATCTGTTTTAAGGGACAGTTGGCCGACTGATCCAATGGGATCAGCGGACAACTCTTGCCTTATACCCAAGGTATTCGACCACAGTACATAAACCTCCCAAAATAGGCGAAGGTGTCTCGACGTCTAAGAACTTTGAAGAAAAAAAAGCAGAGAGAGTACGAGGTATTCCCGACATAGTCAGGTGAGCCTCGCAGTCACTCTGGGGGGAAATGCCTGCGAGAGGAAACTCCCACAAGCATCTCTTATCACTCTTCATTCCTTGTTTTCTTTTTTGGAGGAGGGGGTGGGGGTTAACAGGCTACATGAGGGTGATCCTGAAACAGGCAACTCCCCTTTAATAGCATAGGAATGGAATTTGTCTGTCGATGGCACATTTAATTGGACTGATTTTGTTTACGCCAAGGGAGTAAGACGAAACATGTCCGTGATGAACCTGCACATCATCTAAGTGGATTTTCTGTGTCTGTTCCCATATGTTTGTCTTAATTCCACTGTGAATCAGCTAGTGATTCTCTGTGTCACAGTTTAACATTGATTTTTCAGTTCGGTTAACTACGAATAATTTAATCAATAATAACATTGTTAACTCCTGCGGGAGAGAAGTGATTGAATGTCGAGACCCATTTTCTGTTAACTAGCCTAGATACATGTGGACAGCCCAGTTCGCCCAAGGTGAGCCGCAGCTCAGCAGCCAGATCAAATTCCAACCGGACGGCAGCAGCTGGGTGAAGAACTGGCGCCGGCTAAAACAGGGCTGGGGAAAGAAAACTGTCTTCGCAGCAGATGGCGTATTTAAAATTATTGCCTTGAACCTGTTTACGGTCCGGTCGCGGAATTCATGCAGTGCCTGAGATGCTATTCGCAGATCGTATCTCCGCGAGGCGTGACCTTGGGGAGGATAACACGAACACGACGGCGAACTCAAAACATACTCACCAAGCGGAGGCGAAAATCACTCTTCTCCAGTTCTCGAGACACGACAACAGGTTAACAAGCCCGTTCTTTTAATGATAGTAAATCTGAAAAATGCTGCAATCACTCAGTTAATCACAAATATAAAATTTAATATTACTGTAAAATAATTATTCACCTTTGTACAGAGATTGTATTAAAATTGTGATCCGGGAAAGAGACAATTTCAAATCTTCGTAAAACAAAATGTATAAAATAAACTATTGAAGATTGTAGTTACAAGTAATTTATTCATAAATGGAATTATAACGGATTTAGTTACGATGCTTTCGTATACTAAAATTGAGAGCTTTGTGGGACGTCAATGGTAATATTTTGCACTATCTAGTGAAGTCCTACAGTAGTGGATCACTAAAATCAATCGAAGAAACGATAATATATGAAATATCTGTAATAAACGTAGATATATTTAGACATTAAGTAACACAATTTTGGAAATCCTCCACCTTTATGGCCCTGTAGTTAAAACACTGAGGATTTAGCAATTCGGAGGACATAATCGGTTGGCAATTCGATTCTCTACGATTTTTGTCCCGTGACAAATCTTCTGTTTCTGTAAAAAATTACAACTTTGACGAATTTTCGCCATTTACACACCATAGGATTGAAAATAGGTTGGGTATGAAACAGAACTAGATTGTAGTATACCCTAAATTACTGTAATAAACTTATATTTATAATATCTATGAGATTAAAAACCTTTTCTTGTACGTCCCTTAGTATGCATGTCACGGTAATAGGTCCTAATTTGACCACATTTGACACACGTGTTCCTCAGGGCCCGAAGACTCCCATGATAAATATATTTGATTATATATGTGAAAAAATAAAAAATTGGATAAACTTCCATGTTTTCCATTTCTCTCGACGGCTTTCCGTCTCTCGAAAAGTCCGTACTCAGAAACGAGTAAGGACTTATTCTCTTTATCTGACCCAAAACTCAATTTTGGAACCCCTCCAAATTTAGGCCCCTGTAGTTCGAAAACTAAGGATTTTAGAAATATGACCTTTTCTTCCCAGACTACCGTAAAGGGGTCAAAATGTCGCGCCTCTGTAAACAAAACAACCATTTTGACGGTTTTTCGCCATTTAAACAACCTAGGGTTGAAAATAGATTGCACTTGACAACAGAAATAGATATAGGTTCTTGGAAAACATATAAAACAAATGTTTACACGCTCCGCTACATAAAAATGATCCCTCTGGAGTAGAGGTATGAATGTAGTGTACTCTCAGAACTGTGAATGCAGTTTTCCCTCAAGTACTGTAATAAACTTATCTTTATTATTTACGTGAACCCGAGCAACGCAGGGCACTTAGCTAGTATTTTCTAAAATCGTTGCAGAAAGAAGTGTGATCCCATCTCTATTGGGATAAAATTGTTACAGCACATTAGACTTACGATAAATTACAATGAATACGTAAATATTTGTGTACGTAGCAAACTGATTGAGATACAGAATTTATTCCGATCTTGTTTAACAAAGTATGGAAAAAATTGTATTTTATCTTGGATTTGTACTTTATAACTGAAGCTACACATGTTGAAAACATGTAAGAAAAACTACTTTAGTATATCTACAATTTCGTGTATGATGAGTAGTAAACAAACTAAATTAAACGGTTATAATATACCATTCTTCTACGTCACTCTAGATTCCCTTGCAGGAAGATTACGTTCCTAGACGACTAGCGGCTAGTCGTTGATTGATCAGTTCAGATCAAGCCGTCAAAATATTTAACCCGGATGGAATCCCGGGAATGCTTTATTCAGAATTTGACGTGGCTTTGAGAATATTCCTTGCGTGATTCTGAACTAAGTAATGACCAACTAAACAATGTGTGTTGAATCACCAACTGAAACGTAGTTAGCTGAATGTAAAATATGCTGAATGGAATACGCCAAAAGCATTAACTCTGTTATCACAAATGGATCTTTGGTGCTTTACAATCATAACTATAACAGAATTAAATTAATGTAAAGTAATACTATAAGGTTATTAAAATTTATGCGTACATAAGGAGATAAAATAATTATAAGTGAAAGAAACACTATTTCTGATATTTCGTAACAGGCATAGAATTATTCAATAAATTCAGTATGAAAATGCAATACAAGAAGTGGAAGAAGAAGAAACTTTGTATTAGGAATTCGACCAACGATCTTTGACACCACTGCACATTACGGTGATTTCAACGAACCTAATGGTAGAACACATTGCTCTGCAACGAAATGAAACACTTCTTGACATTATTACAGTGTTTTGTAAAATTCAATAAAGTTTGCATCTGTGTAGTCAATGTCCAATAGTATTCAAAATAAGCATCGTCAAAGTTGAATATTGCTTAATTTTCTGCTTATTACTTTGTAATACTTTTTGAAATTATTACAAAAATTACTTTGAATTGAAAATTTTCAGTCAATATATGTAACAAAAATGACCATACAAGTCATAAAAATAAGGTTTAGCCAAAATTTACAATTCATTATATATATATAGATATAGATAAAATCAAATAAAATGTCTGAAACTAATTAATAGGAAATTAAATCCTAAACTACAATAGCACATTGCATTTGGTGCCTGTTTTGGAGCTTCATCAACTGTACGAGTATATGCAGTATTACGATAAGAACTTTTGTAGTAAAGAACTATGATGAAGCAAAAAGAAATCTAAGAATTTAATTTGAATACGTTTCGTCCACCAACTTACAAAATTTCACGTTGCAGCAGCAACATGAAATTTTGTACTATTTTAATTAAAGAACTGATTAGGTCTCTGAAATTGGGGGATGACATGCATTCAAATTAAATTCTTCGATTTCTGATTCTTGGCCATTCTTTGTATTTTATTAATAATAACAATTTAGATAATTTAATTTATTTATTTATAAGAATTGAAATGAATGTGTAAAAATTAAACCAAAAATTTTATTTAAACAGTATCAAAAATGTCTAATACAATTACGTTAATATAAATTAAATTGTCTCGTTTCTAAAGCATCGTGAGATACAGTAACACACACTTCTAGACGTTATAGATGTTTATTTGACACGAGGATCTGTTCAAAGACTTGAACTGCGCAAGACTGCCTCCGCTTGTTGGTCCAGTACATATTATACATTCTTGGAATATTCCAGAAACAAACATTCACGAAACAGGAAACACCAGAAATGAAAAGTAAATAAAATAAACAAAATAAATTGTTTCGCTGAGTGGGACTTTAACCCGAGTCCACATTTCTGCAGCCCAGCTCTATGCCCCTCGGCCATGACTTCAGTTTTCCAATTGTGGCAATAGAAATGAAAATTTACTTTAATTTATTTTCTGTAATGTTACTGTCTTACAGAGGATTATTGGTATTGCTATTGAGAGTAATTTTTGGTATTGTTAAATTAAATAATAAAAATAATTTTCAATATCCCTTAAATATTATTTAAATTAATTGTACTATTTTTGACAATTATAGCCGATGTAGATTGTTCTGAAACATTTCATTAATTAATCTTGAATGATACTTATTTTTTATGCCAAATAGAAAGTGAGATTATTTAGATATATGTGAATAATATTGATCATTGAATTTCCGATCGGTTTCTCTTTCGTTATTATGTGGAAACCTCTTAGATCCTTCGTTCTATTAATACAGAAGGTTTTTTTTCTTCATCTCTGCATTGACATATTATTGGTTTTAATCATTCAATATTCATTAATTTTGCATTGAACTGGGCGTTCAACACACATCTAAACGATGATACATTCAATCAATTTTTTATTGTAAATTCCTGAAGAAGTACTAATTTTAAGGCGAAACGGAGTTTATTTAATAAATTTTTATATGAAGGAATCATAATTTTGCATAAATTTTATTTTATGATTTATATGTGCACTATTATTGTATCAAAATTTATTGTTTACTGATATTTACCGTAAGAGCAACTAAATACTACTTTACTACTTCTAGGACAGTATTGCCATTTATGGTTCCATTTCATTACTAATGGCCCAGGCATGAGAATAACAAACGCTTGGAGTCAGCAATTTCTTTCATGAACTGATGATCCATTGGACGTGTTATTGAATGGCGTGTATGACATCTTCTGAGCAAAATTTCTAGTCATAAATGTTATTTGAATGTGTATTATAACTATGAAAATGTTATCGCTTCACTTAAATGAAATTCAGACTGCAAAGTCTCAGTAGACTTTTGTTCCAATGAGGTAGCTGCTTATAGAAAATGTTCTAAATTACTGAGAAGTGAGTTGATGTAATGTCAAAATATAGGCACAGGAACAAATTAAGTGTTATTTTATAAGAAAAATTTGTTGATATGTCGTCGTGCATTCCATCAACAACATTAATTCGACGCAAAATTTACTGCTGCCTACTCCGTCGACTGAAAATTGAATATTATATTATTATAATTTCTAAAATTACAGTTATGTAGCATCTTTAACGTTGTTTGAAATTCATAACTGTTTTTTGCAACATCACGAAGCCGATCTGTCTATACGATCAAATGGGTATATATATATATATATATATATATATATATAGTCTTAAGAAATTTACACTCATTTTTTTTTGTAAACTGCAATTTTTGGCTTTCAACTTTCTAATTGTAAATTTTATTCATTTCTTGTATTCTTATATATGACGGATCTTATTTTCTCGACCGACGACTAATGAATTGAATAATAAATCTAAATTCACGACTTAAAACGATTTTTTTGACGCAGCAAACTTAGAAAGGCTGCTGGATACTATCATCCTTCTAATTGACCACTCTCTTCGTTCCAGCATTGCGGAACTTTTCTTCTTGCTGCTAAAGTAAATTAACTGAGAAACTAATTGTAATTTTGTAATTTCGGCTCAAGAAATATATTAAACAGTTGGGATTGTTATTACCCCTCGCGAAATAACTACATCAATTAAATTTGATAGAGGACGGGATCTTCAATTTCGAGTTACTCATTAAGATTCGCTCCTTTTAAAGTCGGCAGAACAAGATGGAATCGTGTAGTAGTGTCGTTACAAAGAAAGTGGAAATGCAGACCACGTGGCCTGTTGCTTGACCCCCACGAAAAGTGAAAGGCGAATCCAGAGTCAGGTCTCTCTCTCTCGCTCGCTCGCTCTCTTCCCTGCATTTTCTTTCGCCTCTATAATGGCCCTACTGTACGAATGTAAGATTGCACGCCGCATAAGACCTTTGGCCTCCCGTTTTCGTGTGAGCGCCCACATGATGTACATCTTCAAAATTTGAACTTCACAGCTTAATATTAATTTTAACACCCTTTAAATAATTTTCGTGCTTAAATCACTCACTTTTCTTTATTACTAACCGGCGGCCATCATACAATATGCGGTTCATCTGGTACCCACTGGCGAAAATATTTAGCTTCAACGTTTACAGCTGTTTATCTGAGGTATATCTTTTTCCTCATTGGTCCAGTATCATTTTTTGTTTTTATTTTAGAATTTTGGTTTTTCACTGTTCTATCTAAGAGAGTACCTCCTTTTTACTACAAGGGGTTTGCTTGATTAATAATAATCAAATAATGAAGTTTAATAATAAATTTAAACAAGATAGAACGAATTATAAATTTTAACATTTTAGCTAGGCAACCTTTATCAAAAAATTAAATACAACGGAGTGAAATAAATATAGTTTGGGTGGAATATGGTGTAGTACAAGGAAAAGAAGTAGAGCCTTTATTAATATTTTATATAACGTAATGTACAATAATCTATATATTAAAGACCTTGTCGGTGTCTCGGTATGTATGTCCACCTATAGGCGTCGAAACTACTGGTCCGTATTTGACCAAATTTAGCACATGTGTCCATCGGGGCCCAAAGCTGCCGATGATTTTAAAACTTTTTAAATTCAGTTGAGTTATATACGAGAAAATGTGAAAAATATTAATTTTTGGTTTGGTGTTCAATACGCGCAACGAGATCTTCTAAAGTAAATGTGGGTTGCTTATATTCTTGGTCTCAAATAAAATATGTTTTTAAAAAAATCATAATGATTTCGCGTCGTAATCAACGTATTGTTGGCAGAGAGCCTATTCGCTGAGAAATAATAAACTTCGTTGGATCGTCGATACGATCTACAAGGAAATTAATCTTATTTTTGCTTCAGGTGAATTCTAATATTAAGTAATTGCTCAATTGTAAAAGCAATAAAATATTATGGATTTGATAGTGACAATCATCGCAGGTAAAAGCATTACTTAAATAAACTTTAAAAACAATAATACAAAATATATGAGAAAAATTGAAATTGTAAAAAAAAATGTTTTTTATTTTTTGAAGGTATTTCGGTGGTTTTCTACCTCTAGCAAAGTCCTTACTCAACTTGAAGAAACGAGTAAGAACTCATTCTTTTTGTCAACCTAGACCTAACAGTAGATATCTTTATCCGCCCCCTGAGCTACAGCACAACACAACAGGAAGCTCAAATTTTCAACTATAGGCCACTGAAGTTCGAAAACTGTGGATTTTAGAAAAATTCTGAGGTCACATGGTCGATTGTAAATTAGATTCTCTATTATTTTGGTCATACGACCGTTTCTTCTCAGACCACCGAAAATTAATCAAAATTGAACCCCTCTCTGTAAAAAAGCTACAATTTTGACTATTTTTCGCCATTTAAACAACCTAGAGTTGAAAATAGGTTGGATTTGACAAACGAAATAGATTCCAGCGTACCCTAAAGCACTGTAAAGTGCTTATCTTTACTTCAGCTAGTCTATTCTATATAATAATGAATTACCAAAAAATTGAAATAGTTATACGTGCTGACGACACTCTGCTATATTTATATGACTATCATATTATGTGACTTATATAAACTAGGGCTTTGGAGGGACCATTTTTTGAGCTCCGTACTTAATCAAAATAATTGCTCCGTGCACCGCTGCATGCTGCGATTTAATGATACTTTTTAGTATTACATCAATTTTTTTCTTTTATATATATATATATATAGCATGTAAAGAACTTGTTTATTTACTGCTAATTTATTTATTATTAACAAAATTAAGTTACAACCTAAAATTTATGATCAAATAATTATAAAAATACAATGCAATATAAATTTAAAATAAGTTACAAAAAGAAATAGAATATGTTATTATTGATTTTAATAAATAAAATGATAGCCACAGAATCGTCCGGGCATTCACTGTCTATTAACCTTAATACGGAAAATGATTGATATTCTGATGCACTCCGGATACTAGTCATTACCTTTAATCTCACCACGTCTTATATTACATTACAGCCTCCCTTAATAAGTTTCTCTGTTTCGTTGTAATCTTTATCATGTACAGTGGAGATTCAACGACTTCTTTCTCTTCTCCTGCTCCACGCTCCAACGCTCCAAAGCCCTCATATAAACTAAAATGATGAGTTTAAATTAGTTTACAAGTGCATTCATAGTAACAATTAAGTTTAAATGTTTTTGTGATTTCGTGAGTCCACAGACTGATTTGATGCAGCTCTCCAAGATGTCCTGGGCTAATCTATCCATCTCAACTTAAAAACATTGCAGCTCTAATTTAATCTTATTTGACTAACATATTCTAGTCTTGGTCTTCCTCTTCTATTACTATCCTACTCACTTCCACCTGATAGTGTATCCTTTCATTTAGGTAATCTATTCAATATTTCATTTGTGGCCCGATCTGCTCACCTGAATTACAGCATCTCATTTTCTTCAGGCACCATATTAATAATTTGATAAAACTTTGACCTTCACGGCTATTGCATTCCATTTTTTCCCGTCCAGTTTTTATATTTCATTAGTTTTAAATCTACTCCCATATGTATTTTTCCTACTTTCTTTTGAGAATTAATTGGTGGTATCCAAGTTAACATACTTTTAACCTGCAGCCGTATTCCATTCTATATGCTTGCCAAATCCAACTTAATCTTTGGGAATTAAAGTAGTTGATAATATTTTTACGTTCATTATTCTCTCAGGTTCTTCATCATACTTTATTCTCAATATGCCATCGGCTTCTCTGGTTGATCCATGTATTCTTACCAATATTTTTGTTTCAAATAGTAGCAGTTTTGGATTATCAACTTGTTTTTATACCATGGTTTCCAACAACTTGTAATAGTCCAATAATGTTACAATTTATTAACTTTTAAATAAATCTTTATTGTCAGAAAATGCTTTATTTTCAATTAGTATGCTTTCGTTAATCTCTTCCTCTGCGGTGTTATCGCTATTATCCATTGATCATAAATATTTAACTTCCTCAATTTCCTTGTAATTAACTTTAAAACCCAACACATTTTGAATCACTATTTTGCATCTCAATAATTTATATTATGGTCATAAATAACTAAGCTCTTTTTAGCATTATTAGTTGCTGGAGTTATTAGTAAATCATCTGCAAAAGCTGTACGTTACGTAAATTTTGTCTTGGAATTTTCTCTTAAACCATTCCATTTATATTTGCATTAACAATTACACTGAACTGAGTTGCTGACATACGATCAGTTGTTTTTCACAAAGTTATTCATTCCCCATAACTCTTTTCTTCATCGTTAAAGCAATTAATCTTATTAACTTGATGGTATTTCATGTCAATAGGTATTCCATTAGTTTAGCTCTATATACTGAATCAGAAAATTGCGATAAATCAATGCACAACTTATAAAGTTCTATGTTAGGTTCAGAATTTTTAATAAAAGTATTTTTACTCGTTGACCTACTAGATTTAAAGCCCATTTGGAAATTGCTTAATTTTATTTCGACTGTTTCCACTGACATATTATATAGTAGATCTGTATGAATTGTGCACTATATTTAATAATGTTACTGACCTGTAATTTCAACCCAGCCTGTGTTCTGCTTGACGTTGGGCATATTATTCCTTCCAACCATTATTGTGGAACATATTAACTTGTTTCATATTTTCAAATTTAATTGATGTATTTTATTATATAACAATCTTCCACCGAATTTTATTGCCATAGAATTATACACACGTGTTATAGAAATAATATCGCTAACTTAATTATTATTTAAATTGAGGATAGATTGAACATTTACATTAATAAAACGTACAGTAAATTGGGATGTACTTAAAATATGAGGCAACAAACAGAAACTGAACTTGTAATGTTATAATTTTTTTTAAATATATAGATATATTTATTTATTAAGAAGAACAAATTTAATGAGACAGTTTTTGAACTTATAGATCATAAGTGTAAGTATTTTCATAAGATAAATAAAATATAAAAACAAAATTTTACGTCTATTTTACTAAAATTTGCGTTAACAGGAAGAAGGAGGTATCTGTTTCGTTTTAAAAATAAGCTACTCCATAAACTGAGATCTCAATGTGTCTTCCACGTAAAATGTGTTGACAAAATCGCTGGTTACAGCAAAAAAAATAACGGAATTGCACCCTAACTTACGTAACGTTAACATTATTGTTAAATAATTTTTCTCATCTGCATCTTCACAAAGCAAATTAATTTCAGTGGAAAACTCATAAGGTTCTGTTATGTAAATTTCAGTATTTTTACTTTCTATCGAAATTATTGATAGGACAACATATATATCTAACGTATAATTTCTTGTGTGGCATGGCTAAAATTTATTTCCACGAAAGACCGTTAACGGCGGATTACGTATGTAAATTGTTGCATATGTAATTCTGATTAACTTTCTACTCGTTACGGAAATAGCCTCGTCTGTAATATTTATAATTCTGGGAATATCCAATGTTTTACATTGCAGTGTTACAACAACATTACACACAATTTCCCCTTCTACTAGCGAGAATAATTCCACATGAAGGTTTATTTAACACTTTCATTCATTATACATTATAATGGTCAAATATTTACTAATACACGGATCGAGTGATTTTGTGTATTCGGGTTTGCTGTCGTGTGAGGTCACGTAAGTAGGGGAGTCGTCCGTCAGCCTTCAATGCAATAAATATATTTTTTTACACTAAAATTACCAGACTATGCAATAAAAAATATTAATGGATTATATATATTGTGTTTAATTATTAATTTATGAATATAATTCTTGTTCCTATTAGTGACTGTTCGAGGATACAAACAGCTGAGCTCTAATAGCCACAATAAGGGAAAGAAAGTAATTGAAACTTATATTATGATAGAATCATTTATTATTCTTATTATAGGTGAAAATAGGTTGATAATCCGTTACTGCAGGGCTCAATGCTACGTTTCAATGGATATATTGAAATGTTCTGAAAATACTGGTGTCACGTTGTTACTTCATAAATGATGTGGTGGCGCGTGGCGTTATTAATTTTATAATCTAATAAATTCAATTTGACCTAAAATAAATTCAATATTGAAATGTAACTTAAATAATTATTGATTTCTTAAAATAAAATACAACCTTTTAAAATAATTTATTTAATCTTAAAATTGATGAGCTACTTTCTAACTCAAAGGAAAGCATTAATTTCTATCCTCAGGAATTTTCCAGGGAATAATCAGAAAAAGGTGGCAACGGATTTAAACGCTGATAGCCTGGGGCAAGAAATGCGAATTTTTGTGCATTACACTTCCGCAAGGAATATCTAGAACATCTGTATCATGGTGGAAACCCAGATCAGACAGTAAAAGAAGAAGAGGAGGAGGTGGATGACGAAGACTTGGGGGACAAACATTTTATGGTCGGAGTTTGATAGGGCGCTGACAGACCTGAGCAATTGTAAAGGGCTAGGGGTTGATAACAATCCAGTGGAGTTGATAAAATCATCGGGTGAAGAAACAATATCATGGGTGTTCAGGATAGTTTGCTAAAACTACGAAACAGGAAGAATAGCAGACGATTTTAGTAAAAACATAATTATACCTATACGGGAGACTGGAGCAGATAGATGCGAGCACAGGACAATTAGTTTAGTATATCATGCGTGCAAAATATTAACGCAGTATATAGGAGGATGGAACGAAAAATATGCGAGTTAGGAGAAGATCAGTTTGATTTTAGGAATAATGAAGGACAAGAGAAGCAATATTAACTTTGCGAATAATTTAAGAAGACCGGATAAGAAAAACCGGCCTACGTTCATAGCATTTGTAGATTTAGAAAAAGCGTTTGGAAATTTGATCTGGAACACACTATGAAGGATTTTGAAGAGCACAGGAATAAAATAACCTCTACAGAAGACGGGCAGCAGTAATTAGAATTGAAGATCAAGAAAAGAAAGCAGAAATCAATAATGGAGTAAGCCAATGATGCAGTCTATTTCCCATGCTGTTTAACTTATATATAGAACAGGCGATGAAGAAAATTAAAAGAGAATATGGAAAAAAGAATCATATTGCAAGGAGGATAAATAAAAACCCAATGCTTTGCCGATGATATTGTAGTATTAGAGGAGTCAGAAGGAGACTTGGAAACTATAATAAATGACAAGAACGTGGTCGTGTAGAAAGAATTTAATAAGAGGATTAATAGAGGGAAACCCAAGGTAATGGAGTGTAGTGTGGGAAACAGTGGGATAACAAAGGGTGTTAGATTGGGAAGGGAAAGTTAAGGAATTCTGTTACTTGGGAAGCATAATAACTAGGGGTGGTAGAAGTATAGTAGACATAAATAGTAGGATAGCACATGCAAGAAAGACGCGAAAAAGAGTAATTTACTTACGGGTAATTTAAGTGTGAATATTAGAAAATCGTTTATAAAAATGTTCATCTGTAGTTTTTGTTATATGGGTGCGAAACGTGGACGGTAGGAGTTTCGGAAAGGAAAATAATAGAAGCTTTTGAAATGTGGTGCTATAGGAGAATGCTGAAAATTAGATGAGTGGATAAAATCACTAACGAGGAATTTCTAAGCAGAATAGGAGAAGAGCGGAAAATATGGAGGACGTTGACCAGGAGAAGGGATAGATTAACGAGTGTCTTGTAAAATCAGCATTAGAGGGAAGTATGTGGGGTAAGAACAGAAGAGTTAGGCAAAGGATGGAATTCGCTAAGCAATTTGGGAGAATGTGAGATTTGCCAGTTATGCTCAAATTAAAAGGCTTGCGCAAGATAGGTTAGAATTGTGTTGCGTCAGACCAGTTTTGGGACCTAAACCACAAGAACGTCACTTCCGCTTGTAGGGCAGTATTAGGTAGGATGTTCTGTTGAAGGTCGTGGTCTGATAAAAGTTGCAGCTGGTCAGCACATGAATCGAATACCGTGAAGAATTAAATCAATTCGCTCAAATCTAAAGCCCCTGTTTTCTCGATAGTGCAACATTTTGTATGCATTGACTCCACCAAAATGCCGTTGACGGGGATGTCTTTACCAAAAACGATTTTGGTGATCATAATTAATGTGCCTCTAATTTTAGGTGCTTAAATGTAAGTACTTTGACGGATATTTCTGAAAGACACAATGATGTTCTTCCCGAATCGTCTTTGAAATTAATAGCTGATTAAGATTCATCGTTCTTTTTGGTTACCTTTATTTAAGGTCGCAAAAACTACGTGGTCATTAGCGACCTAACCATTTAAGGGTTATAAATGTGAATATTGAGCTGGTAATAATAATAACAATTAATTGTTTTTAAGAACTTGATAACTTTTTCTTCGTAGTCAGGTGAGTAGTTAATCCGGTTTGGGTTGTCTTCTCCGAGGATACGGCATCTATCTAGGTGAAATTTACTGTAGGAGTTGTTCAGATGCTCCATGGTGATCATAGCGTTGCAGAGATCGCAAATTTGAGGACTATTAGTATATATGTGGGATTGCGTTAATTTAGAGTGGTCGGATCTTACTCTAGAAAGGACCACTTGATCTTTTCTGCATGCCTTTTCGGGGAGGTGGATGGCGAAGAAGGTGTTAACTGATTTGTGGGTTGATCTTGATTTTAGAAGCGACCAATTGTGCTTCCAGAGATGAGCTAGCTTTGGAAGGGCGTATTTCTATACATCCATCGACGTTTTTGTTTTCTCACGCGAGGGACTATTGTTGAGTATTTGTACCCTCGCCAGTTGTAGCTTCCCTTCGTCGATAGTGACCGTGTCCTGAGGCTGATTTGTCACTCATTTTCCATCCAAATCGGTGGACCAATAATCCTCGTCTAGCAATATAACGTGCAATCAATTGCAGGCTTAATTAATCTATCACGTTCATTAATCCTTTGCTGTTACCTTGAAAAGTATCCTGTCCCGTGCTTACAGTTCTCAAAGTTAATAAATAAATACGATATTTACACTCTGAAACATATATATAACATGTTGGATGTTGATTGATAAACAGGGGGTGGTGTGGGAGTAATTCCATGTGCTAATGCAAACCACACCATATAAATGAAACAATAGTTCTGTCTATACAATGCTTGGAAACGAGTTGTTTCAGGACAATTCAAGCTTAGGGTTATCCTATGTTATTAGAAATATAATCTCGCTGGATTTGTTCTCTCTCCTCAAGAAACCTCCCGAATATTTTCTAATAAACCCTATATTGTCGTTGAATAGAAGCGTAGAAAGAATTTAAGCTACACCAACCTCCTAACCACCAAATGTATTTTATCTGCTGGTCTACGTATTTTATTCGCTTTACAGAAAACAGTTCAAAAGGTTTTTCCTCTGAATCGGCGAGTAACTTTGACGCTATATTAAATTTTCATCCGCCATTTGAAAGAGTTGAAACTTTTTCTAAGGGATTTGTGTTGAACGTATATGCTTAATTTCAAATACGAATTAGCGAAACTTCATTCGACCATTGAAACATTTATTATAATCCACCTGGAGACAGATTTTGTCACCTAGTCGACATGTGTTTTGAAAATTCTGCAATTTCCATGACTAAAAGTGCATAATCAGACTTAATATATATTTCCTAATTGATAAATGAATTATTAGAGTATTCACACATTAAATAAGTGTTCTGTTATAATTTTCTGCAGTACTTTTAAATCTGCTAATATGAAACATATTTTATTAATAAAATGAACTTAGGAGGAACAGCATGACTTCACAATCTCCTAGTGCAGACAGTGGTTTTACAGTAATTTGACAATTTAACTTCCTGATAATCGTGCAGTGTTATGAATGCGTAGTAGACACTGACAATAGTTCTTTGCTCCTGCATGTAGTCCTTCGTCAGCTATTTTTACCAGACCCTTTTTTTCATACTAATCAAGAAATCTGACTGAAGTGTGTAAATGGTTCATTACAAATTGTAGTAGGAATGATTCAAAATAGACATCACGTAACCACTAACCGGATTGCCATACAAAATAGATTAGTGACGGATATGAAAAAGTGATAAGATTTACATAGAAAAGTTAACATTTCTTCTTCAAATTACTCTGTAGAGAAATACCTAAAAATGTATTTATGGAACATTTTTATATTTTGCTATTATTTTCTTGTTAATCAAACGTCTCTTCAACTAACACTATTATTATGTAAATAAGAATGTACATCTTCAATTTAACTACTGTGATTGTATCGGGTTTGAGTTTGACTTAGGCTCGCTCGTTCACTCTTACTCTATAATTAGGATCCTCCGAGTAAGAGAACTGCGTGTCGAGATCTGGCCAATGAAAGGGAGACGCGAGACGAACGCCGTCTGCTTTCGCCGGCCTCGGCTTTGGCCTTCCGGACACGACTCGTCTCCGTTGCGAAAATGAATGCATCGTAGAGCGTTCAGTCTTACCATCTCCTCTCTCTTTCTCCCTGTTCTTTCGTCTCCTCCCATTTCTCTCTTCCACTGATCGTTTATCTAACTACCTGCAACTTTTCCCGAACCGGTAGAATCTTTTCACACAGATAACTTTGCACACTTTTTTCGTCAAACCAGTTGGTGGTTACACATAATCCCAAAAAAACCGTTAATTATATGTCTGAAATAAGCTCACGAGTTTTTATTCCAAACAATTACTGTTTAAATAATTCCCCTCAAATTTTCCCACCTCACCGTTCTACTTTATGTCGAATTGTGATGGGTTAATATTGCACATACTGTTACATATTTAAGAAATTTAACGGAATTAAAATCTTATAAGTCATTGAACAGCCATTTCACAAATTAGAACTTACATTCTTATCAGATATGGACAAGTCACAATGATCAAATCACGCAAAGAAATACGTAACTAGCTAATGAGAGGTATTGTTGGGATAAATTTGCCGAAAATCTGAGCGACAGTTAATATTATATTGTGAGAAGACATGGACTATTTCTGCTTCTTCTTCAATGGCGCGTCGGCCCGTCCTAGGGCAATGGCCTCCCCAGTTACTCTCTGTGATCCTGTGCCGCAAGTCTCCAATTCCGGATCAGGAAAATATGTGCTGTATCTTGGCGCACGCCAGCCTCCTATCTATTGCGCGGTTTACCCGCCCGACTTCCTTATCAGAAATCTCCTGAGAATACCTTCTTTGTGACTCTATGGTCTTCCATTCACATTAAGTGACCAGCCCATTTTAGTCTATTGACCCGGATGACATGCTGCAGAGGCATCTCTCCATGTAAGGAAGTATAGTTCGTTGTTGTACCTAATTTTCCATATTTCTTGCATGCATACTGTGGTGACTCATGACCGCTACATTGAAGCGGTAAAGCCAAAATAATTTAGTTTTTGGTATTCGCGTACAGCAGGACGAAAAGCGAGGGTGGTTTTGGTCAAGGCCGAGTAGGCGGGAAACATCGCCGTTTACAACAATAATTATTGCCTGGAGTGCATTGTATTTGGACAGTTGGTCCCGGGAGCTGTCCTGAGAAAGACGGGGTGAGAGAGCAGTGGCTGAAGAAGCAACATGTGTAAAAGTTAAATTCTGTATGTATCGAGAAAGAAGATTCATTTGATGGGAGTACGGAAAACAAAAAGATAACATGTGATGGGGATTTAATCTGAAGAAGAAGCGCTAGAGGATCTAGAAGACGTGTCCAGCAAAGGAACATCCGGTAACGGCAAACCAAGAACGGCATTTTTACCCGGTTTCCAATTAAACCATTCTCGTTGATTCGCGATTGTTTTTATTTCAATTATATCGTTCGTCACCCGCGGTCCCGGGAGCAGCCGTTTAGAAGCTGCATAGATTCTTTTTGCTTTACCAACTGACCCAATTTGATAATACATTTTATTCGTAAATTTATACTTAATTTGAGTTATATTTATACTTAATTTGAGTTATATTTCTTTTGTAAATTTTTTCTTCTAATACCACGATTTCGATTTTTATTATCATCATAATTAAATGCAATATATTCAAATTAAATATACTTTTTTAATTATTTACTAATTCTTTGTTATAATAATATATTTGCGGTGTAAACAAGACTAAAAACCACAATACGGTTCCATAGATTCACCTTAGGATTCTTCTTTTGATCATTTCTGCGGCTAACAATGTTTATGAGTGTTTTACACATCTTTAATCTTAGGCTTATGTGCCTGTCTCTCAAGACAGGGTTTACTGAGAAATATGCTTGCATTGGCAGATTGTATTCCTACCTGTATTTCTGACATTTCATCTTTATTATATTAATCCATGCCCAGTTTCCACTTTAGATCCTTTTGGTACTAGTTGTTTATCTGTATACTTCCTTCTCCGAGCCTGTATCATAAACTTTGTCTTTTGTTTATTGATTGTAAGTCCAATCTCCGTACCTTCCCTCCTCAGACTGTTCTTGTCGTTTTCCCCATCAGATTAATATCAGCAGCGTATCCAACTAATTGAGCCGTTTTATATAGGAGTGTTCCATTTGCGTCCAGTAATAATATTACATTTTAACCTATTTTGCTTACACGAACAATTTTTATAAATATATGCTATTATGAAATACGAGACTGGTATAAGATCGTAATAAAAAGGGACACTAAAATTAGTTCAGCCCAAAGAGCACAAGACAATAGGCGTATAAAATTGTGAAATTTATTTTTCCCCTAATTTATGTATTATATTTTTATATCAACTCATAAATTACCTATAATCAAACAAATAAATACGCGCACGTTGTGGTTACAAAAAGTACAAAAGTGTTCAGTTAAGTTTTGTCATAACACACACATATATGTACATATATATAAAACAATTAATAAGGACAATAAAGAGAGATAGAAAGTAGGTTACTTACCTGAGGTTCACAGATGGCAGGCACACTGTAAGTTTTGTAGTTCTTTAAATTTTCGGAGGCACCGCCCTCTTCATCAGAAAGTTAGGAAGACATTTCCAGTGATCATCTAGCCGATAACTGTTTAAATTAACCTGAAAATGTCATTCCTGACGCATATATAGTCTCAGTCGTTCAAAGTTCAGTGGAATGGAAGAGTGAGATTAAGGCTCGAAATGTATTTCTGGCGATGAAAATGAATGGATAATAATTATAATTAGAGAAAACTGTGTGAAAAAGTTCGGGATCACTATGAAAAAGAAATAAAAAGTGGTGTTATTTATGAATATTTTGCAAAGAAGGCAACGTGGATTGCATTCGTAACCTCCCTATAGTACAAATAAAACTTGGGGCTTTTACCTGCTGTAGAAAGACTTTATATGCTTGAGCAACTGTGGTGCAGCTTGTAGTATCTTTCGAAAAATGCGGACAGGAAAAATAGAGAAAATAGTATTTCATATATTCGGAACTATAAAAACTTCGAACGATAAGCAAATTTCTGATGTAAAAATAATTTTTATTATTTTGCATTGCCATAAGAATTCAACCAGTCGCACTCAACTGAGTGAGCAGCAGAACTGTTTATAATAACGTGTTCAGACTCCCAAGTATTCATATGTACTCAAACAATATTCTAGTTCCTGTAGACTACTACAGTCCCTGCAGGACTGTGAGCAATTTATCTGATACGGACTTTTCTTCCTCATTTCCCTTCCTCCGCCAAGTGAAAATGGTGTTACATCGTCTCGAAATCCCAGGAAATGTACTCACGTTGAATAACGTCTCAGATCTGTTGTCTGTTTATGTGAACAACGTCTCTTTATTCCAGTCTAGTTACTGGGCACTGCGGTGGGATTTTGTCACCTATTTTCGGATTACATTGTACCGGCTTACCAGGGTTGATGTTCATCACTTCCATGACAAGTCAGGTTCATTCTTTGCAGTTACCTCTGATGGTTCCCTATATTCTGTCTTTCTGCATCTCTTCATCTATCACGTACACACGCTGGCAGACGTGCATCCTTCGTAGGGAGACTTTAATGTAGAAGTCAAATTAAATCAACAAAAAAAGTTGTTACTGAGAGTATTTGATTCTGATGTGGGAAGTGAGCACGAATGACACTTGCAGACTGAACTAGTTATCGGTCATCACGGAAGAAGCTTATTAACTAGAGCTCTGTCATTCTCTTTACTTCCGGTTATTTTAAAGGAAACCATAAATCATTTCTACGTTCTGTGAACAAGTCTTGTTTGCACTTCCGCAAGCCTTGTAATCAGGAGTCATAAATCTTTTTTCTACAGCTCTGTCTCTCCATACCGGTCCTCTGAGTCATTAAGTACCTGCTGAAGGCAGTTAGTCCATTAACTCTAGATGCTTTTAATATCTGCTTGCTTTTAATACTTATTAATAATGACAAGGGTGTTTCCTGTCGTCGTAATCACACTGTTCATGGGATAAAAATTATATCGGGCCAGCGATTTTGAAAATAAGGCATTATCAGTTAAAACAATGCCAAAGTGTTCATAATAAATAATATAATTGACGAAAGTTTACCGGGATTTCGTCAACAATCCTTCTTAATATTGCTAATTTTACCAAGCCCTAAGACACCAGATAAAATCATCCCAGACATAGAAAAGCATGGCTCACTCTTCTGAATGACTATGTGAATTGTGGTTTCAATACTTCAGTCAGTTTTACTTTCGCTCTCACATTGAACATTTTAATTTAAAAGTAATAAATGATTTTAAAATTTTGCAATGCTCAAAAGCATAGATATTTATAGAGTATACAATCGAGTGGAAACTTATATTATGAAACCTGTTACCCAGATCTTGTAAATGATTATTATCAAGATTTTCTCAGCTGTTACGCTCTATCAACTGTTTTCTCTCGCTTCGCTGGACATACAGAATCTTGAACAGCTGATGAGAAAAAGTAAAAATTGTGGTTTTAGAATTACAAAATTCAGTTTGAAACTAAAACCTATTATCGCAATTCACATGAACTTAATATATAACAAATATAATGGGTGCTAGCATATCTAGAGTGCAAAGATTGAGAAAATATGAATTCACATCGTCTTTTGTATGATCACAATGTGAAATAGTTTTCTGGACAATATTGCAGAAGCATTTAACATTTCAAAAAAAGAGATTTCAGATTTAGTTTCGAAACGATGAAGATATTTCGCAGCAGTATCTATTGGAATTAACTTGTATATTTCAATGAAAAATTTCGGCCAAAATTAGTTATAATTAATCCTGGTTAGTCGTTCAACAACAAGACTCGGAGATAGTTCGTGCTTCAGTACAAATTTGTAAATAAATCTTTGTGCAATCTAATATTATATAACTTTAGGATTTTTTGGATTATTATTTCTGTAAGTACATCTTATATACATAAGATGTACTTACAGAAATAATAGAAATATAGGCATATTTAATCTATTTATTTTTCATCTCATTTACTAAAAATTATTATTATTTTGTAGATTGTTTTACACCTGAGGAGGTTCCAAACAATGGAACAAAACGTCTTGATATAATATATTAAATAAATAATTTTAATTCTGACTAATTTTGGCCGAAATTTTTCACCCTCATTATTCGAGGTACAGTCAGAACAATTATAAAATTTGTATATTTCACTTTTACATAAACACCTCCGCAAAACCGGAAATACTCGTGGTTAGTCGTCTGGAACAATTCATTTCCGGGTCACAGGATATGCAACCCTCAATGGCCATCAGAAATCGTCTGATGCAACCCTTCATGCTAACCTATCCTGCGCAAGCCTTTTCATTTCAGCACATCATCCTACATTGCCCTAATATACTTAGCCTATTCCATCCTTAGCCTCCATCTTCTGTTCTTACCCACATATTTCCCTCTAATAGAAATTTTACCAGATCCTCATGTCTTAAAATGTGGCATATTAATCTATCCCTTCCTTGGTCAACGTTCTCCATATTGTTCACTTATTCCCTATTCTGATTTTTAGCTTTCTCCACTTTTCGCACCCATATAACGCCACACTCCATCTGAACATTTATAGTAAGGATTTCATAATATTGCGCAATATCACCCATCAATTTTTATATATGGAGAAAGCAATGAAAATAATCTGAAATGTTGTTCATCCATATTCGAAAAAGAATCGTAATCATCCTGGACTGTTCCCCTGTAAGTGTTTCGAATGCTTTTCTAATCACACTTGACTTTGACTACTTGAGTGCCACAGCCAACGCAAAAAGAATAATAGATTCACCATAACTCATTGAGAAAGTTTGTAGAAATCGCTCGTTCTTGAAGAAAGCAAGATCGTAAGTGACAATTATGACCAATATTATTTATACTTATGAGGGATTCTTCAATTTATGTCCTTCTGTATTTCTTCTATATAATTGAGAGTAAATGGTAGGTTTAATTTATTTTGTCTTAAAAAAATTAATATTGAGACAAATATAAATTAAAATCGCATTAAGTTGATGAGTGGCATGACCTAAGAGAAAATAACGTAATTAAAATGCTCCTTTCTAGAATGCGTTTGAGTGACGCTTGCAACCGTGAAAAGTGGGCGAGTACGTTTCGTCGGCAGCAGCAGAGCAACTTTCCTCTCGGGAGTTTTTGTTTTCTTCGTAATGTTTCGTCGGTTGCGATGGCCGCAAATGCACTAGATCGGCCATTATGATGCAACTAGAGGAGAAAGTCGCTCAGCAGGGATCAGATCTCGAGACCCCTCGGATAGACGACGTCGAGTGCAGCTGCCAGACATGCAGGGTGAATGCCGATATTCCCGTCGCTTCCTTCTAGTGCCTTGACTTTCACCTCAGCGGTGTAGGGCCGTCATTAGCGGCACAAAGCCAACAATCACAACACTTCCTCGACGACAAACTGTCTGGACCACGAGACACGCGGCTGGCGCACTTCCTCTTGCAACATCACAAGTGAACACCAATTACCCACAACTAGGCAACTCTTAATTTGCGCGTAAAACTATCACAAATTATTAAGAAGAAAAGTGTTAGTAATAGACGTGCATTGATGCAAGTCCACTGGAATTTCGTTTTTGCCAGTCTCTCTCATATTCGTCAACTCTCCTTAACCTCATCTCTATCTTCCGTCCGCTTTCACGATTCTTGCTTAATGTTTTTAATTTTATCAACCTCTACGACGTACGATAAAAACAATCCCAGGTATAGAAATGCATGAGTCACTCTTCTAGACGTCTATAGGAATTTCAGTTTCAATACCTCAAACACTTTTACTTTCACTCTTTCATTAAACTTTTCTTCTTTATTTAGTGGCATCAAAGACTATAAAAATTTATAAAACCAAAACTATTAAAACAAGAGCACAAAATGAGAATACTTTGACTTACATAAAACAAGGCCTAGTAGTCAACTTTAATGATTAACAATCATTACCAATTTCGGACAAAAATTACTTTATAATAATATTTCTTTTGCTATGGTAAGGTGGCTAAAATACAAACACACAATTTTTGAAAATGGAAAATCAAAGTGTGAAATGGTAAAATTATTACCGTAATCAGGCGAATTTAAGTTCATTTAATCGAAAATGACATTTCAGTAATTTTAGTAACCCGATGGTTCAAGTATAACGAAGAATTATGACCCAATAATGTTGGACGCAACAAAAACATTATTTAAATTTTGATTCTTAATGTTTATTATTTGTACGTACAAAATTTATTTATTTAACAGTTTATTTATAATTGCATCAATAAAGTAGTCATTAGCGACTTATACAAACTTACAATTACCACTACATTTTGATCATTAAGTTAACAATTTTATACAATTTAACTTGATATCTATTTTTTCAATGTGAAAATTTAAACATACATAATGATATATAATAATAGTTTACAATTTATGGTACAATTCAGATTATACAATTTATTCTTAGTATAAATACTCTTGATGAATTTTATATAAGGGACAGTATTCAGGGGAGTAGTTATCTTCCAATATTGGAATATAATAATTTGTAACTTGTGCAACACCTATCCTCCTCTCACCCATCTCAGTCGAGGGGGCTGAACTTTAACTTAAATGGCATGGTAAATCCCGGGAATTCAGCTTAGTGACACCAACCACTGAGAAGTCGTCGTCAATCTCGGTCGTTTCCGAATATCTTTACGTCACTTTGTTCCACGCCAACCTGCAGTAGAGGTTTACCCCACAGATTTTGTACGTAGACTGTAAGTCACATAGTTTGGTATATGTGAATAAGAGTGTGTACGTAACATTTTTATTCATTATATTGATGCCAGAAATTTTTCCAAAACTACCATATTTTACTTCCAATTATAAGATTATTTAATCGATAACACAAATAGGAGAAGCACACCGGAAAGACTGTATCATGGAAAGTATAAATTGGTTCAGAATTAGAACTAAAAAGATACTGATATAGAAATTCAAAATTATCTCGTTATTATAACAAGATTTCCAGTTTTATGACAGCTTTAACGGGAAAATTTGGAAAATGGGATTCAATAGTTACAACTCAAATGTCACTCTGCAGCATGGTTAAATTTATTAAATATACTGTAATATATTGTATTACAAAAATAATAAATATTCCATAATTTGAAAGTTTATATACTGTTTACATAAACGTCAAAATTAAGGGTAAGTAATATAGATACGCAATAATTTAAATCAGTAAGATACTTTTTATTGCACATGCGGTTTCAGATTTGTTATTTTTTGATAACGTCCTTTACTATATTACTTATTCTTATAACGTCTTTTCTTACATAAATTCCTTCTATTTTTATACGATATTCTATGGTCCTACACCCAGCGGTCAAATTATGCCCACAGTTTTTTCGCTAGAGGGCGAGATAGATATTAAATTGGAATGTTGATGAAGTGATTCATCAGTTGTACTCAGTTGCTTGCGAAGATATGAGCAAAAGATTTGGCCGACGCGGGATGATCGTAGGCGCTCGAAGCGTCGGAACCTGTATCAGCAAAATGGCTGCACTTGTGAAGTGTTCGAGAGCAGCAGTTGTTATTCTTTTCAGAGAGTGGACTACCAAGCAAAAAAACGAGTCTCCTCGTCAGGCTTGTGGTCGTCACAGGCAACTCAGTGATCGAGTTGAAAGGAGACTTGCCAGAGTTGTCCATGTAAAAGAAGAGCAACACTGCGTCAAAAAGCGGAGAACAAGGACTGAAATTTGAAATGAATTTGTAAATGAATCACTACTGAGCTGAAATTGTAACTTTATGTCAACAACACACGTGTGTAGAAATATACAAAATTTGGTTTTTGTAAACCTTTCGTTTGTTGAGATTATTTCTAAATTTTGAATAAGTGCATTAAATTAAATAATACACAGTACAAAAGAAAACGATACCAATAATAATAAATATGTATTGAGATTCTTTAAAATCGTGGTCACTTGTGGGGTGAACCTAGAGAAGCAATGTAGTTTTATGGAAATAGGTCTGTAAATGTGAACTCTATTTTATCGAAATTAACGATACCTGCGAAACTGCAGCTGCATTCTGACGGCGCTCTGCTCCAGACTGTTGGCTTGGAGCTGATTTCGCTGCCTCGTAGAAGCCTTGGGCAAAAGTAAGAGGAGACTCCTACCAAAAAGTCGTAAATCTCCTTGTATAGTGGTCGCCTTGGCCCAAAAATAGCGAAGACTCCTATTTCTCCATTCGGCGGCTAGCAATTTTCTTGTTTTAGACTCACTATTACCACACTCTCATCATTTTTTGTTTGACAGCTAGTAATTTAGTGCCACTCTCATAATTCGCCTCGGTAGGAGCTTTAATGCCCTCCTACTTAAATCCAGCAGCCAATCGGCTGCAATTCCAAATGGATAGCATCAATTGGATTGTATTTCAACAACTGTAGCTAATTTCTGCTGTAGGTCGTAAACATCACATACGTTTCATATTATTCCGTTGCCTGTAGCAACTTTATGTTAACAACACACGTGTGTAGAAATATAAAAAATTTGGTTTTTGTAAACCTTTCGTTTGTTGAGTTATTTTCTAAATTTTGCAGTTTTGAAAAAGTTCCTTGCGTTACGTACTACTTACTACTTACCTCTTTCCACATTAATATGTAGGGCTGACCATTTTTATCTATTTTCAGAACTATTTTTGAAATTTTTACTAAGAGCTTCATACGGTTACTTAAATATTGGCAGTTTTCAGCACTTGTAAAATTTTTACCCTAAAATAGCTGAATAATTAGAAAAATAATACTTGTATTAGAAGGTATTAACATGCAGATTATGTACAAAAAGAATGAGGACAACATCGTAATAATTCTGACGCATAACTTAAGGGTTTCGTTACCAGAAATCACGAGGCTGAATAAATCATTTTTTTGAATAAAGTAATATTTATTAATTTAGAATCAAACATATTAATTAAAATTGTTCTGCAGAATTTGTTACACCTTCCTTCTTTTGTTTGGCAGCTTCTTTTCTCAGTTTACTGAATTTATAGGCATATTAATAAGAAAAATATAGAAAATATTTTTTCCTTCAGATTTCAGTCCCCGTGTCCCTTAATCAAGGGCTAATTGTGAACGTCTCTGAACGAACTTTTTGCAGCACATTAATCAACGTCTCCATATTTATTTAAGAAACTTGCATTTGTAGCTCTGTCATGGAATTTTAATGAAAATTTTCTGATTCATGAATGTCGTAGTTCGAAATACATGTTAGTCAAATAACTGTTTTTATACCTCATTAAAAATAATAATGAACCGCATTCCTCTACCCAAACATGATTACACTACCCTTTGACTTAAGGTTCCTATTTAATCCACTCTGCAGTGGTCCAAGTTCTTATTTTTATCGCTTGATCTATATTTTTGTCCTACGTTAATTATTATATTCTACAAGTTTAAATTTAACCGTTACCTCTACGCAATAATATTTAAGGCCTGTATTACTTTACATAATTCTTGATAACATCGAGATAATAGGATTATATATTCATTGGCTTAAAGATGGCACTTCTGGAGAATGGGGCCGCTCCTTATGCCTATCCCTGCCTTACATTAGAAAGTTGTGCCTTTCATAAGATTGGCAACTGACCGCTATAAAGTGCAATACTTTCTCTTTGTTTATGTCTTCCTTAATACTAGTTTCGATTCAGCAATAAAAATTTCATGGATTTCGACTCACCGCACCTGCTATCAATTTCAATGCACAGAAGTGAAATCCGTTATAGTATTTGTCTATGTTGAACAACTACTACTAGATATTTTCTACAATTTAGAAGGTTAAGAAACTGGTTTACCAACATTCACTTACGACGTAAATTTTTCTATTGCCATTCATCATGAGTAAGTCATTACTATCGAATTTTTTACCTTTTCTGGTTATTAGTTTACTTATATAAATCAACTCTCTCTATATCTTTCCACTTTTTTCTACTAAAACTACTGCTAATGAAGTCTATAAATTGCATGGGTTCAATAAATTACACATATTGGTGCTAAGAAATTATTTTACTGAATCATAAAAGTAAAAACGTCCATGCAAACGCCTTGAAAAGTACGTTAGTTATGCGTCATTGCAATTAAAATTTAAATTCAAACATGATTTTAGTACTAGTGATTTTTATTGGATAAGATTTGCTACCAAATATAAAATGATATGTAATGTATGTATACAATTTGAAATAAGTAATTTAATGAATAATAAAAAACACGAATAGCGCACCATTTGGAAGGAAACACAGCCCAACGATTTGTTCTAATCCAGAAGCAACATTTACGACGTTAAGATGTGATAATGATTTAAAAAATTAACAATATGATTCTAATATATTATTTGGCTTCACATGTTTTATAAGTAATTGCAGATTATTTGATTTAATTAGTTTTCCCCAGCCTATGTTAAGCTGAGGGTCTACCTCAGCCTTGTTCTCATAAATTTTTTAAATGTCAATGTAACTCATTTACTTCATAAAATGCTCAAAGCAATATCTGCTTCTGAAGCGCAGCTGACAACTGAGTTCAGGGCGAGGTTGCATCCGGCTTCCCACTCTTTCGGGACTCAGAAGAAATATTATAACGTCTGTAAAACCAAGTACACGCTAAGATTCTTGTCTCAAAACACTTTTTAGAATGACTCTTCAGATACGGTCAAGAAAAAACTATCTTTGACATTATCAAAGTTTGTTTTTGTGTGTTGCTCTGTATTTCTTCATTGAGTGAACCACTTATAAAACTCTTGAAAATTTGGAATAGAAACACTGTTACTCTTGTCATTACGGATATAAATATCAAGACACAAATTGTGATGATATAGATCAACTATCAAAAACATTTAGAGTAAATTGAGCAGAAATAGTGAATATGTTTCAAAGACAAAAATATATGTTTAGAAGGATATATTAAAAAATATTCCATTCCAGTGCTCTGTTTTCTTCGAAAGAAATTTTATTGCCTTGGTTACTTCAGAACGAAGTTAACTGTCCGGTAATTAATCATTATTTATTTAACAATGCTATTTCAGGCAGTTAAGGAATTGAAGTGATAGACTAAGTTAAAGATATTACTAGGATCTTGAACAGAAATTTTATATGATAGCTTAACTGATTGCGCGGAGTTAAATTGTGAAATTGCGAAAACTAAAGGACCCGAACAATACAGCGAAAGGCGGCTTGCAGTTGTGCTATACGCAACGATTATTCTCATGCCTGAGATTGAGTGGCATAATGACCGATGATCCTCGAGTGGTAGGACAGAAGCAACGCAGCGGGAGACTTGAAGGACTTGAAGAAGACAATTATCTACAACAGATTCAAAACAAATTGCACCTGCTTGATGCTTTTGCATAAAAGGTTAACTAGTATTTCTTTTGTATCTGTTGAGATGGTTAGCACGTGCCAGAGGCATTTCCAAAGGGATTTTCTTTTTTATCTTACCTTAGTTTTTTACGGAGGCAAGAGCTCCGTCCAATCAATCATATGATAAATGGAGGAGAGAGACGCAAATTTTGGTATCTCTAGTGTGGTGTTAGGCTTACTCCAGTAAATTATAAATTATCAGGAAACTTGATTTAATTTAATTTTCAACATAATAATTATTTAATGATAGCATTTGACTGCTTGACGATGTCTAAATTCTTCCTATATATACTAAAGTTATTTATTTAATAAAAGGAGATAAATATATAACTCAATTTTTAGTAAAAAAAACACACATTTGTACGAAAGAAATGAAAACTGGGTAGCTAAGGAAAACAAGACGTATCTCTTCTTAGCATCTAAATGGCTACTCTCGTACGCGGGGGGAATTTAAATAATTGAAATGAAAAACAAGAAATAACTCGCTTCAACGAGATGGTTTTCAACATCGATGCAATACCGTTAATAATGGTGATTGCCGGAGCGGCTGTCTGAACTTATACGGGGCCGTCTGTTCTGCATCTCAGGCCACTGTAACGCGCTGGCTGCCAAAATCTACTTGCCTCTCTGACCTAGACTAGATCTAGTCCAGGATAAAATTGACCGTTATAATTGGCCATGCAAAACATTGACCTTAACGACTATTCTCATCTTGTGTCGTGTACGCAACTCAGAAAAATGTAAACACGAAATTATTCTAGTTTCCCGAGATTATTAAATTTAAACATTTTATTATGAAATTAAATATGAGGGGAAAGGATCACCACCACACTTGGTAAGTCGTGCGAGTCACGAGGGTTATCCGGAATTACTCAGACACTCTGTGAAGCTCGGAAGAAATTCTGTACGATATCTAAACAAGCTATGAAAAACGAGGCACAAATCCGATTGGGGCAACCGGTAACTACCCTGATGACATCAGCCGTGTACCTTATCAGCCAATCAATCTGCTCGTCCACTTGCAGCACAAAGTTTCGTGACTCTTCTTCCTCGGCAGAAATGTTCCGAACATCGTGACGTGCAGATCGGAAGACATACGGTCAGCTTTTCAGATTCTGCGACACGAGCTTTGCTATATTTATGCACTTAGCAAGAGATTTCCTTCAAGCATAACTGAAATAGGTTTTAACGTAGGAGTACCAGTTCTGATCCATAAATAACACTGATATTGAATATTTTCATTGCAAGTACAATCGAATTTAGGAATTTGAGTTAAATTTCTTGATGGATAATATAAATGTTTTTATTTTGTTTAAAGTTAATAATGATATGATAGGTACATAAACAATTCAAGTTTATAATAAGATACTTAAATTTTTTAACTATTATAATTTAACCTTTGGATTTTTAATATTCAATACTGTACTGAACAAAAATTTTATAGAAGACTAATGAAAATAATAAGAGGAAAAACTATTGAGTTAGTCCTCCACCGTCAGAAGCATTGATCTGCTTGAAAACACAGACTACGGTGGTAATTAAAAAAGGCGAGTCTTTACGGGAAAACAATCTTTGACGATAGGTTGTTTCGCCTGTTCTTCTTCATTAGCGGTATTTTGGATCTTAGTATTTGAAAGTCTTATATATCACCACGAAACTCAGCAAAGGTCAAGCCCCGCTCCAGAAACGGTGCTTTCAAGGCTGTGATAATCCATCCGCCTCGTGGCACAAGTATCCTTGCGTCGATATACCACGAGACTTGATCGATCTGAGATCAGTGAAAGGCTCAGGAATCCACCGGCTTGCGACACATCCTCCGCCTTGCATTCACAAACCAAAAAAATTCAGCCGCTCTTTTTGTTCGCCCTCCAGTCTTCTTCTTGGTGACATTCGGAAACATATATTGAAGCCGTGAATTAAAAAGAACCAAGTTATCTAAGAGCCACTTTTATTTTGATGGATAAAATGCCGGGCAACAATTGAAAGCGATTTTTTTATGGAGTTTCACTTGCGGTCACTAGTAAAATAAGTAGACTGTCGCGGATCGGAAGTAATTCAAATACTTTATTCAGATAATTATTGGTAAAAGTTCTATGATATTTTTCAAATAAATATTTTCTATAATAGTATCAACATATGTTTATGATATTGCAGTAGGGCGCCTTTCTCCTCGTAGTTTAGAAGTTTTCAAGAATCAAAAACAGCTGGTTATAGATCTTGCCCTACAGTAACGTCGAGAATCTTTGAATGATAAATTTTCTAGTGCATACATCTTTAGAGTTTGTAAAAATTTCAGAGCGTAATAAAAATCTACTCTATATTTATTTACCTAATAGACCCCTGAATATGATTTAAGAAATTGCGTGTTCTACAGCTGACAACATTAGTTTAAAACTTAAGCAATCATTAATCGGGGGGTAAAGCTCTTTAATAGTCCATTTATGGAAATGGCCCCTCTAATGATTACATAATCTTTACAGAAAAATGTAAGAGTATTTTACTGTGTATTACACAATTAAGTAATTTAATAATCGATTCGTAACAATTGTATTCCTCCTCAAAGTACTGTTTTTCCGAAATTCTTTTCTATTGTTAAGTATTTGTACTTAATGCATCTTCTTTTTTTATACTTCGCCTGACAATGCTGGGTAATCTGTCACCCAAGTAATAGATGTGGAATTAGTGACGTTTTGATCGTGTGTTAATTTGTTAATTTTCCAATGAGGAGTATTTACATGTCCGGTTAAAGTTCTTCTGCTTATCTATCATTCACTATTTTATAAAATATATAGCTTTTATTAAAAAATTAATTGTTTACCAATTACTTATAATATAATATATAATAGAATATAATTTCATTGTTCTTTATTTCCAGATTGTCAACTTTATATTTGCGGCATTATTGTTAATATTATTGTATTGTATGTTCACGTATTTTTTCGCATTGGTTTATCGACATTATTTGTGTATGTATGGCTACGCATACAATAATTTTTTTTATTTTATTATCTACGCATGTCCTTTGTCTCGTGCTCTGTTTTATTAGTAGAGGACAAATGTAATTAATAAGTCTGACGTTCACAATATAAAGCATTATTCACTCCAAACAATGACCGATAACGGAATAAATTCCTAAATTCTACAAGTACCTCGAAAAATTAACGCTGTACTTTTATTTTTGCTAATGTAATTAATTAGTTATTCACTCCAAACAATGACCCATAACGGAATAAATTCCTAGATTCTACAAGTACCTCGAAAAATTAACGCTGTACTTTTATTTTTGCTAATGTAATTAATTAGTTATTACTAATAAACCAATCGAAATACATATTACAATTATAAATTGAATTTAGGTTATTCAACAGACCTTCGGTCGTTGAAATTCCTTTGGAAAATTTAGTTTTAATTTTGATCTCTGTCAATAAACGTGTTTGATGAGTCAATTAACTGAACAATTCTAAATTGATCATTCCAGCTTTCACAACTAATAGATTCAAAGAACCACAACATATGACTGTCAAACACATAATATAGAGACAGATGAAATTAAAGAGTAAAGGACTCCGTACATATTTTGGCTACCGCTTAACATAACCATGCATAAGTTCTCATCCTATTCTTGAAATATAGAGTATATATTGACTAAAAAGTTTAACAAAATAAGATGTATTAAGTGTAATTACAAAAAAATGTTGGTATGAGGTCATTTTTAATTTATTAATAGCTTTGGAATAAATATCTAGTTACAGTTAATAGTTCCACTACAATTTAATTTTAGGTTTACTCGTTATATATATAATATATATATATATATATATTATATATATAGAGAGAGAGAGAGAGAGAGGGAGAGAGGGAGAGGGAATTATTTAAAATTAATATAATATACATAAAACGCCAGATACAGTAACACTCTTTTCAGTACATTTTAAATGAAGTCCCCTTACATTTAACATTTCTAAATGAGTAACTTGAAAATTCCTTCAAATGTCTTAATTAAATATTTTGAATTACATTTAACTCTAACCACAGTAGCTATTATAAATTATTTCTATTTGTTTCAGATCTATTACAAAAATTCTGAATTGAAACAAAAGATTTTTTCTTTACTAAAAGATAGAAATATAATTTATTTTATGATTGCATTGCAAATCAATCAGATGAGAACAATTGCTGTGCAAAATCATATAAAATAATTTGACATTCAAGACGAATATAGTATAGAATTTAATCCGCTATTGTACTCCGCTCAACTGGCACGTTCACAATTATCGAAGCCAAACACGATCACGGGATTATTCACCGGAATAGAGAGACAATTAAATAATGATATGCGTATTTCATTCAGTTCAGAACAATTATAAATTTGTGACCACCACCAATTTATCGTGAATGGTTTGTTATACGCAGTCAGACTTAACTTTGTGCTATGTTTATATTCTTATAAATTAGTTGGTTATAAATGCAATAATAGTAATCAGAACGAAGTAGGCTTTACATAAACATCTACTGAACAAGTAGGAGGATCCACAGTCATACGGGATTCAGGATAAAATATAACAGGTTGGTAGTTCAACGATTTGATATCAGTCATCCCAAAGGTTGTCTCAAGCTTCCTTATGACTTTTTGATTTCATTGACTGTCAATCATATTTAGATAATTCGGAATTCATGTTGAATGAGTCCTTGTAATCACATAAAATATTCTCTTCATAAAAATGGATGGAGAAAAAATCGTTCAAGATATGCGGAACATATTACGAAGTTTGGCCTTGCCTATGACGAGTCTGGTTCGAAATGCCAGGCTGATGCTACTGCGGGATCAAGGTGATCGGTAAATGATTCAGCGAATTCCATCCGGGACATCCTGAATGCCACATTCATCACCCTTGCAGACACTATCTGCCTATAGGTTATTTATATCACAGCATGGAGAAGGGAGTCGTAAATTTCCACAGCAGACTCCTCTCCCGTCAACGAAGGGTGTTTCACAGCTACCCAACACTCGAACTTCCCTGATGCAGGTTTTATAGGTTTTTTTCTGCATCACTTTTAGAACAATACCGAATAGGACCTTTAAAGTACAGTCCGTGGGCTCAAATTGACCTTTGGCTAATTCTCTCCAACTTGAATTTCAATTCCTCCTATGGTATTAAATAGGAACTGCCACCGCTTGAATGTAACGTAGTAAAACTGCGGGATAAAGGGTCTGAAGGCGGCGACGCATTTTTTGTATGTTCGTGAGCATTAATTACATGCCCAATGAAAACGTACCTTCCTCCGACAACTGAGATTGACCTTTCTTCACAAAAGACGGAAAAGACCTTTCATGGATAAAAGGTATCATCCATCCCTAATTCATGCCGGAAGCAACGCGTAGCTAATTATAAACGGCTACTGGGAAACACATGTGAAGTGGCACTTGTTTTCAACCGGCAGCAAAATATTTTTCTATTGGCTACAGCTGTGCAAATACCAGGCGATGGATTACATTTAAAACTGCAGCCGATTGGCTACCGGAAAAGTGAGGTAAATTCTGGGCATCTACGAGGTGACGTGGACAAAAGTTTCGGGGCAGGGAGATTATTCAATTGCGGATCGGAGCTCTTAAGACCTCGGCAGATGTAGGAGTTTCGACTATTTTGGCCCAAGGCGTCATCCAGGCACCCAGATCATCTGATGCAGTCAACGAGAATCGACTTCAGGTGCCTCCAAATCGAGAACCCCATCCTGCTGATTGAACTTAATTACATCTCTTCCATTACATGGTACGATCTAGTACTGTGTTGTGGTTCATTGAATCTTTCAGACCGGAGCAAAACGCCACCAGAAAATGCAGCCGGAGTCTTCTACGCTATCGTTGATATTGAATATGCTTCTTTTGTTTCACCCAACAGGCGACCTCATGTAAATTAATTTTGTTTTCTTCTGGCTCTTACGAGTTTCTGTCTTTAAATTTTGTTCTTATAAAATAAATGTCTACTTTTATATTAAATTCATTTCTCTCGTTATTATTTATATTTTCTTTCAATTATAATTTCCTAATATGAAATAATAACTTAATTAATTAATCATAATAAGTAAATTATACCCCAATTCTACCATCTACTTTACAATTCACTTCCACCAACGTAGAGCATATAATAATTAATAAATAAATCTCCATACTATCTATTTTACGTCACCCTCGTTTAGTCTAAAAGAATACTCGATCACAAGGTACTTCGTTGTTAAGAATACGCCAAATACAATTAAACGTATTGTGGAAATTTTAATTTAATTATGAGTTATTTGCCATCCATTTTAGTTTGATCTCTAAAGCAATCATATACATTAAACCTATTAAATAACAGAATATACCATTAATTTCGTCTAAACATTATGCCAGGGCATCCTTACGATCGGTGTAGATGATAAATTCGTAACAAAGGACACTAACATCTTTTATTATAGATATTAATTACAAATGAAAACAAAAATAATCTGGTAGAGGAACGGAGAAACTATAAATCGACTTCTTCCTCCTGACTTAGAACTATGAGATATTTTACCTGTCGCTATAGACTACCCTTCGCACATGTGCTGCCACCTTCATAACAAACTACGCTTCAACCAGTTAAATGTTTCCTCCATATTTCTTAGTAAACTAACGATCATATATTTTTTTTCTCTAAGAAAATATTGTACGTTTCCACTGCATCAATAATTATTGTATTTTCCTTAACTTGATTCGGACTGATGTGAATTATGTACTGTTAACTGAATGAACAATTCACAGTTTTTAGTTTGAAGCTTTCCTTTCTCAATGGTAATTTTGGACATAGTACATTACATTGCTGAATTCGCTTGGATATAATATTCTACAGTAATTTATTTCGTATTTTATTTTAAGTTATCTTTATAATACTTCATTTAAATATAAGCGCCTCCACTCATGGATGTGAATGCTGTGAAATTGCTGTGCTTGTAAGACTTCATGTTGTTCCATTCCGTTTTTCAAAGAAAAAATATATTTCTTTATTCGTTCCACTGCTTGAGACAACCAATTTGTCGTTTCAATCATTATGAACAAAGTTATTGTTTCTAATACTTACCATGCCATTACTGATTTGTATCTTATTAACTGTGGGAAAACTGGCAGTACAATTTCCAATAAATTTTAATTTCACGCTTCGCCACTTTATTTCGAATCTTTGATTTCCGCCACTAGTTTAATCATTTATATCCCCAGACTTTTTCCAGATTCTGCCTCGTGCCAATTTGAAAATACGAAATTCTTCAATATAACCAGAATCTTTTACCACTTACATAGTAACTTCAATTACAGAACCTCATCGAAATCTCGTGTTCTGTAAAATGCGAAACACGTTTATGTTAAAATAAACGGCGGCACTGTTAAAATATTGCTAAAACAAATTAGCGAAAAGTTCACTCTAGAATCTGAATTTGTCAAACTACAAACATATATCTGTAGGACATATTATAATTAACATAGGGTGATATTAATTTAATAAATTATTAAATGATAATATTTTTATAATAAAAACTTTAGAACAATTTACTTTGACAAAACAGAAACATATTTGCAATATTCATTACAAATTTTTTATGTTTAATACTTATGTCGGCACTTATTTTCAATAATAACTACACAGTATAGTATCTCAATATTGTTGAAAGAAACTTATCCACGGTCCACATTGATCATAATACCACTCTGATAGATACTCCATGTAAGTATATTTTATAGGTCAAGTAATTGAATACTCAAAACAAAAATATACATCCTATAATATGTGTTTCTGATTGTTATTTAAATAAATATATATACAGGAGTAGTTTTTGTGTTGAAAATTGTAAATACTAGTTTTCGTATCACCTTCTACATTCCGTGAATAGAATTAATAGTAAAGGTATAACCAATGTGTATAAAATTTTTGGACTCTACAGATTCATAAAGGAAAGAGTACCTTTCATTATACCTACAGCCCTTCGCGCACTGTGGCTAATAACAATAATATCATCACTATAACTTTTTTAATTTTTAGGGTCTTAAATACTAATTAGATTGTAATATAGTTGGAAGGCCCATCTTGGCCAATGTTAAAATAGGTACCTAATCATCAGTAACAATAATAGTAAAAGCACTGAAATTATCGAAGCACATTTTAAACTTATGGTATGCATGCCGAAGCAGAACAAATTATTTAAATTATTAGTTACGGATAAAATATTTTCCGTAAAGAATAGATCTCGATACATAAATTATTAATTAAAATTCTAAATGAAGTTAATAATGTACTGTGCTTCGACACACAAATTCAGTGATTTATGTATAATGGTTTCCGAACAAAAGGACCTAAATAAAGGCCTTAAGTATGTTTCGGTTTGTAAGAATGTTGTATAGAAGTGAAGGTACATTAAAATATTAGGCTTTATTGCTTAGCTACATACTAAATATTCGTGTATCGTATAAGGTAGTAACGAATTCCGATTAGTTACGTATAGCGTAACAAAAAAATTAGTAACTAATATTAATTGGGTCAAAATATTTCATTAAACTTGTAGACCTATGTAATGATAATTATAAACCCTGCTCGAAAATGAGATAGACAACCCGACATACAACACAAACAACAGCACTACAATCTCCGCTCACATTTATTTGAATCATGTCAACTTATGACTTCTAAATTAGAATTTCTTTAATAACTGCGAATAATTAACTTTTTCAACTTAACTGGCTGTTATTTAATCGTAATAAAATTTTGAGGTTCACGTTTCCTATAATACTTTTCATATTTTGTGTGTCATTGGTTAAAATACTCCTAAAATACCGCGATATATAGTAATTGATGATTTTCAGTTTGCTTCAATAAATTGCCAACGTAAGTACTAAATCCCGTCTCAAACAAGTAAGAAATAGGAAAAGCTAAAAAGATAAATGTTGTATAATATTGGTTAATTTTGCGTATTTTTTGCAAATAACTTTACGAATCCAAAATTGAGCAAAACCACTTGTTTGAAAATTGATCTTATCTCCAAATTCTCCTTCAACCAACCTGATCTTCGATTTTAGACGAGAAGATCACGCTGACCTATGCTAATCTACATTATATTTGTAGTTATTAAAAAAGGTATTATTTTCCTAGCACCACTTAAAATTTGAAAACAAAAATTTATAATCTTACGCTTGTTACGCTTCCATCGACTTCCTGTTGGGAGTTCCTGGTTTAATACGCCATTCCTATCATATATATGAATATGAATATATGAATAGTAAATCATTCTAACTTTTCAAGTAGCAATCAAATTTAAAAATTGGTCAACCCTACTTCAGTCTTCACACTTCTTTTCTTCCTTGGCTCTGCAGTCCACTCAGGGCCTTGGCCTACTGAGTCGATTGCTGTCATTTTACATTACACATTCCGAATTTGGAGTGATACGTGGTCAGCGTATCGATACCCCAGGAGTCCTGATCCCAGTCTTCATGACCAAGACGGCCAATGCCAGGATTCGAACCCAGGATCTCTGTGTTGTGAGGTAGCGACTCTAGCGACTAGATCACAGGAGGTCGACTCTTTCTTTACACGGTGAAATCAAATCTAATAAATAACGCATTGTGCAATTTCGACTAAATTTTGTACATGGTTTCCTTGCGAACACTATTGGGATAAGAAGACCAACGCTCCTAGCGGTGAGGATGGAGAAGGCTTAATTTTTAAAACATGTAAATAAATCTTCAAATAAATATATTACTTTTATACCATTTTCCCGATGTTTTTTGTACTATTTTAACTCCATTTGACAGTGTATGGGGTTACATAAAACTAGCCAGGAAATAATAGGGATTCGTGTCTATTCTGGGAATATATAAGTCTCTGAGTTTAAGTCTGAGATTCAAAATGCAACTTAAGTTGTACTTCACCTCTGAATTGGGGGAGGAAACCCAATCATACGAAATATTTGCGCCTCTTTTGACGTACAGAAGAATTAAACGAACCGCTTCATGTTATTTCTCTGGTAGTGAATTTTTCATGATTACAAGAGCGCAATTAAATTATTTATCATGGAATGTTTCTTGTGGAAAATAATATCTTATAAATAATATGTATAAGTCTTTGGCGAGTGAAAACGAAAGAGATTCCACTATCTACACGCCGTATTAACTATAGATAGCTGCAGACTCTGGTATTGTTTACGTATAGATATAATTTTTAATCGTTTTACGATGAAATATAGAATTTTTGAATACCAAAATTAACTATTTCGTTCTATATTACAGGGTACTTATCTCAATTTTAACACATTACTTAACCTGTCTTCGCTCTTTATATCAGCTCCGTTTTATTACCCTGTATGTAAATTTAGTCCTATATAGCCACTTATCGTCACTTAAAACGTCCTCAACGGGTTAAACCACTAATGTATCACGAGGAGGAGACTGCAGTAATAAATCAGCCCGTAACACTCTATTAAAATGCGATACTGAAAACATAATAATGGGAAATATACAATGGGAAGCATTACATGTTATAGATTAATTATTTTCACTACAATCAATTGCTGTAATAAAATCTAGACCTCCAAAAGACAATTAACGTCGCATCCAAGAAATTTAAAACTAGAATTGCATGTTACCAAAACGAATCTGTGCCCTTATATGGGGAAACGATTCCACAATTAAAGCAAGTGGACAGCGGAAAATATGACTACTGCTTGAATATTTATGTGAAGATCAGCATAAAAGATAACTTAATACAAATGAATATGGTCAGATACATCTTGTTTTCAAAGATTAACCTTCGAGTCCATTTACCAGCTGAATCACTTTTCTTTAATTCTACACTAGGATAAATAAGGCTGCTGACAGACCAGAAATGTGCTCTGTTTTGGAGATACGGCTGTTCAGCAAAGTCGATTAATTTACTAAGCTGAAGGTGATGAACAGCTCGGCGGTTAATTAGCCGCTTTCATGCCAAAGAGAACTATTCATACTATCCATAATGCAAATTCCAGGAATTCCCTGAAATCCTAGAATTCTTTTCCGCGCTACGCGTTTCGACAATAGCTTTGTCCCAATCCTTGATTGTGCATATTCAAATAGCGTCAATTTTGGTAGTGATCAGGAAAAATAGTTCTTAGATCAGCGCCAATACAGTGGGCTGTTTATTAAATCAAAACTTTTTAATAACAATTGTGGCTGTAAAACTGAGGACAATTAATTCCCTTCATATTTATATGTTTTCATTGTCATCATCAATTTATATTTTAGCTTGTAAATATCGTTCTACAAATATAGACCGTAGATGAAAATAAAATGCAACGTATAATACTAACCGCTCAATGTGATACGGTAATCGGAGTTTGTATTCTTCATAACAATACATAATAAATAAATATAGCACATAGGGCATTATGTTTTGGCGCTACGTGTCAATTGAATTATTTGGTTCATAGTTCACTCAGTGTACCAAGTCCAGTTATACGCGATGCGCCAGTGAACCGTTATGTGTAATAGTTGAGATACAACTGTCCCTATTGCGCAACAACCTCGGTGGGTCCATCCCAAAGCTGCCAAACCGGTTTGGCAACAACTGCTAACAAAACGGTTTTGGCTCAGCGTCGAGAATTGGCGAGAAAAAAGAAGTTTCCTCGTTAAAATAATGGTAACTTCGGCCAAAATTGATTTAAATTAGGTGTCATTTAGTGGCCACCGTTATAAAAGAAAATGAAACTAAAGGACAAGTACGTGCAATTGTGCAAAAACTGGGGGTTTTGCAGATGCTCCAGACTTTCATACAAACTTTATTTCCTTGTAACACACAGCTTATATTAAAAATAGAATCAAGTCACCAATTTTCCCTGTACTGAATTCCAGATGCAAGATGAATTTCACGTTGTTTACACAAAAATTTTATAGAATGGGAAAGAACCGAAGGACACTTTAGATATAATTTTTATCAACTATTTAGTCTATTTTGTGGCATTGAAGATCGTTGGTTTTCCCAGCGAATTTGTTAAATCATGAGTTCTTGGGTTACAACCCGGATCAAGTTAGAATTTAAAACCAACGTTTCGATAAAAGACATTCATCTTTATCAAGTAAAAATAAATATAAATGTGCCTTATTTTGTGACACTTTGGTACATTAACTAAGGAAAACATTACACGTACGTGAGTTTAACTGTGTTCGTGTATGAAATCATTAAAAACTTTCCATTTACACTCACGTCACGTCACACTGGGACTCCTTAAGGCGCGTTCTCAGGATCTAATTTAATTCACCGATTATAGTTAACCAATTAAAGCTGAAGATGTCATAACTACGGTTTCGTTCAATAGAAACTGCTTATCAGTTATTGTTCTAAGGGAAATCATAAATTTTTGGGGCAAATAAGTAAAATAGGTTCCTTTTTCCTCGGAAGCACTGAAATTTTCACACCTTATGGTATGTGTTTGGGAGCTGAATAAATTATTTGAATTATTAGTTATGGTTGAATAACTTCTAAACTCTCCATGAAAACAGATCTAGATAAATTAATCAATAATCAAAATTTTAAAAATAAGAAGCTATGAAAATTTCCCAGAAAAATGTACCTAAAATCATTATTTTGACGTTGGAAAAGTGGTCTTTTACTTATTTTTTAACTAACGAATATAATATTTTGATGGATCCAACTATTTATCATAAATTAGTTTAGGACCCGATATCATTTTGCTTCACATTTTCGTTTTTATATTTACACAGCTGGTGAGTCCACAAAAATTATACAATTCTAAAAGCTAAAGCACCACTTTGTGAAACTATTAAAGGCTCATTTATCTTAACTATTTTGTAAATGGTTAAATTACAAATACATTAACACGTGTTGTGACCAAAATAAAGCGAACTTGTTGGTTCGAAAAAGGGTTTCAGCTTGATAGAATATGGAAGATGACACACCACTTGGTAAAAATAAATTTAATGTTATATTTATACAAAGTTTCTCGCTTCATCAATAGCTTAAATTCCTTGTCAAAAACATGGATTAACTTATAGAATAACAATTAACCAATATTTCTATACAAACTATGAAATTATTTTTACTGTGAAATATTCGTTTTGAATTGATAAATAAATGAAGAATGAACTTACAACATGGTAACAGTTTAATGCATTCCATAGCTTCTGTATTTAATTTAGCAATTACTTATTCCAAAAATGAATGGCATATATTTTCAAAATTTACTAAATTTTAATTTTTATTAAACGTACATTTATCAATTGTTTTATATTTAAATTATTTAGAATAAATTTATAATATACGTTACCTATGTTGTCATTTAATGCACAACTTTGTTGTGATATTCAATCATTACATTAAAATTTGCTTTAATTTTCAGATATAGGACATCAAGGTGTCCCAGATATAGGAGGAAACGGAGTCTTCTTCTTTATTTTTTATTATCTGGGTGCCCGGTGATGCCATGGGTATTAATGCCTAAATATAGCAAACAGTTTACTCAAGTTCTGATACTTTTTGTTTGTCCCGAACGTCGTCGTCGCACGCATACACGCAGACTACGTGAGAGCATAATGTATCCTGTTCTATATGTAGGATGCAAATAGTATCGCGGAAAGTACCGTAAAAGTAATTGTTCGGTGGAAATTTCGGCCGAATTTGCATATTTATAAGTTTCTGCCCCCTCCACCATAGCACATATGGGTGGTAGCCGTATCTTACCCCGTCAGTACTAATTTCCGAGACCATGAGTGCAAAATTTGGTTGAAATTGCGTCACGTGTTTAGATTTGCATGCGGAACATTTATACAAACATACGTGCGAAATAGGAGATCTTTTTACATATAAACAGTGAATAACAATAATAATTATTAAGGTAGTTGATCCAATTGTTTGGTCTGTTTAGCACGAATATACTTGTAAATGTAATGAACGTTTTATTTAAATAACAATATATTTGCAGTACTTAAAAAGGTATAAAAATGTCTCTCCAATGCGGCACACATACTGCGCCATATAAAATCGACACGTTGGTCGCTCAGTCAATTTCATTTTGTAAACACTGGTTTGTTAACTTTTCCACGTAAAAAAAAACTATTCTGAATGTTATGTGCCATATTTTATTATATTACACTTAAAAGAAGTAAGAGCTTGTTCAATTAATAGAAAATCATTTACCGTGTGTTTTTATTCAAATTAAATGACATAAATTAACGAACAGATACAGTCAAATCTCTCGGTTTCTGTGTATCTGGTCGTTAATTTATTTAATTTGATTCGTGATTGTTATAATATTAGAGTACGTGCGAGAAAGAGAATGGAAACGTTTTATTTAAGCTAATTGTTGTATAGTTTTATATATAGTTACATAGTTGCGATTATAACAGAAGCAAGGCCAACAACAGCCGTAAAAAAATTTTAATATGACATTTTAGGACTATTTTATTGGCTTCTCTTCTTATCTACACAATATTGGGTACAGTTTGGATTTAATTGGTGTTAATATTATTTAGAGACTTAAATGAGGCTTAGTAAGGTATTATTTATATTATTCTTATTTAGATAAAGCAAATTATAGACTTTTACACGGCAAGATAAATAAAAAGTTATGAAAAGAAAGTTGAATTTTAATAAACAGTTGATAACAGCTGAAGGAAAAGATCCACAAAAGTGATTATTATGTAATGAGTATAGTTGACGACAGTGCAGATGGTCGTCAAAACGTACCCCACCGGTGGAAACCCGAAAACTTTTTACTTCACCAAATGTATTGGGAAAGTTTTCGCTGTTCTAGTCTATAACAGTTACATACTCTTTACTGCTAGAATGATGCCCTCAACGACACGAGTATTTGATGTAAAATTGTTATCCTTCTTCTTTTGTTCTACAGCCAGGATCCAGTCTTGACCGCCTCAATAATACGCTGCCAGATTTTCCGAACCTCTGCTTTCAATCTCCATCCCTCAAATTCCCCTGGTGCCTTAAGGTTCAGTAAATGTCACCTTCCAGCAATGATCATTTTCATCCCTTTTGTGTACATGTCCTAGCCATACCTCTCTTATTGCTTTAATTTCACTGACATTAGATTCATTGAACATTTGGTATAATTCAAGATTGAACTCGCCAGCAACCATGACCATTAGTTGATCCATAAATCTTACACAAAATCTTCCTCTCAAATACAGCGAATCTTTTCATATCAGTGGTACCAAAGGCCCAGTTTTCAGAGTCATACAATAATACTGGTCTTATTAAAGTCTTATACATTTTGCACTACGGCTAGTGTGGTGTTACGTTAGGTTTCTTTTAAGTTTGTAGTAGCTTCTATTTGCTGTTAATAGTTCATGATGGATTTCTGCACTTATTTTATAGTCAGGTGCCATCAGCGAGGATAAATACTTATATTTAGTCACCTTTTCAAATTTTTAGTCACAGACATTTCTGTTTTGATGGATTTTGTGACACCACCACATATTTGGTCTTTTTCTCATTTATCATGAGTCCCATTCATCTTGATTCAGTGAATGTTTCTTTGACATCCCTTTCCTTTCTTCCAATAATATCGATACCATCAGCGTGTGCTAAAATCTGCACTGATTTATGAAATGTTCTAGACTACGAAATAATATTTTACACATTGCCATGTGAGATATTTCCATTTAGTAGCTTTGCAAATGGTGATAATTTTCTGTAATTTTCGTCAGCACTCACCATCTTTATTATATTATTTATATAAAACAAGAGACTTAATATATATTGTAAATACTTTGTAATAGTGTTGCTTCTATCACAATATAATTATTATATATCTTTTTTTCTAGTTTGTCACATTTTATTAATCTCTAGTGTCAGGTGGCAGATATACTGAAACATTTTGGAGTCCATCTTGAACCCTTTTTAGTTTTATTCTTTTCGCGTAATTGAGAAGGGAAGTCGCGAATGCAAAATAATGGATTTTTTTCGCCGTTTTTTGTTTGAGTGGAACGACAGGTTTCGCCGAAGCCTAATGTTGGCTCTGGAGCCGTGGTCAGCGGATTACTTCACCTGCCCTGGATTGAGGCGGCCTTGAAACCGGTCCGGTTTGCGCGGTACACTCACTGCTCACCGAAAGTGAATTCTACGAGAGTGAGAGTCAAATATCTGGTTTTACATCGCCCACGACGTCTCCACTCATAAAAGTCAACGCTCCTCGTCTCCTATAGTCTCAGGTTCTGAACCAAAATATAGCTACTCGTACTTAGGAAATTATTTAATTTGATAGTTTCATAGGTGATAAGAGGATAAAATTTCTATAAACTGCGTAAGTACAAGACTGGAGCTAATGTTGGCCAATTTTTTTCTTTCAACACATTTTCTGGATGTAAATATTAATTCCCACCAAGTATCATAGCTTGAAATCCAAATTTTATGATATGGAATCTCATAAGGATCAGTCAATGCACTATAAAATTCGTTATCTTGTTGTGACTATGCTAATTGAGTTTTTACCCTTCTTAATCTCTTAATTCTTATGCATAATTTATTGCAATGCTTTATTTATTAAATTTACTTTCAACCTATAATTTTAACTGATGGATTAAATTTGGCTTCAACCTGGGCATGAAGAGGTTTTGTTACATTTCATAAATTTTATACAGATTTCCTCATTACTTTTTATTAATAACCGATGAGGTCTCAAAATCGGTTCTAAACGTAGTACATTAAGTGCTCTTTCATGATGCGTAATTTTCAAACATAATTTTACTGAATTCATTTTATTCTGACTTTATTTATCCATTTATTTTATTTATACTTTTATACAGAGTAATATTAATTTATTTGAATTAGTGACTCATTCGTAATTTTTAAATATGTCGAGAGAGCTTAATTATTATGTAATCAGAGAATTTAACTTTTTCTACAATTTGATACGCCTCTTTCTAAACCTTTGGAAGACTATTCGTCCTAAAAAGAGATAATAGCGAATTTTTGATTAAATTATGTACAATATCATTTACGGTTATTAAAAATGTATAAACATCAACGTTACTTATTATAAAAATAGACCATTGAAATAAGCAAAATCCACTGAAGAAGGAGAAGTTATAATAAATAATATTGTAACGGTACCGTCTTGAAGCTTGGAGTCATGCTGGTTTGGGTGTTGTTAGCCAGAAGAGGCGACCCCTACAAAACCATCGAGTAAATATTATTAAAAGCTAAAAACGGACCAATAATTAGATTTAGAAATTTAAAATTTCAATATGTTACGTTGAAACAAACTTTTTTGCTTCCCTTAGATGTGAAATTTAAGTAAAATTGGCGTTTGTGAATAAGTCGTATAGCAGAAAAGCGACGAGTTATTTTTGAGTTTATACGTTAAATGTCAGGATGTCAGATTTAGTGTAAAGCAACTCTCAAATAATTCTGGGATAGTTCCTGGTGTTATCGTTTGCCAATTGAAAGAATCATTGGAGTCAATAATATTTTTTAGACGATACATTGTTTATTAATGGAAACATTTGATGCCTAATAAGCTTAATTTGTTATGGAATTTTAATCGCCTTTATTTTGTTCTATTTAGAATTAATTACAACCCGAGTTTGCACTTTGGAAGACACCAAAATGTTTATTATGGGCGTGAAAAGATACTGGTAATGTTTTATCATGAAGGTAAGCTTATTAGCTCATTAGTAAATTATTGGTACTTGATATTATTTTAAAAATTAGATAAAGGGATGATAAATGCTTCGATTGAAGCTCAGATAAAGAACGTAAAGTTAAATTTAGAAGACAAGAATTGACCCAGGACTCGACCCCAAGACCTTCCGCAATGTCCATTCTTCACTAAATTCCTAGAAATTAGGTTGTGAAGAATATGATTGGTAAATTGTAGGTAAGCCTAGCTAAGGTTTACAGGAGTGGAGGGATAACTATTGGGTTCTCGGGACGTCGTCTCGGACTAGCTCAGTGGTAGAACACCCGCCTTTGTTCGAGCCCCGTTAACTTTTTTCCATTCTTGTCTTCTAGTTTTAGATAAGCTTATTATTTCGTAGTAAGCCAAAGCGGCTGAAAAGAGTCACTCTACATTAAGTCCTTTCTGTTTTGAATACGTTCATTTTGAATCGAAGATATCTCTAACATAGGAACAATTAATTATAGCTAATGGTCTAAAATATAATGAGTCATGGCTGGTGTTTTGATAACTCAGTCTCATACAGTAGACACAACTTATATATTTGTGGATTTTAAATTATCAATTTTTTTCATTTTTATTTTTTGTCTATTTATTGAAAGAACTAAGTAAGGATCAATTCAATTAAAATAAAACAATTTGTCTATTAAATTCGGCGATTTAAATGAGTGAATACTATTTAAGTGGTAATAATTTTTAAGTAAAGATAGTTTCCAAAATTAAAGCATTTGAGAAAAAAATACTTTAAATTGTAGTAGACTGTTAAAGATATCCACGTTTAAACTTCATTTCCATTCAAATATTCGCTTAACAGAACCGCATAAATTATCTACTCGTGTTACGCTAATTAATTACACACCGCTTATAATAATTAAAGGATTGCTTCATTTCCACCATGAGGCAATTTTGGTCGATAATTCAGTTGGTTTATTCAACAATTTTTCACAGTATTATCATTTTGATTCTCCTTTTTTTGCGAGCAATGTGTAAATTAACACAAAATATTAATCAATTGTAGGAGGGGTGAAATTTTTTTAGAACACCAATGATTGATAATATTATTGAGTTTCAGTTCTGCTTGTTCGGAGAATTGAACTGGTAAAATCACAGACTCAGTTTTTAATAATTTCATTACCCCCGTTTCATGTTCGCATTTTATTGAAATGAATAGAAAGGATATTATTTATTTTATTAAATATAATTAGTAATGTAAATTATAATGAAATTTAACATTTATTTATTATTAATATACAATGATTGATTATAGTTTTCATTTGCATAGCCGGCCTTTCTTTATAATAAGCACAACATATAAATATTTATAAAAAATTATACAAAAAATTAATTTTCTTACAACTAAAATTCTAGATCTCTACACTCAGAGTCGTATTATATGGGCCTTCTCATAGAGAGGAAATATTTCACACAAAATCTACTCGGGCATGGCAGTATAGGAATTCAGCAAAAGCGTTACAGAGGTAATTATCGTGTCAGCTTAATTTGTACCTAGTGACGCCTTCTCTCGTTCGCACTTCCTCGTATTATTTCGGTCTGATCTCGATAACGCCTCATCTGCCGCTTCTATTGTCCCTGGTTCAGGGTAATTTCCAGTCTTCGCTTCGTCTCCTCAGACTATCTGTCCGATAATGCGACAATCTGCGTTGAAATTTCACAATATGCCACTCCTGTCATTTGCAATAGTTTTTAATACTTCTTCCCCACTTTTTTAATTCATATCCCGAAGGTCGCTGGAAAGGATATTAATAATCAAATTTATTGTTACTCTTCTCTGGGAAGAATTGTGGTTTTGGGGAAATCCACGCTTCTTCCCAAGCAACGGTCCCCACATTCCAGAGACCATGGGCCTAATCCTACCAACGCCCAAATGTCTTACTTTTATTACCCCTGTTTGTCAAACAAAGTCTTTTCTTTTTAGTTGCAAACAGCCGAATTCCGAGCATATGAGTTTGATGGTTATAATGTTTGCATATTATTTACACGCTTTAAGCATAGCATTTTTTGTTAAGTTTACAATAAATAAAAAGACGGCCAATAAATTAGCACATATTTTTATTATTGTTTAATTAATATAAATACGACGTTTCGTCACCCTTTTGAGATTTCATCTGGCATAAAATTTAGCAATTCCACAATTCAAATCAAGGAGCGGACATGAATTGATAATTTTATATCTGATGAAGTTTAAAAAATGAGATGAAACGTCGTATTTATATTAATTAAATAGAAATGAAATTATATGCTGACTTATTGACCGTCTATTTATTTATTATTTACACGCTTAACAATCCTTTGGCGATAATTCAGACAGTTAAACGATTTACTATCTACTACTAAATTTTGAAGTTTGGTTGCATTTATAAATAAAGTAATAAAATTAATCTGTCTTCATATTATAAATAAATAACAATTAATGGCCAAAAGTCATAAATGGAATAATTTAATTTCTAAAATTTTCGTCCCATAACTTCCTAAACTTCCTCAGTTCATTACTGAAAATATAATAAAATGTTATTTTGCTGGTGTAACGTACGGGGCCGTGCTTCTCCATGGTCATACAGGACAGATCTTTTCTGATATATTTTTCCCATGAGTAAAGAAGGTGTTACTGAAATATGTCATTTATATACTATTCCACTTCATTTCTGGTACTCACTTAACCTGTCAACCAATACAGGTTTGTAATTTTAACTCTGTGATTTGCAGATTTATTAAGTGTCGCGAAACGTCAATTATGAAATTATCACTTTTTAATAAACTCCCGTAATAGTTATAATTTCTTTTTAATTCACAGCATTGTCTGTTCAGCAAATCCAATTTTAAACTTTATTTTCGTTGATGTATAAGCGTTGGAAGTTGACACGTGATTCATCTGTGTTAAATATTCAAAACCAGTTTCCTTTTATGGTTGTACCTCGGCTTTACATTTCGACGAACTCATATTCTAAAACTGAATTATTTCGAGGAAAGTGATCGTAAACTCCGGATTTAAAATCGCCCATGCTTTTTCATGAGTTCCGTATATTTGGCCTACATACTACACCGTTACAACTCTGACGTCACCGCAAAGAAATGCTGTGTTCTAGCAACAAGATCATCGTTCTTCTACAACTTAAGCATTATAAATATATATGCTTGATTCTATTTTATATATTATAAATTAAGTTTTGAATTGTTGAATAAACTTTTGAAGTTGGATTACATTTCTCCTCGAAGGACAGACCCTTTTCGATTATGAGCACGAGAAAAAAAGGTCTACTTATCTTTTTAATTGTAATTCATAGCAGACTTAAGACTAGTGTATTAATAAATCTAGAATTTGCCTTTTGTTTCCCATAATTTTTTTATTAATTTATGATGATTATTTCTCACATCGAAGATATTAATGCAATTGAATGGAACAACTACGCTTTCTTAAATAGAAAAATTATTTTGCAAATGGGAATCTTGAGTACATAGTAACGTTTTACTCGGTTTAGGGTTCACTTAATATATATATATAGCTTAATGTCTATCGTGTTTAAAACTACCCGACGCACGAAGGTCAATCTATTTATATTCAGATGCCCTTAATCTCCAAAATATCCTAGGATTATCGAGCTGAAGTATGATATACAGTGGGTTTATTTTACCTCACAAATATCTATTGTTAAAATTATCCCATTTGTCGTAAATGAACATTTCTTTCAGATATAATTAACTTATTTTTATTCTGAATCTAAATGTGCAATCAGAAAATGGAGAGTTCTATTTTTAATTTAAAAGTTTTCTACATCGCTCCTTCTTGAATTTGTTTGAGAGAGCTATAATTCGAGTTATCGTGATTTGTCTATTAAAAATAAAGTAGCCTCTATATCTCATTATATTAATGTATCATAATTGAACTACACAATATATATATATATATATGTTCCGAAATTCCCGCAAGATTAAATTAGATTATTAATTCCATTATGCTTCTGCTGAGGAAATAACACAAGTCAAATTAATATTAATTATAAATATGTATAGAAAAAGAAATAAATATATAATGTAGCGACGAAGCACCTTCCGCAATTTAATTCGGTTATGATAAGGAATTATATTCGGAAAATTGAACGAAAATATCCCGAGACAGGCAGAGAAGATGTGCAAAGTCCATGATTACAAAGACGCCAGCCTGTCCCGAAAATTAGTGCCTGTCAACTAGATGCAGGGAATAAAGATGCTTGTCCACCAGAGGACAATGACCCAGGATCTGCCCCTTTCTCCTAAAGTGCGGATCCCGTGGTCGTTACAGTACAATAGATACTTCGGACTATATATAATTAGTGATATAAAAATGACAAAAACACATTAAAAATACATGAAATATGAACAATTATATATATAAGAGAGTATATTAGAATCAAAGCAGATTACAAATAAAAAACGTGACAGAAATAAGAAAACTTATATTTTATCAAATGATAGAAATTATTTCTAATAAAAAATTCACTTCACAAGTAGAACCAAATTTCACAAAATAACACTGCATTACAATAGAAGAATTTGAATTTCTTAACAAATTACATGATTACTGATTTGATGCTCATTGATAACAAATAGACATATACTACGTTTTACGGTTTCCAGAATGTAACGTTAAAATTCCAACAGCTTTTAAGAGAGGTCTACAACTTTGTCGATAATTTTTTACCTCATAGTATTCTAATTCCACCTTTCTGTAGTTTACAAATTTCCTCCTGGTGAGAATAAAACACCCAGCTCGTAATTCCGTAGTCAGATTTGAATGGAAATGTTTATAATACAGTATGTAGTTTACGAGTTGAAGCATCTACTTGTTGCATTAATAATCAAAGACAGTGGCAGACAGAACTAAATTTACTTGACAGTCTCTTAATATTCCATTGTAACTTCCGTCAACTTGAACACCGAGAAAGGATGCATAATCATTAGTTTGGTTCACTAATTCAGCATCGTTGTTACCAGAAGATATTTGAATTAGTATATTTTTCTGTAAATTCTTAACCAATTTGTCCGCGTTTGTAGAGTGGGTAGTGTTGGGATAAAATTAACAGTGTTATTAATGAATAAATGGATAATTTATTTAAAGAAACTTAACTAAGAAAATATTTACGAAATTGAAGGTACTGCTAAGCAATAATCTCAGGATAAAACCGTGGGCGATAGCCTCCCTAGGTTTCAAGGATTGGGAAACCAGACAGCGTACCTGGTTTAATGTAGCGTCGTCTCTGTGCCAGCTTCACCGTAGGACGCTCCTTCTGTCCCCTTCAAGTTCCAAGAATAATTCACACGACCTCACTGCCGTGTGCAAAAGCATAAAAAAATCGACCTCTTAGGTAGAATTTCTTTAGACCACGAAATCCCATTGGTGAAGGCAATCACGTGGTATTTCGTTGTCTTCCTGGTTCGCGAGCGTGTCTACGGAAATTCCACAGGTCATATCCATCCGTGACAAAATCCCATCCCCGGGGATTAGTAACGGCATAAGGTCTCGACACGCTGGCACTAATTACAGCTCCCAATACTTGCTAGATTTATATTAAGAATTTAAGAAATATGAACTATCGTGCTATAAACTTAACTAGAAATTGTCAAAATATAAATAAATAGCTTATTGATCCTAGGATAACTGTAATTATTTCACAAAGCAGTACACATAAAAGCAAGGTAATACAGATCACAGTCTTCCAAACCCTGGATGAAATATTAGACAAACTTCCGATGGCACATTTTTTCAGTATTTGGTTCTACTCGAAAATAAAAGTGTAATTTTAAACTATAAATCGACCATACGAACAGGATAGTTATTAATCGAATCCCTTTCCTGCCCATGATACTATATCATATCTTTGGAACTATCCTAAAAATTAATATTTTATGGAACGTGTTGAAAAACTTATAAACATAAAATTTTATAATTTGGTGCTTAATATTATAGTTGCGTTGTGCGTATAAGAATAGGAACTCTTACGCTGTAGTATTTAACTCGGGACATTTATTTCTTCCGGAGTTTTTACGTATTCTTCTTCTCAATGCATAAGAAATGTTACTAAGTTTATTCTTATTCAATTAGCAGCTGATTACTCAAACTACTCGTATCATCATCTCATTTAGGACATTCATTTGACTCGATAGCCATTCGCAAATAAAATATTATTTACTTCAGTGTGTTACTTGTATGGGTCGCAGTAAACGACAATGTTAATATCCTTTTATATTTCGTTCAAAATTACACGACTGTTTTAGCTTTAATGTTATTAGAGACTTCTAAATTGTTTCCTACGTACAAATGAGTGCATTAAATCAAATTGAAATTAAACACTTTTTTCGAAACAGCGTGCAATACAGCCTTGTGTTTGCTTCAGATTTCGCTGGCATGGTTCACCGTAAACGTCCTTCTTTCCCTTATTTCGTTAAACAAGCTCTGTAACTACCTCTCCAAATAAGTCTGTGGTGTTCTTTGTTCTGCACCTGTACATATTAGTAGGCTTAAGGAATGAAAGTAACGTTCCCCTCATTAAATATATTGGATATGGACTGCGAAAGGCTTTAGAGTTGGTTGATTGCGATGTGCATTTTAATAGACTAACAAGTTTGTCCTACTTTCATATTGCTGTTTAATTCTGCGCCGATTGCCCAGAAAAAACTCAGAGTTCCTCTGATTCTTCAGCAGAAATGGTGAACAAGTATTCGTTTATAATAACTGAGTTCTACACAATTCATATAAATAATTTTGTTATTAATTAGGCTATCTTATTTTTCAGACAGATGCTAGTATGAGAAACAATTACAGAAATTTCTGTATATCCAGCAGGACGTTTTGACGTTAGTTTGTGATTGTCTCTAATATCATTTACATAATAATCATAATCTGTTTATCCATGAATGAAGCTATGTTTCGAGGATATTGAATAAGTAAAATAGTTTTACGTAAGTTAACAGGATAATGTTATATCTAGTAGTACATTCTTACTATTTATATTTTAATTAGTATAGTGCACTCAATAATTACAGCGATATGCAAATACGTTTGAAGAATGGAAAGACTGGATTAGTAAAACAGTGGCTAGCTCACTTTTAAATTTGTTTTGCTCATTTTCATGCTGTTTAATGTGTGGGAATAACTTGTTGAACAGTTGTTTACTTCTAGAGTACAGATTTCTGTGTTATTACATTCCAAATGAAAGATGTTTTCATTTCTGGTGTTTATTATGGGCACATCTGAGTTAGCAGTGTATAATTCTATTTTGTTATTCACAAAGACTATTAATAAGAGAATGTCAGTATAGAGGTTATGTTTTAAAAGTTCGGGCAAAATGTTCTCATACTGATCTATTCTAATGGCTCTCTTCTGGGTTATAAATACATTTTCTTTTGTTCAAGAGTTGCCCCAAAAGATAATGCCATAAGACATTATAGAATGAAAATATGCATTGTATACTAATTTTTCGTTTGCATGGCCATATAATCAGATGTAACTCTTCCAGTATAAGCAACTGTGGAAATTTTCTTTAATAGTTTATTAATATGCTCTGTCCAATTCAGTTTACTGTCTACATAAAATCCTAAAAATTCAGTATACTGAGTTTAATGTATTTCCTTATATTATTTACTAGCTTTACAGATTATAAATATGCATTGGTTGTATGGAATTGTATAAAATTAAACTTAGGTATAAAACCAATGCTAAATACAGAAGTTCAAAGAACTTATAATAATAAATCATATAATTTATTGATATTTTCGGTGTCAAATTTAATTTTGAATGACTTTAAATTAGTAAAACGTCTTAAATTGTTATATCACTGTAATGATGTTCCCTATCTAATATTGTGTTTAATAATAGGACTGTGCTTGCTGACCAAGTTTGAAATGAGGTTGATATTCAATCCTCTAATTCAATGTCCTTTTGGCTTGTCCGATGTAATTTAAACTACATTTTGAACAGTTAATTTTTAAGCAACATTAAATGTGGTGAAAAGGTTTTACGACCTTTGTGTATTTTAATAAAGCTATAAAATGAAGATTTAGACTTATAAAAAACAGAAATGTGGAACCTTTTAAATATATATGGTAAATAATAAATCATTAACTATATTAATGTTTATAGCTTTGTTGTGCTTGTAATTGAAATTAATCATAGTCAACATGTTTTTCGTATAATTATTTGTAAAATTAATACTATAGTGATATGTCAATAAAATATTTTAACATAATTAAGATTTGGTTAAAACATTACCAGATAATAAAACAGCTCTTTCAACTAAATTGTATACTATTGCTCGCTTTTTAGTAATAAGGTGACCAGATAATTAATTAAAAACAATTAAAATTTTTATTACGATTGTCATTGTTACTAGTGACCTTTAAAAAACTAATATAACAATTTCCTTAAGTAAACTCTAATTCTGTTAATTGTATATCTATTGTCTGGGTTAAGATTACATTTTTGCACGATTCGTAACAAGTATATTTTACGAATGAATACTTGCAGCTTTGTTATACACGTACATGTTATTTGAAACCCAGTAAAGGATTTTGTGACATTGGTTTTTAATCGTAGTCATTGTAAAATGAGAAACTAGCTCTTAATTAAAAAATTACCATGCAACTACTTATTACATACCCTATCAGTTTTAAAACTGCATTAATTCATTTAATGTTTCAGTTTGCAAAACTACATATTTGATTATGTAATATTTACTTAATTCCTTTATTGTTCGTAGCTAAAATGTAATATTCTTTCTTCAATTATTATTGATTAACTTATAAATATATAACAGGCGATGAAGAAAGTTAAAACCGAATATGGGAAATTTATCATAGACAAGGAGAAGAGATAAACACCCTGCGCTTTATAGTTTTAGGGGAGACAGAAGAAGCCTTGGAAACCTTAATAGATGGCATGAACGTCGTCCTGGAAAAAGAGTTGAATATGAGGATTAATAGAGGGAAAACCAGGGTAATGGAGTGTAATATGGGAAACAGAGGAGTAACAAAGGGTATTAGATTGGGAAGAGATATTTTGACGGAAGTTAAGGAATTCTGCTACTTGGGAAGCGTAATAACTAGGGATGGTAGAAGTATAGTAGACATAAAGAGTGGAATAGCACAGACAAGGAAGTCTTTCACGGAAAAGAGGAACTTACGGCTAGTATAAGTGGAAATCCTTGCTAAATATCTTCGGATGGAGTGTGGCGTTATATGGGAGCCAAAAGTGGACTATTGGAGTTGCAGAAAGGAATAGAATAGATGCTTTTGAATTGTGATGCTATAGGAGAATGCTGAAAATCAGATGGGTGGATAGAGTAACTAACGAGGAAGTTGTAAGCAAAATAGGGGAAGAGCGAACAATATGGAGGACGTTGGCCAAGAGAAGGGATAGATTAATAGGCCACGTTTTAAGACGTGAGGGTCTTGTAAAATCAGCATTAGAGAGAAATGTGTGTAGTAATAACAGAAGAGGGAGGCCAAGCAGTTTAGGGAGGATGTGGGATGTGGTAGTTGTGTGGAAAAGATAGATTAGCATGGAGGGTTCCATTAGACCAGTCTTAGGACTGAGTACTACAACAAAAAATTATTATTATTATTGGGAATAGTTATTTTAATAGAAAAATAAGTAATAAATTAATTCCTTCTTTCCTCCTTAGCTCTACAGCCCATTGAGGGCCTGGAACTACCGAGTCGACTGCGGACTGTCATCTTGCATGACACATTCCGAATTTTAAGTGACACGTGGTCAGCGTAAATAAATTACTTAAATATTAAAATTAACATTTATTTCTCCAAAATTGATTAATGAAATTTGTGGTACAAGCAAAATTAATTAAGAAAATATCTCAGGGTTCTACTATGAAGTATTTAAATATAATTTTGGGTATGGCAAAGATCTTGGCTACACGAGATATAAATTTTTACTACTTACGGAACGCATTATCTTCAAATTGTAACCTGGACTTTCTGTTTCTGAGGCAGGCTGACTGGCATCGATGTAGGCAATCGCTGAGAGGACCCAGCTTAAGAACCACGGTTGGCGCTCCACAAACGTCGATGTACAGAGGGGTATATTCCCCACTTTTTTTTATTAATGTAACTTACAGCCTGTCTCTGCTAAGACTACAACCAATAACAACTTAAGACTGAGCTGCTCGTCACTTTCCGCAACAGCTCCATGAATGCCCCCTTATTCTTTTTGCCCAAGCGTTTATAAGCTCCCTGACTAATTACAGCTGTGTTAGTTGCCCATATATCCAGATAAGAAAAGGTTTTGTGCACTGAAACTCTTTTCCAGGTAATTGGAAATGCGTGACAGACAGCCAGTTACTTCGTCAATTCTACATGGCCATAAATAAGTCCTCGTCCCACTCGAACAATGGTTGAACCTTCCGACCATCTTTAACCCCCACAGTCCATCTGCAAAAAATTGGGAATGTCTTCGGAGCAGTATTGCATACATGCATCACACGGGATTGAATCGTTTGTAGAATAAATTAATTCATCTTGCGACATATAGCGAAATTTGTTCAAAATTGGAGTGCAAATATTGACTGGACCAGAAAATCATTTGAAAATGTTATAAAGAGCTATGGGACTTGTGATTGCACCCTGAACTTAAAAGAATAATCGCGTTATATTATTTTAATAAAGCATATTTATTACTGGAGAAAAGTGCAGTTGTTTCTATATATTTCACTGTTGTCTTGGTAAATCATTTCGTTTTGGAGGAGGGACTAATTATAAAATTTGTTGGTGTGCGTAATATAGGCCATTAAAACAGATATTCTTATTTAAATTCATTTGTGATTTCCTTAGCTTAGTACTACAGACCCATTTCCAAAAAAAATGCGATTTTTGTACAATCAGCTACAAGTATTGATAACTACAACAGCAAAATTTCCTCAGATATTGAGGTTAATACAGATTAATAATTAAATCACGTTTATATATGAATCAGCCCCCAAGGAATTTAAGTGGAAAGCATTGAAATGTTTATTTTAATAAGGAAATAATTTCAATTAATATGATCGCATTTCTGGATTCGTCAGAATGTGTACTAATATTATAAGCTAGTATGAATTAACATTAACAGACTGTTTTCAATACTAAGGATAATAAGTTAGATTTATTAATTTATCTTTCGATATCCAATGTAATCTTATCCAAATTGGTGAGTGAATAATAAATATAGCCTGTAACAGAGTCTTTCTATGTTGATAGAGTCCATTTTATATTTACGGTGAGGAAGAGCCCAAATGTGTAGAGCAAAGGAGAAAGGTTGGTTGCCGTCCCTCAAGGTCGAACTTCTGCTTTGTGGAACATCTCTTTGTTCTTTGAGCCGTGATAGCTCCCTTTATAGTTTCATAACGTTCCACTTGGGATCAATACTATTGGTGCACATCGTAAAGATATGAGGATTTTTTTCTTGCAGTGGTGCAAACGAGTTATATGAATATCATACGGCGATACTTTTATTTCTTTTAACATCCTAATAAAGTAGAATAAATACTTGTGTTTTAAATGAATATCTCTGAACAGCGATCTATTGAAATCTAGTTAATTGAGTCGACAGACTTTTGAGAGTAATAGTTTACCAGGCGAAATTAGAATTTTATTTGTCAAGTTGGAACGGAAGTTGTCTCAGCTGTACGCCATCATTTTGGAACCAGAAGGTAGGCAACCACCTAGGCAAGATCTCTAATTTCTACAGGACTTTATACATGCGAATTACTTGTATTAAATTACTTTTACTTTAACGACGTATATGCTATAAGATACAAGACTTTTACTGCGTAAAATGAGACCTTTCACAATAATGTAGGTAATTCCGAATGGGCACAGCGAGGCTTCAAACTCAGGCTCTACTATTTTGACGACGACAGTAGTTTCTGTTTTCCTTATGTTAAATGACCAAGAAAGTGAAACGTGTTACATTTAGAATCAATATTACTTTATACTATTAACTGCGTCTACATTGTCATAATTTGTTTTGGATCCGAAGACTAAACGTGAGTCACCGTATGTCCTTATTTTAACAATTAAATTTTTAATACAGAGATATTTGGCTAAAGTATATATTTTTTGCCCGTGATATGTTTAATTAATATCAACAGATGTAATTACAATTTTTTTGTAAGTAATTTGTATATTGAAAAATACAAAAAATTAATTTGTGTCGAAGTTTATAACCTTGCTCATATATGGCACCACATAATGACTTAATTTCATTTAAATTACAAACTTTAGAATAATTAATGAGACTATGTTTCGAAAGTTTCGGTCGGGACCTCATTTAACAGCCTCCAAGAAATTAAGGAAGTGCCAACAACTCTTAAGTTTCAGATAAATGTGAAGAAAGAAAGCAGACTACGCAGCAGAAAAACGAATTGAAACTCTCATTAAACAAAGGAAATAAACTGTTCTAATTTCATGAATCGCCGATACAGTCAAACCATTAGCAATTACGGTCGCAAATTGGCACAAACAAATATATATAACATTATATATGTTATAAAGTTAATTTAAAGGAGTGGAGGATGAAACTGATCAAAAACTTTATTGATAGATGAAATAAACAATAAAACAGACAGAAATTGATTGTGTGATCTGAAACTGGATTTTTTATCTTAAAAATTTAAGAAAACAAATCAGTGACTCTCATAAACACGAATTTCACACAAATATCAGATGGAAATTTGACTACAACTATTAATATCAGGGATCCCGAAAGCTATTTATTCGACATTAATATAAGTGGTTTTTAAATTGCCTTAGCAAAAAACTGCTTTAATTAAATTGTAATCCATGTTTGGTTGTAATTACTCCACGCTGTTATGAGAGTATTATTTATTATATTAAAATGGACACGCTGTAATATAGTCTCTCGTTTTTTAAATTAAACTACTAGAATACAAGATGACATTTATGAACAGGATATTAAATTTATATAAATAACAGGCAGTGTCAAGCAGCTGGTTTCTGAATTATACACCCGAAATTGTACACACACACACACTGCGATTTATAAAATGTTCTCAGGAATCCCCTTCGGCGTTCTTAAACCATTCAACCAACTGCCATGGAATTTTTTGTTAATAGCGTTGTTCATTCCAAAAAAAAGGGTTCGGTCGATCTTTTGAAGATTTAGAATCCTTTTTTCCACCTCCTCTCAGCCCAAAAACGTCCCACGTCATTACCGTACTCTGTGACTTCACGTTTGTCCCCTATAATTTCCTATAGCATTCATCCGAATGCCATGAAATTTTGTTGTATTGTAGCTATCTACCCAGAGAAGGTTGTGTCGGTCATTTGAGGATTTAGGTTCTTCCACCTCTGAGTCTGAGGCCAAAAAATCAACGAGAATGGTTTATTTGGAAAAGCCGGGGAAAATGCCGTTACCAGATGTTCTGCGTGGTGACGTTCCTGGTTTGCCGTTGCCAGATGTTCCTTTGCTGGACACGTCTCCTCTAGCGCCTCTTCTTCATATTAAATCTCCATAAAATGTTATCTATTTGTTTTCCGTACTCCCATCAAATGAATCTTCTTTCTCATAACATGCCGAACATAACTTTTACGCATGTTACTTCTTCAGCCACTCTCCCTCTCGTCCCGCCTTTCTCGGGACAGCTCCCCGGACCAACTGTCAGAATACAATGCACTCCAGGCAATGTTGTAAACGGCGACGTTTCCCGCCTACTCGGCCTCACCAAATCACCCTCGTATTTCGTCCTGCTGTACGGGAATACCAAAAACTAAATTATTTTTGCTTTACCCGTTCAATGTAGGGATCATGAGTCACCACACTATAATCACGGTAATTAAATTACCTTTAGCTGTAATAATTCTAATGTTTAACGAACACTTGATTTCAGTAATGATACTTTTTAATTAGTTAATAATATTGTAAAATGTTTTATAAGTCTGATCTACGACTCTGACGGAATTTTCTGTAACTAAGTCACTCATCCGATGTGACACTCGTGAAAACGAATTGAAAAGTATCATTACTTAAATTAAATGTTATTTTGCCCTTAATAACTATATAATTTTAAGCAAAAATACTTTTCAATTAGTTTATAAATCTATAAAATGCTTTATAAAGTGCTGTGCAGAATAGTTATATAAAGAAGCGGGCCGCACAAACTTATTTTATTTTTCGTAGATATGTAGTTCATAAGTTTTGAGTTCCTTCCTGCCCTAATGACATATAGAACTTACAACAGGATACATTATGCCCTCTCGTAGGCTGCCAAGCAAGACACTTGTCGAAGCATGACATTCGCGAAACACAATTTAAGCATCGCCGGGCACTCAGCTAGTAATATATAAATAAAGGAAAGTGAAGCGTGAAAGCTATCGTATTCTTTCACTTTAGCAGCGTTAAATGAAAATATGCGATTTCACCTCAGTTCTCTTTGTATAGTTGTTTGTTTTTTCCTGTCATGCGATTCTTAAACAATGCGGCCGTCAGCAGTGTCCACACCTAGTAAGCCTACTTGACAGCAAGAAATTCTTCTACTTAAAATTTACGAAGATACTCTCTTCCTAAATTACCGTCATTACCGTCGTGGAAAGTTTCATTCTTTTAGTTAGCGGTGCAGACCTCTTTAGTGTCATCAGTCACCACATCAGTTGCAGTTCGTCAGTTTTTTAAGTTATGTGCTACATCATACCTCACGAGGCTAATCACGTGAGATGATAATAATACAGCTCGTAATATGTTAAATTTCTAACTCTGCATCTAATAATGCCTAATTTTTAAAATAATAAATTGTTAAAACTGAGTTCTAACACGAAATAAGTTTTAAATAGGATAAGCTACACATGATGACAGTACATTATTCAGGATCCTCCGGCAGTTTTCGCAGTAGGATAATAAATGTTTTTCATCTTTAAAATAACCTTTGACTGTTATTTCCTTTAAATACTACGTAAAATGTACTATAATATATTTTAAAATAAGGTTTCTAATTATTAATGGTTCTAATTCAATTAATTTCGACGCGTATGTCGCCCGATGAAAGTGGAGCCTCATACGGCAACACAACATGAAATAATGTAGCTTAAGCAAGGATCAGTCTTTAGGCGTTACAGGTGATACAAGGGGGCTGAATACCGTTATTGTAATAGTTCTTAAAATTACGAAACATAATTTCCCAAATTACTAACAGTGCTTTAGCACATATTCACCAGTCGCCACTGCGCACGACCTCTTTGATGCCATTTTCCCCGACTTCGAGAATCTCTTTATAACTTACAGTCACCTTACTTATTTAATCTTTATAATTAAATACCTTGCCCTCCCTTCCGCATCCCCACTTTTCAATTCCCTTCCTATGCTATTAAAGGGGAGTTACCTGTTTCAGGATCACCCTCAAGTAGCCTGTTAACCCAAAAATAAAATACATATGTTGATGTGAAGGCGCTGCGGGAGTTTTCTCGCAGGCGATTCACTCCAGAGTGACTGCGGGGCTCGCCTGATTATGTCGGGAATGCTTCGCACTCTCTGTTTTTTTTTATCAAAGTTGTCACATGCCGAGACACCTTCACCTATTTTAGGAGGTATATGTGCTGGGGTCGAAAACCTTGGGCAAGAGTTATCCGCTGATCCCATTGGACCAGTCGACCAACTACCTCCTAAAACTTGTAGAGACATGGAGAAGGGAATGCTGCGACCCCACAGCAACCTCGTCTCCTGTCATTCGGAAGGGCGTGAGAATAGTATCCAATGCCCGACGAACCTGATTCAGGTTTTCTAGGGTTTTCCCTGAATCTCTTTAGGTAAAACATCGTGTAGGATCCTTAAACCATAGCCCGGCGGCCCTAGTCAACCCTTGGCTACCTTGCTCTACCTTCCGCACCCCCCCCCTTTTCAATTCCCTTCCTATGCTATTAAAGGGGAGTTGCCTGTATCAGGATCACCCTCATGTAGCCTGTTGACCCAAAAATAATAATAATACATTTGTTTGTCACGTATGCGTTCCTACACCACTCATCCGATTACGAAGAAACTTTGATAAGTTGCTGTATTCAACCCCGAAAAGGTTTCTGTCGGCCTCTCGATTCCTTCCTTCCCCAATTTTCAGGCGAAAATGATCTGCCATCAACGCAATTGCAAACAACAGAGGCGCGAAAGTTTGTGAATTAGTACAAGTATTTTACAATAATTGGCACGCGATAAGGTCCAACAAGTAAATTTATCTAATATGTAAGCTTTAAAAATTCCAATGTCTGATATACTCAAGGAAAAATGTACACTTGGTATTCCTAATTTAACAAAGGCAAGAAGAAATATTGTTTAACCTCGGAATACTCTGAACCTCCAGGAAAAATTTTGTTAGACTATTCGCTCCTTACATTTTATTGATTGAATTTTCACTACAAATCAAATGTGAGAATCAGTCGAGTTTATTATTGTGATAGTGTTGAGAAGTTAGTCAGTATTCACTGCTCCGACTTGCTTCTGGGAGATCTTCTGGCTGCACCAACCAACCAACGTAGGTCAAATAACCTTGACATCCCTGCGGACCTGACGTGCTATTGAGTCTGAAGGATAATACATGCTTTTATTATAAGGACCGTAAAATTGTTCTCAGTTCTAACTTATAAAACAGTACCTTGTAACCAACTATCACGATATTATCGCATTATTATTATTGTCATCACATTGTCATCCTTGTCCTGCGTGACCAATGTCATTTTTGAACGCAGTTTCTTCTAATTCATCTTTATAAACATCGCTTTGAATTCCAGTTCATGCCCAAATCAATGCTGAAAGTTTGATGTTAAAATTAAGTGCTCTATTACTCATTTATCTTGACTCATCGGGCTTTATAACCTTATCGTTCATTACCAATTTCCGTATATCATGAAAACAATGGATCTAGAGAAGTGTGTTAGGGGGGACGGCAGTTTTTAAAACTAATGAATCCAACTCTATATGTCTATTTTATTTTATAGCTGTTACTTTGTATTATATATTTAATAGTTGATAATTATTTTTGAATTAAGATTTATTTAACATTAATTAGTTGTGGTGCTTGTTATCATTTGGACTATGTTTAATAGAGGGGAATTGTTTCTTTTGGGGAATGATAAAAACGCTTATAATTTTAATATTTAAATTAAGGGAAGATTCTGAATAATAACTATTTTGATATGGTTAACAAAAATAATTAATTAAGCTCGATTAGAAATTGATCATGTTTCGGGAGCATGAATTTTTAACTCAGGGAATATCAGTGGTAAATTACGAAAATGGAAGGGAAAGGAGAACATTTTATAAAGAAACGACCAGAGGAGAGAAACAGAAGTTTGTACTCCATGAGCCGTTGGTCTTCCTTTCTGTCGTCATAGCTGGATGGTTCGTTAATTTATTGGGGGCCCGATGACTGCTTGCCGTCCAGGGTTTCATCTGATATGAAACTCATTCCAAGCGTCGTGTGTTGACTTCACAACAAATAATCACCCCAGAGCTCACAAATTGCACGAGCCTCTGAATGATTAAGCCATCGGCTGGAAACGACTCTTTGAATAGCCGGAATTGAATGTGTTTCTAGCTGAAAACAGAATGAATGTCTTTATCACCATTACTGAGTTTGTCTCTTCATAAATAACTAAACGAAAATGATTGAATTCTCCTTTTCTCCAAGAAGTGCTTTGCTTTATGCGCGTGAATATTTTTTCATCCTGGAAAGTGGAAGCTTGAAGCATAAATTTTCGACGTCTGTCAGCCAAATTTTGGAGTTTCCACTCACAGGTTAACTTGGCTTAAGACGTTGGATTGTAGGCGTAACGAATCATCAAGACCCTTCTTTTTATAAGAGTTTTTCAGACTTCCGGACATGCAAGGGTTAATTTGTGCCACCGGACAGAGAGCTGGGCTTCCAACCAGATCTATTGTTTTCCGGACTTACAAGATATATTCGTGGTTATTTCTTTCTGTCGTAGAAAGTTCTGGACATTTCAGCCTCATCCATTGAGTATACGCAAACTGTCATGTTTCCTTTCAGGTTGATAAAATGACTCGTATTTCGTCATTTAAATAATTACTATATATACAAAAAATAAATATTTAACATAAGAACAGTATTAAATTGCGCAATCGGGTATCACATAGCATTACGTAACTAGAATGAACAGCGTGATTTCAACAGATACAACAATTTAGTATCCGAAAATAAAAATTTCTATTGTTCAGTAAAGAATAATTCTTTGGCTGAGTGAGAAATTTCATATCTGTATGAATTATAAATTTAATTGATTAAGAACCAAAAAGTTGTCCATGTATCTATAATGAAGGGATCTTATCAGTAATGCATATCACTATGCGCTAGATATAAATTAAGTAAATTAAATTAAATCAATTAAATTCTTACCCTAATTCCTTTATTTTCAGTTATGACAAATAATGGAAAAAACAATTTTTCAATAATATTATATATATATTATAATAGATATAAATATAATATATATTATAATAGATATAAATATAATATATATTATAATAGATATAAATATAATAGATATAAATATAATAGATATAAATATAATAGATATAAATATAATAGATATAAATATAATATATATTATAATAGATATAAATTAATTAAATTAAATTAAATCAATTAAATTCTTACCCTAATTCCTCTATTTTCAGTTATGACAAATAATGGAAAAACAAATTTTCAATAATATCAACTGTCCCACAAAATGCATTAATTTTTTGAGGGAGCGGGAGGAGGGGTGCGGGATTCCCCCGTTACCCCTCTCCTGGATCCACCACTGATAAATGGCTTTCTCATTTAGGTTTAATGAGCGTCTATCTGGTTGCGGTTCTCTTTTCATTGGTGTGAGAATTTATGAAGCGGTTGTGCGAGTCCTTAATCCTTGAGGTATTCATGCCATCGTAACTGAAAGCTTCTGGAGCTTGTGAATGGACTGATTTTGTAAGTATATAATACGATTATTATTCGAAAGCGTTCTAGCACTCGTAATTACGTTCACTGTAAATAATTGTTCATTCTTCTACTGAGAAATTAATCCCATTATTCAATGTTTGATTTCGTTTCGAATTTATTGAAGGAAAATTTCTATGGTAATTTATCGGTATGAAGGGTTAAAAGCCATCCAAAAGAATTTATAAAATGTGTTTGTTTCATACTTGAATAACATTTCAGTAAATTGAGATTATGGGAAGAAGGTAAATGTTTTCAAAATTATATCTTGTTTGTTGTAGTACTGGTCTGATGCAACCCTCCATACTGACCTATTCTGCGCAAGACGTATCATTTCTACATAACTACCAAATCCTCCCTAATCTTCTTAGCCTACTCCAATCCTTAGCCTTCCTCTAATACTAATTTTTACAAAACCCTCATGTCTCAAAACGTGACCTATCTCTCCTCTTGGTCAAAGTTCTCCAAATTATTCTCTCTTCTCTTATTATGCTTAGAACTTCCTGGTTAGTTACTCTATCCACCCAACTGATTTTCAGCATTCTTCTATAGAACCACATTTCAAAAGCTTCTATTTATTCCTTTCTGCAACTCCTACCGTCCACGTTTCGCACCCATATAACGCCACAGCCCATACGAACATTTGCAGTAATGACTTCCTAATATTCATACTTATATTAGCCAAAAATAAATTTCTATTTTTTTTGCAAAAGCCTTTCTTGCCTGTAGTATCCTATTATTTATGTTTACTATACTTCTACCTCTACGCAAGTTAATTCAAAATATCCTTTCCCAATCTAACACCCTCTGTTATTCCATTATTTCCCATAATGCATTCCATCACCTTGGTTTTCCCTCTATTAATCCTCATGCTGTACTCTTTCTCCAGGGCCACGTTCATGCCATTTATTGTTTTCCAAGCCTTGTTCTCACTATATCTCACGTAGTTGGAAATCAATATCTATATGTCGAAGTAGTGTTTAAATAGATAAAATAACTAGAAAGAATAATTCTGTGAACGTAATTTATGCTTGACAAAAATGGAAATGAATATTGTTGTTTGAAAGTACCAATGAGTCAATATCACATACTGGATGGTCGTGACTCAGTTATTCGTTTCAGATTGTCAACTTAAATTTTGTATGAATATGTACAGTGATTATTTCCTGATTTGTTTGTAGCATTAGATAACTCTAAATATCTTCATAGGTAGCGAAGTACGACGCGTAAGTGGCTGAGAAACGTCAATTCTGTCTCTTTCAAAAGAACTTTCGAAGCTACATGTGATGACCGTCGCCATATGCACGAACGGTATGTGACGGCACAGATTTATTACTGCCCATAGAACGGAAAGCTAACATATTTTATATTTTGCAACTCAAATAAGAAGTCCACGATTCGAACGAATTAAAGCGGTTACTGAGAAGGTGATGTTCTTGTAGTTAGTTTGAGAGGTCTGGCTCGCAAGTGGTCATTTGGAAACGTTTTGGAGCAAGTCAAGATCGAGTTGAATCGGTCAGTTGTTGATAGTATGGCTTTAGGATGTTGAGACCAGCACCCTCTCCCGTATATGCCATCAGGCTTTACGGGAGAACCACACCCGGCATATACGAAAGTTTGTTCTTCATTTGCATTTACAAAATAAATAACACTACCTAATAACTATAGCAGTAACAGATATAGTAAACGTAATCGTAGAAAGTTTGATAGGAATGAAAAAAATAGTTAAATGTAAATCGGATTTATTTGAACAAATTTTTGAGAACTTCTGTAACAAGGTTCGTAGTAAAATTGACTTAAAACTCGATTTATTGATTAAATAAGAACATGTTTGATAAAATTTTAATGATTCCTTGAGATAATCTCGGTCGAAATAGCACATCAGTAGCAAATTAAAAATTCTACACGGAATATTCACGTCACAATATGTTACAGTCTGATCATATGCATATAGTCAATGATGCTGTTTGCTAACACTGCTCACTATGAATTCACCCGACAGGTTGCGCCATCTCACGGCGTACCGCTGAACACACGTTTTCAGTACTTTATTCGGTGACAGGTGGCAGCAGTATGCAGGAATAGTTTTTAAACAAATGTACTATACTGAAACATACTTAATTTTTCGCGTCGTTTTCAAAATGTTTTTTTCAAAATTCTTCCTTTTTAATTTGAACCATCTTGGAAAATATTACACTACACGAGTAGGTTAATAACCACAAATATGTTTGTTTACATCCGTTAATATTAGAGGCGGTAATTCGTCAGATATACTTAATTTTGACCTAACACCGGTTTATTTTTAAATTTGAACAACTTTAGAAATAATAGGAAAAAATAATACGAATTTATATCTTCCTGGTTTGTTCAGAGGATGTATGAAGAATGTGTTTAGTAGATGAAGAATGTGTTTAAATTGACCATTGTCCGAAAAATGAACGGAAAAGGGAACCGATCTAATGAATTTCACGAAAATAGGTTTGGAAAATGTAACTGCCGAAAGATTCTTTGACAAAATATAATATTCCATAAATGATAGCTTCTTATTTCGTGCGATCTAATTATGGGGCAATTGGATTCATAATAACATGTCATTTCATTCGCGGATCTCTGTCAGAATACAAAAGCTACGAAGGCATTGGTAGTAATTTGCCGTATTTCACAAGTGGAAATGTAATTAAATCAGTGCACAAATATAGGTTCCTTACAGTCATAATAATCTTAAATGTTTTGTTTGTTTGTCTTCCTTTACCTCTCCTACCTCCTAGGAACTCCTATCTTTCTTCAATTTTGGTAACGTATGTTGTTTTCCAACGTGGGTCCAACGCAATTATAAAATGAGGTTGTCTAGAATTTAACCAACCGTCTGATATGACTTGTACAAAATAAAAAAATTGTTAGTTTATCAATGCAACACAGAACTACACTTGAAAGTTTGGGGTATTGTGGACTAGACCCAATGAAGGAATAGTAGGTACTGTATTGGACGATTCTATTGCATGTGCCATTTCACCTTAGAATAAAGCACACTTGAGGCAAACTGGCTAAATTTGAGCCTAATATAAAATCCCTCCTCATCAAGAATCAAGCACAAGGTTCTTATTAAATTTAGTACACCAATCCAACAGTGGCTCACATTATTTGTTGTAATTTTATGTAGGACGCGGTGAGCTATGATTAAATTAAAAGGGTAATTAAAAGACAAAGGGAAATTTATTTATAAAAGAAACATTAATGAAGAATTATTTACAAAATTGGAGGTTCGGCGTCGCAATTAGATCTAATACAATCTCAGGATAAAAACCGTGGGCGATACCCTTCTAGACGTCAGGGATTGGAAACCTGACTGCATACCTCCTTTGACATGCTGCGCCAATTCTAAGTTCGCAATGCTTGCTAAATTTATATTAAGAAATAATTAAATATCAACTATCGCGCTACAATAAATTAATAATACAATATAAATTATTTTGTACTTCAATTTTAGCTGCATATTATATGTTTTGAAAATTTACTTACTCTTTTCTTAATAATCTCCTAGTTACTGATTCATAAAACTAAGTTTTTGTTCTGAACGAGTTGTAAAAGGCTTCATTTAAGGAATAATTCAATTTTTGATTATCAAAAAATTATATGTTACATGGGGAGCATCAGAATATTTAGGTGTAAAGAAACGGTTGGCAAACAATAGTGCGAACATAATATACTTGCTGTCACATGTCGTTGTCGTCCCCTCACTTTTTATATATATGGTTTAAAACCGTAAGAATTAACGAAAAGATAAAATAAGAAAAATACGTTGATGATCATTTCTGTATTGTATACCACATTACTGCTACCTACGTACGCAAGTAACGTTGAGGTTCAGTTTGATAATTAAAAAATACGCCATTTTAATGCATAATTTTCCACGTCACTAAAATTTGCTCAGAGGCCATATAGCATTAGTCAGTCCAAGGACTGAGTACTACAAAAAGTGTTTGTAGGCGATATTTCTACATTAAGATATTTATCTTTAAATTGCAGTATAATAGTTCCAATTCATTCGTAATATAAATTTTGCGGGGTTACAACTGCTATTATTTTGATTTGCATTATTTCCATTAATATATTACTTGTCTTCCTGGATTCTTCTTTAACTGATGCTGGAGTTATAATAAATATTTCAATAGTGTTAAGGTTTAATTTATTACATTCTAATATGTGTCACTACTCTTTAACTTGGCATTAGAAAAAGTAATCAAACAAATACTGATTAACGCAGTTGGAACCATATTGAATAGGCAAGTACAAGTGATAACGTATGCAGACGACGTAGCACTAATAGCAAGGAACAGTAAATCCTTAGAAGAGAGTTACACTCAGTTGAAAGAAAAATCACCAAAACTGGAATTATAAGTGAACACGAATAATGAATTAATGACGTTGAGGATGATATCTGGAGTTTAGGCGTTAGAAACTGGAGGATAGAAGGGCACGGAGGCAACTGATAGAGGAGACCAGGGTACTTCAAGGACTGTAGTGCCGACCATCAATCAATGAATGTGTGTCATGATTGGAATTTACATCTTGATTCGTAAAGAACGAATGTTTAGAATGTAAAATATGAACCGCTGGGCCCAATTCATTACTCCTGAACCAAAATAACAGATCGATCTAGTTAATTACGCACAGGTCTTTCCGAGAACGGCATCCAGTGCAGAGCCTCCTGACTGTCATTCAGTCATCAGCAGAACTTGCCAAATATGAGGAAAATTGCTCTAGCCAACTCCATCCAGGAAGTTATAGCACAGGGCGATATCAAAAGTTACCGACCACCAGGAGCCGTCACCCTCGACGAGGTCAATTTGAGGAACAGTAGCGAGGTGCTAACTTGCTGTTTTGTGGACTATTTCTAATATTAATTCCACAAACATCCCGATACAAGGAATTTCATTCAATTATTGTAATACCTGAGAAGATGTAATTCATTATATGGAATATTATAAACTAGGGGTAACAAAGTAATCAGTTTGCTTGTTTCATTTTCTTGACAAACTTCCTTGGATGACGGTTAGTTTCCAGCCGAGACTACATGCTGTGTATTTTATGTAAACGGTTTTGCACTTAGTTGTAAATGTTATAAAAATCACGCAAACCGGAAACTATCACTCCAGTTGGCCATCCTTCTCGCAACTTTAAGATTTGAAGAACCAACGATGAGTTGGAAAGACGCCAAAGACGCCTTCAATGCACATTTAGATTTTCCGTATGCTTTATGCGAGTTATTGAGAACTACCTGAGAACGTACAACGCCGGAAGAAGCTGTTCGCGTTTGCAGCGTGAGTATCCACCCTTGGGACGGCGATTGATTGGCATGCTTGACGGGACGGAACTTTTCGGATGCGCCGATTATGCAACTGATTTTATAACACTAACAGCTCGCGACATAAACATAACCCATTGGAAGATTAACCAAGTCATGCGGTAAGTTTGAAAATAATTAAGGAGCATGAGCTGCTCTGCCATACTTGATAACTGAAGCCGTACTCGTCAACTTATAGTAGCACCAACCAGCAATTATATGGTAGATGGTAGGCTACAAGATACCATCATTTTACTGAAGGACATTTATGAAATATGAAATTATTCTTCGATTACGAGATAAATATTAATCGGATACATTGCAACGATTCAAAACGTAGATTGCTCTAAATGTTACATACGAGTATATTCAGTTTGTGCCATCGATAGATGTCTCTTGGAAAGCGATCATGTATCCGCGGCGAAGCATTGCTATCTTCGGTATATCTCGTAATCAGCGTTCTGAGAATTAAATTAATTGTCGTTTGGAGAGCAACGAAGAAACATGATTTGACTAAGGGATTCGTACGCGGGCTTTAATTAATGTAATTGACGTTTGCGGAGCGAGCTCGTCGTATGACTCAGCTGCATATACTTTAATGGATTGAATTACGGCACGGAAGCAAGGGAGGAACACTGGATTAAGAATCTCAGCTATCTAGCCTACTTTCAGATGTGTGTCTGAGTGATTTAGGTGTTTGGCATAATAATTTTCGTAAATCCAGACTTAATATTGAATCTACTTGAGTTTTGATATTTTATCCTGCCCTTAACGCGTCTCACCAGTGACTCGGGCCCAGTTTGTGATTCAATCTGGACGTTTTTACGTCACTGAGAAATAGTGATGATGGAAACGACTACAGAATATCTTATTATTGTATCCACAGTGACTAATCGTTTGTTTACCTAATAACCATTTTGTTTTACGTAATTCTATTCGTACGTTTATATATATACAATTTTACTTTAATAATACTTACAAATAATTTTAGTTCTATTTTGAGTTAGCTATTAATTTTATTTATGCATTATTAATTAGTTTTTGTGCTTTAGATACTATACTTGAAAACATTCTAAGAAAGTGTACATCACAAAACCGAACACTTGATATCCTTAATCCTTGATTTTCCACTCTTGGTCGTGTGGGAGTAATTGTTTTAAATTCCCCACTGACATTGCGATCAATTTAAATTGGGCGATGCCTCTTTTTCTCTAAACATAAACTCCGTGGAAGTTGTTTTCCCAGAATAATAGGAATTGCCTGGACATCTCACCGGCAAATAATACACGATTTAACAAGTAAAGTCTCCAGTACTTGGTGCACTCTCATAAAGTGACGGCTGGTATCTAGTATAACTCAATATCTCCTCAGAGAAACTAGGCTTCAAGGGGGTTGAGTCAGAAATGGTAGACCTATTAAGATATATTTTCAGAGTACTTCACCCATTCATACTGTAATAATTATGTGCTTAGTTAATTTAGAAATGTAACATTTGGTTACTATTTGCATTCTTTTGCAGAATGTAACTATATGGGGGCTGCCGCAAACCAACTTAAATCTTTTACTATTTAGTTTAAACATCTACCATTTAGTTACTTGCACTGTTTATAGACATTCCACAAACAAGTTCACGGATACTTCTTGTATTCAGTCCTTTGAATGATCTGATGTAACTCTACATGCTAACATATTCTGCGCAAGACTTTACATTTCCGCATAACTATAACATCCCACATTCTCCCCCAAATCTGCTCAACCTATTCCATCGTTGCCTTCCCCTTCTGTTCTTATCCCACACACTTACCTCTAATGTTAATTTTAGAAGACCCTCATGTCTCATAACGTGGTCATCTAATCTATCATTTTCTTGGTCGAAGTCCTACAATTGTTCTCTCTTCTCTTATTCTGTTCTGAACTTCCTCGTCCACCCAGCATTCTTCAAATTTGTAAAGTTGCTATTATTTTTATTTCTACACCTCCTACCGTCCACGTTTCGCACACTACATGCGAACATTTTGCCTGTACTATCCTACTCTTTATTAACAGTAAACATACATTAAAATTTCCGACTACTTCGAGGATTCTTTTATTCTAATCAGTACCAATTCAACGGGAATTGAGTTAGTACCACGACACGATGTATTCAACCAGTGAAATTGTCGATATTTTGCTCGTTTTAGGAGAGTGTAGAAGAGCTTATCAAGCTGTTGCTCGAAGATATCGAGAGAGGTAAACTTATCGCCTACGTTATCCTTCGTTTTTGTTTGCATTTTTTTGAGTAACATTAGTGTTAATGGCATGAATGATGGGCTATTTGAAATTAACTCATCAAGACGAAAAAGTTTCATGGGCTGAAAAATGAGGTTGCTGTTAAAAAAAGGACTTTGTGCTTGCAGCTTGCAAGCATGAGCTTAAAAGCTCAAAATAATGCATGCATCGAATGGCCCCCTCCAAACCGTTCTACTTATGAACGGAATTTTCTTTCGCTTCCTGTCCCCCTTCGGAGATATTTAGCCATACTGTTTCAGATGGAGCACCCTATATATAATGATAGGAAAGAGAGACAGAAAACTGGTGACATACCTTAAGTTTACAGATACCATGCAGTGTTTCAGATTCTTGAATTTTCGGAGGCATCGCACACTTCATCAGTAGGTTAGGAAAACAGTTCGAGTGGCTGCTAGTCGTCGACGGATATATGGATATATATGTATGTATGTGTATATGTATATATATATAATATGTCAAAGGAGCGACGAGTCACGAAAAGTCATTCGTATAAGATTGCATGCGGAACGTTCACACACACACATTTGTGGTAAATGTTCCATATATCTATCATTCAAACCTTCAAATATGTTGAATTTAGCGTGTGGCGTCTGCTCCAGAGGTAGCGTTCTCTGGTCTTAGTTTATGTATTTCTAATGGATTCAATACATAAAGATTTCTCTGCAGTGTGTAGCGCTGTTTTCACTGCATTGTAATTCAAATACTTTGCATAATTGTCTTGCCAGATAATTCCATTTTATAAGAGTTCCGTCGTGTTTTTGTGCTAGTGTTGGTAAAAAATATTTGCGTCGTGTTGTGTCTCTAACAAAGCGGCAGGTCACGAGGAAATGAAGGCTTTGAGTTAGAGCAGGCTTCCACGAAGTAGAGATGACGCGAACAGGCGACATTCCGCAGCTTCTTTTTGTGCTTTTCGACTGGGAAATTCTTGATAACATCAACGAATGGTCAGCAACTGCTTTACGTTTTGCCTAACTCTAACTAGATTTCTCTTCAGAACGTTTAAGTTATAAAATAGCAAAACGAAGGTATGTTAGACTATTTTGTGAGGAATCATTCACTTCATAATCGTGGAATTTTATGCCGCTTTCAGAAATAAGGGATTGATTTCATTTAAAGAAAACAATCCGTATGACGTAAAAACAGTCTAAAACTAATAGACAGGCTTAGAGGCATAAATGAGAGCGAGAAACTGAGACTAATAGGTGATATCCCTATACAAAATATTTCCATGAAAGCAACACTAGATAAAATAAATAAAAATTGGAACATAATATAAATCCAAACGACTATAAAAAGAAAATTGATGTTTATTGAGGGAATCAAACTGTGTACTGATAAAGGATATTGCACGTATAAGCAGGAGATATACAAAGAAGTATATGGGCTGGCAATTACAGCAGTAGTGTGAAGTGAAACCGATAATAATTATGAAATGCGTAGACTACTTATTGTTCATTATAAATGAAGGAGAAGAGGATAGATTTTAAAATTTATGAATAATCAGTATGAGAAAATAGAATTTACAATGCAGGAAAAGGGATGTATAAACTTACTGGACATAACTACGATTATATCGGAAGGTAGACTATTAACAAAATGGTATAAAAAACTGAAAGTAAAGAAACCATTCTAAATTATAAATCGAATCATCCGTTCAGATACAAAGAAAATGTCGCGAGGAACCTGATAAAGAAAGCAAAGTCAGTGAATCTGAATGCAGGAATGAAATAAAGACGATATGTTTTAAAATCTTAAAAGAACCGGAGAACCGGGCGAAAATAATAAAAAGTAAAGTGCAATAGTTGTTGAGAAGGAAGGTTTTAGAAAGGTGAGGTCAACGTGGAAGAAAAGATAAAGAAATTGGACTATATCAATACTTCACACCTAATAGTAAGCATAAAGGAAAAGAAACAGGTATAAAAGAAAATGGACCACTAAGGAATTAAAACATCGATGAGAAGAAAAAAAGGAATAGCATCAACAATTATGGAATGACTTATATGAAGGGGTTATCCAAAAAATTTGGGAAGTTAGCGAAAGACAACGGATTCGTGGAAAGCGATGAGTAAAATAAAGAATATGATGCACAATATGAAAGACAGAATAGCAAAGAATAAGAGAATGAATTGCGTACATATTATAAATTGTGATGGTTGCGAGATGATGATGAAGGGTATGAATATAGATAGTAGGATCCAATACTAAAGGGAAATTTGAAAGAGCAGTCGAAGACAAGCACGGAAATATCACAGCATTTAAAGAACACAGGACATAATTGTGAGTTGACAAAAAATTAGTTGCTGGATTTTGAACACTCAAAATATAAAAGAGGGTTACTGGAAGGGCTTTATATTCAGAAATTGTTACAAGAACTGGTGAACAAGAACGGACGCGGGGAATATGGGTGTTTTCTGCGTCAGAGTTGTTTCGGTTAACATGCTACATGCCAAGTCGATTTTAAGTGGTGATTGAAACCAAATAAAGTGATACATCGGGAATATGAGAAACTAATACTGATGTTCTTGTACTGGGTACTGACGAAAACATGATTGTATTATAAATTTTTGACGTTATGTTGTTGTTAACTTCAATTCATTGATACGTTTCATTATATTAGACAGATATGTAAATAAAAATGTAATTATTTTAATATATTGTATGGAAATAGTCATGTTTTATGTAAAAACATGTATGTTGTATTTATGTATGCATGAAAGTTGTTTTAAACAGATGAATATGGCAAAGTGCCGAAAGCTCCTGTGCAATAATATCTAGCAAATAAATATATTTCCTCGGGAACTGTATTTGTGGTTTGACGAACTGTTTAATAAATAGCGATTTGGCCCATTAATTTATCACTCAGTAGGAAATTATTAGGACTGTAGATTGCATACCAACTGATACTGTAGTCAGATATTAATATTAATTAGTAAAATACTAAGTAAAAACTAATCATTTTTGTTAATGTATTAATATGAGGTCATTTTTGTTCATAATAAATTTTAAATTGGTCTTTGTTTATTACATATCTTCCAACGTCGTTTACCCGAAACGTCAATTTAGACCATATCTCTTATCCACTTTAATTTTAAGGTCATTGCTTTTTTTTATGATCTGTACAAACTTTTTTCAATCAAAGATACTAAAAGAATTAACTGCTACTTGTTACTGTACTGTTAATCCTTTGTCTTCAATGACTCTGCTCAAAAACATTCTGAAATAACTGTTAGGACTTTTTATTCACATACTATACTGCTAAAATCTACGTTCTAAAATGAAAATAATTCAGATCAGAAAGCTTTAAGTACTGAGGAGGTCCGGAGTTCTATTCCCGATACGGATTTTCCATTCTGATTCAATGTCATGGCCTTTGGCTGAGCTTTAATTCGAAACAATATTTTTGTCTTTGAAACTAATACCAAACCAATACAATTTGTTTAAATTGTAAAGACCTAAACTCCTAGTTTGTGCGGTTATTAAGTAATTTACATTCACTCTATATCTTTTAGGAAAGTTGACTGTAAAGAACATGCACGTGGCAGACTGCATGCTTTACGTAACTCGCAACTCTTGAACAAACGACTTCTTCCGCAGCTTTAATTGCAGTTATGGGTTTGTACAACACTGCGGTGAAGGTTAAACGGCCGCTTTACATAAACAGAAAACTCTCAAGGATTATTTTCAAAAACTAGCATTTTACTTTAATTTTTAACAATGAATTATGGTGTGGATATCATTCCTGATTATTAATTGAATTGAGCCATTGCTTCCCAGAAAACAAAGGGAAGTTATTATAAATATTATTCTTAAGACGAGTAGTGTAATGTCTTATCAAACCACATCATTTCATCCTTCACTCAAGTACTTTTCCACCACCTTCCTCACCAGTAATTTTTACTCGTTTGGTTTTCTATCTTCTTCAAATTGTGGCCATCTTCATCTCTGACATACAATGAATATATCTGTGTTCCACCACCATGCACCAATGCTTGTCTAATACTTATGAGAGTTGAGTCAAGCGGTTTCCTTTTGCCAGGATGTTGCAGACTCTTGACGAGGGATACAGAATGGATGCGATCATAATTAATTTCCCAAATCACCAGTTGATAGAAAAGCTTGATGAAATAGGGTTGAATAGAAGGGACAGTTGTCAGACCGAGAGAAATTGTATCACTTAGGTGCAGCGTTTGATCAGAGGAACCCCGGGGTAGCGTTTTAGGGCCAATGACATCTGGGCCATAATTATATCTAAAATTCGTCTCTTTACTGACGATTTAATATTTATTACTAAGTCAAGTGTGAAGATGATGTAAGGACTACAGAGGGATCTAAGAAGTTCAGAAACGTAGACTGAAACAATGATATGGGAGAAATGTAGTCAGTTTCACTCGTACGCGCAGAAAACAGTAATTTGGGTGCAAAAAATTAATTAAATGTTACACAAAAATATTACGTTAGTTGAAGAGGATTCTGAAGAAAGAAGATAGATGGCTTTCATTTCTCTTGTTCGACCAATTTTGGATTTTGATTCCATTTATTCTGATCACTATCTCGGCTTACAATGTCGTAAAGAGGGGAAATACTATACACGGCCAATCATACTGTCAGTATAAGCCAAAACTGCCAGTATTACTGAGTGTGATGCCGTGAATGACGGGTATCTAGATATTTTGATGTCTTGGCTCCAGCCTTGGGGGTTGGTAGGCACGACTAGATCCAGCATCCAAACTGCTGGGGCCAGGACAAACAAATCTACTACCTGCTTTCCCGTTTGCCCTTGCTGAGTGGTTGATGGTCCTATAACTTTTCCGAAAAAATAAGCTAGAAAATATTATAGAAGTTTTTTATCGCAAAGCGGATCCACAAAGAAAGAGAATCAGACAAATTGTTCAGAAAGTGAACAATATCCGACACATGCCACGTCACGTGCTGAATATTCATTGTCTTCAATTTATTCTCAGCCTTCACGGAAAAGGCACGTGTGGTAGAGCCGTAATTATTTGAAATAATATTGCTGCACTGCATGGAGTCTGAAAGAAATGCAATATAATCGGTTCAAGAGAACTAAAGGAAACAATCTGCTATTCGAAAAATATCCGATTGGTGAAACGAAAATTAGTTACATAAAACGATATCCGATAGGTGAAACGAAAAGTAGTTACAGTAAAACGAGATTTGAGAGGGTAAAATGAAGGTAAAAATTACCAGAATATTTCTGAAAAAGCGTTTTATTAAATATAATACATGTCCGTAATTTTATGTATTAATTCTTCGAAGGAGCAGGAAGTAATGCAAATTTCATATTTAATGGTTAAAATACTCGTAATAAATATTAAAAATTGTCTGCTTATTACTTATTCCTGCCCTTAAGATTAATTATTAAATATTTAGCCTTCCCAAACAAGGATTTATATCTAAACTAAGATATGCAATAGGTGAACTAACAAATTAGAACATTAATCGCGTATCAACTTTCAACCCATTTATTACACCAATCAACTTTCACCCAATTAAGGGATTTCTCTAAATAAATCCAGCATCATGTTACACTAGTTTGGCTCTTTACGACTTCAAATTTTACTTTATTCTACTAACTATTCTTTTTTCTGCACAGATTCAGTTCAACCGTTTCCAGCAATTTCTTGAAGACCTGCTAGTTGATAAATGATTTCTATAGCATTCTTCAGCTTTTGTCGCTGAAATTATACAGTAAATATAAATAAGTATACCTTCAGGATTTTTAACGATTCTTTCACCCAACGTCAACTCTTCGATGTTCTTTGAGTGGAAATTGCCATTGTTATAATAATAAATACGACCTGATGTTAGCAGACATTACATTTTTGTTTTCCTCCTGCTTCAAATTTTGTCAGTTTACTTTATAAGAGCCATTTGAGTAAGACGCAAAGCCAGCTTCGAAGCGTCGGCATATCTAAATTTGTTAATTAGTTATCTCCAATTGTCAAGTTTTGTGTATTAATATAAGGTCGTATCTGTTTTTATTGGTTCCACATTCATTAATTTTTTACATTGTTGTCATTGTTGTTGCCAAACAGGTTGATCTCTTTTAATGGACAACTGCTCCCTGACTTCCGACAGGCAACTGAAGACTGTCAGTCTGATTGACCGAGTAGGTTACTTACTACTTGAATGACGCCAGGATCGATCATTAAAACTGACAATCTTGAATGACCGTGTAGCGATCCCTTTAAGTCAGCGGAGGAATAAAGAAGCCATTAAAGTCTTCGTGAAAACAGGCCAGATTATTCGACATTTTGAATGCTTTGAGAAGGAAAAAATAAACTTGAACCCGAATCACATGTGGAGAAATGAAAATTTGTGCTCTATGGCAAAGGAAAGATGTGGAAAAATTCTCATTTGTAATTAGAACTATAGAATGCTGGAACTTGCAGAACACTTAACCGTTACGTGTGGGTGTTTTCAAAATGTTTTACTAGAAGCAGTTGTAAATCTATCTTACTGTCACCAGGTATAAATAAATAATGTTTCAGAGAAACCTGTCTGCCAGTGTCGGGCTATTTCGAAGATCTTTTCCTTTGTAAATCATTTTATGAGACAGTCAACAGCTTTATCTAATCTTTGTTGGGCCCGAATATCGATACAAACCTTGAAGATTTGAAGTTAAAACTAAATGTCGACGTGTGTTCAGAACCGCACAATTTAAGGGTGGGTTCATGGACTTTTTGTCCCACTGGGAGTAAGTATACTGCAGTAGAACAGTAAAGGAAAAACTACAACGCTAATCTGCATGCCAAGCCACGTGAAGCAGTGAAGCATTCCTTGGCTTACAGTTTCGAAACTGCTTATTAACTGCCATGATAAAAATACGTGTTGTCTCATCCTTTCTTTACGTAATCTGAATCTGAAAAACAATCCAACATTTCACTTTGAATTTCCTTGTATTAGACCCACTAATAATATAATCATTCCTGTCATCTGCAATTAATTACAAACAGTCAAATTTATGTTAGTGGCATGTAAAAAGCAATAAAACGTAATTAATAATATCAAAATAATTAATATAAAATAGTAAAAAATGAAAAAAACCTAAATATTTTGTAAAGTATAAAAATAACAATTGATTTCTAACAAAAATAAAATAAGAATGAAATTAAATATTTTATCCTAATTTTACATAGTCCTCTTTCAGAAATGCTTGTTCATTACTCAAAAATTCTCATATTAATCACATTAAAAACAAAACGAAAACACCGTTCAGTCACATACTCAACTTAGGGCTCAGAATTTAGAATATGCATAAAAAGTTCAGAGATATATCCGCACTTTTGTGGAAATCGCGTCGTTGTCTTCATTCTGTTGTTGTGGTATTCAGTCCTAAGACTGATTTGATGTAACCCTCCATTCTAACCTATATTGCGAAATCTTTTTCTTTCCTCATAACTAGTACAACCCACATCCTCCCTAATTTGCTTAGCGTATTCCATCCTTTTCCTCCTTCTTCTGTTCTTACCCCACACACTTCCTTCTAATGCTAATTTTATAAGAGTCTCGTGTGTTAAAACGTTGCCTATTAATCTATCCATTCTCTTGGTCAACGTCCTCCATATTGTTCGCTTTTCCCCTATTCTGTTTAGAACTTCTTCGTTTATGATTCTATCCACCCATCTGATTTTCAGAATTCGCCTATAGAACCACATTTCAAAGGCTTCTATTCTTTTCCTTTCCCCAACTCGTATCGTCCACGTTTCGCACCCATGTAACGCCACGCTCCATACAAACATTTGTAGCAACGATTTTCTAATATTCCCTCTTATATTACCCGTAAGTAAATTCCTCTTTTTCGCGAAAGCCTTCCTTGCCTGTGCTATCCTACTCTTTATGACTACTGTACTTCTACCATCCCTGGTTATTACGCTTCCTAAGTAACAGAATTCCTTAACTCCCGTCAAAATGATTCTAAGCAATTGATAAACATTTGACGAATGTATTGTGTAATATGCAGTCATTTTCAGCAAATAAAAATTTTAAACATTGACACACTATGGTCTGCAACTCAGTGGTATAAAGTGTCATTAACAAGTACACCACTCATTTCTTTAAGCGTGATGAATTGCGGCAAACAAATTGGGTATTGTACATGGTCAATGTTGAATATTTAAATAATATCGAATCCTTGCCCTCGTCTCGTCTACTCTCTGCGATAACATAGTATGTCGTATTTACACGATGACTCGCCGACTGTTTGAATGGTACAAATATTTTGTGATGTTAATAATAAAAGAGCTCGATTTGTGCGATGATCAATCGAACTCCCAACCGTGTGAAACTCGTTGGCGCGCCGCGCACGATGACGTCAAGTACTGCTAACAGCTGATTACATACATTGGTTGTAGGATATAAGTCAAGGTTTTGCGCACATATAAATTCAATGACAAAACATTTATTAAAACTTATAGTAATGAATATATTTAAGTACAGCAGAAATTAATTTTACGTGGCGTCTGCTACAACGGCTTTAATATAACACTTTTCTGCTGGGTTTTGTGGGTCATATTGGACTAATTACAAAAAGAGCTTTTTAATAGGCTATAATTGAGAAAATTAAAGTACTGAGAAGAAAATGTTATTGGTTTTGATATCACTAATTCTTTTTCGCAAGATCCTCAGTAGTTTGAACATTTCCGCACGGTTCCTATACAGATTCGGGTGTGGAGAAGAATCTAGTGACCAGTAAATCGTTGTTCCATAAAAGCGATGTGACGCTGTCACGAACAGTTGTTGATCGGATGTCCAGCTCGAATCACCATATCGCCGAATTCTGGACAGTTCGCTCCAAATGTGAACTCACTTAGAAAAAATCGTTCAGTGTGCGACCCGAGACTCAAAATTTCTATTTCTGTATTCAGTATACTGGAAAAATCACAATAGAGTAATTTTCATAAATATTCCAGTAGTTTTATGATATTATGTTTAACTTGTTCATTCCAAGAATCTTTCTCCACCAATCTCCTCAATTCTCTTTCCTCGCCCATGCTCAAAGTTTAATAAATTTGACCAATCACATTACTATAACTTCTGTTCAACTTCTCTCCAATCAAATCCTCCGTCTCGGCTGATGAGACTACGATACAGGCATTTCGCCACGTCAAAAATCACGGGCCAATAATAGAAAATATCGCCATCAGCTGATTTATACAACCGGCACCCAACAATACTTGATTACTTACTCTTACAATACAAATATAAAAACAATTAAATACGCGATTAATTTTAATTAACTCTGTGAATATTTATAGCCGTGATACCTGTTCAATACAATCGGTTTTGTGTAAAAAATGATACAATTTACATATTTGCACATGGGATGCGGATAGTCACAGGGAGGAACAGATATGTACGAATTGTAGAAACTGAACAGGTCGCACTCACTCTCAACATGCTCCGAAGAATGAATTTCCCTTATTTAAATAAATCCTACCTACTATATATGTCGTCCATTCAACATTCAGTAACTGATCGTTCCAAATTTGTGAAGGCGAACTGAGGAGGCTCAAGGAACAAAGATTTTTGGAGAGGGTTGGCAGCATAATTATGGTAATAGAGAATTATCACGTCTACTGGTTGTCATTCACGTGTTACTGGCTGAGAAACGAACTCTAGTTCACAAAAGTTTTCTTTTGTCTTAGTGCCTGGCGAATCCTCGCAGCTGTGAACCGAAATGCTAGAGAACCTTATAAATACTTGAGGTGGCAGAATATGAGTCATTGATAGAATTTTTTTGGAAATTCATGAGCTGTGATGATGAGATGCTCAGTTTTTTCGATGACCATAATGCAGTCTCAGAAGAATGAGAGGTTGTAAGCGGTAGAATCAAGGGGGAAAGATTCCTACGACACCGCTAGCCTAACTTGGCACACACAAGAAAAGCTGAAAATGAAGTAAAAAAGACACAGTGTCGTGTGTTTGGTATGGTGACGTAACAACTTAAAATAAAACATATTTTGAAGTCAAACCGAATTATATTTGCTTACTATCATTAAATATTGTTTTGATATATTCCAGAAAACACTTCCGTGCATGCCAAAAAAGCCGAGGCATACGCTCAATGTGTACGCACATGCCATTTCAATTTGCTTTCATTGTATTCAGCTTCTTAAACTTCGGCTAATACGCTCTAAAAGCTATTTATTTCTTCTCTTTGATCGGACTAGATAAATATAATGACTAAGTACAGAGACTCGCGGGAATATGCGCTGATAATCGCATGGTGGTTTCCTTTGTTGTCGGGTCTTTGTGAAACATGTTCCCAATTTTCCACTTTAAATGCAAATTGGTCTTATTCCAATTCAAGCAGTTCTACTGCCACAGTACCTAACGGTGACGGAATTGATAGGAATCGCTGATTACATCCATTGTTTTGAACAGGAATCGGTAACAGTCTTAAATATTTCTTCAAGCAACCTTTGCAACACGTCAACATACTCTACAATCTTATAATCATCTTCGTTTACATAATTTTCTTCTATCAAATCTATAATAATTGTAAAATTAAACAAGCGTTACAATTCCATATCTCATTGTTATAATAATTTTGATTGTGCTAGATAAAATATGATTTTATCGTTTATTAAAAATCCTGAGATGATTCGTATCATCGAGAGAAAAACATAAAAATTTTTAATTCAATCTTCGTCTTCCAAAATTTTAATTTTACTAAGAAAAATTTACCCTATTCCAGCTTAAATTATTTAGAAAGATGTTATTTGATAACGAAACGTAAACTAAAAAATGCAGTCTTTTGTTTTTCTCCCCATTGCAAGCGATTTCCTTTCCGCAGTAATTTGTTTAAATGGCTGAGATTTTATGCACAATATACCACAAATCTTCGATAAGAAGTACAGAATCCAATTGATTGTCGTATTTCTTTCACATTTTTAGGCCCGTGCAACTTGTCAATCTTATCTAGTAGGTCTGTTATGAGTCTAATACCCTCTGCCGAAATCCTTCCTTTTATAAGACTCCTTTTAGATTCCTTTTAGAAAAATTTTAAATAGTTTAACCATGAGTACTGCTTCTGTGAGACACGTAAAAAGCATAGCTAAACGTTTAATGTGCTCTTGGAATGTAGGTAGGGTGGCAATAATGCCGTCAACGTAAGTGGTTACGTAATCCCTATCATGTCAATCCTCTGAATAAAAGTTTGACAGAGTTAATTAAACCAAACGCAAAGCACTTAAAAGCTTACTGCCTGCCTTCAACGCAAAACGTAGTTAACTTCAGCGACTCGGGCTCCAGCTCCATTCGGTAAAACTCTGGTTTAGGTCATTCCCATTATCCACGGATTCCCTCGAAACCTCCTAATCACTTCTTCAACGAGTGTTGGTGAGGTGACGATGATGTTACTAGGTCTCCTAGCATAAAATTTTGAAACCGATATTTCTACGATGAAAATGATCACAAAAATTAACCTGAAATTAGACACACAAAAGCTTCATGACAAATAATACAATGCAAACCAATATTTTAGTTTGAAGTAAACGAATTGTGCCAAAATATGTATTAACAGAAAAATGATATACAGTAAAATTCTGGGACGATATATTGGTGGAAAATGATTTTAATTTAAGTAGCAACAGGTAACCATCAGGGCTCAGTGGAATGGTATTTACCTGAGTGAAATCAAAATCGCAGAAAACGATAATTTCAGTATATTTTAAGAAATGCTTTAGACAGAAGTTATGTAATGAATTTTTTTATACATTGTGCTCTGTTGGTTCGAAATACAGCACCTCACAGATTCGCTCTTGTAATCTCTGTCTCAGTATTCGTCCTCTGGTCTCCGTTGTCACTGTTCTCGCCGACGAACTTCAGAGGAAGTCGCCTCGCACTCTAGTCAACGAGAGAACGTTTCCAGCAGCCGAAACTCGGACGACTCTTGAACTTCAGGCGCCCAGGGAAAAGTCCCCAAACTTCGCTGATGCGGAGGTCCAACATTTATTTGAGACAAAGGAGCGAGTCTTTACATTACATTAGTCCTTAAATGGTGTTCAAATAAGGCGTGTAGGAAGCATGAGGTATCACACTTGTCAGCTATTTAGCGATGTCAAAAATATTAAGAATAACAAATTCAATATCCCGAAAGCATCGCTTTGGAAGACCCGCATGCTAAATTGTAATTATCAGGCCAAGGAAATAAATTTTGTTCAGCAAAATATTAGTTTCTATTTTGGTTCAGAGTAACCAACGATAGTTGAATGGAATACCCAATGACTGTCCATTTTTAAAATTGAGGCAGAAATTTGGAATTTTTGTAGCTGAAATCGAAAAAGGATGGAAAATTTAGGAATTTTGGTCCCAAGGCTTGGCAGTAGAGACTTTAAAATTATGGGAATAAGTAGATGGTCTCGATGGATACTTTGAAACGAGATAGCAGTAGTATGTATGTTTTTTTCTCGACTACTAATATATTTAATTACTTCAACTTAATTTTGTGAATGAAAGTTTGAGTTCTGGAAAATAGTTATTACACAAATATGGAACATCATGTTTCGTGAAAAGATCTTATTTCTTCTCCTGAAAGAATTCCCGGAAGCCTACTGTGAACCAAATGGCTTCGCGATCTAAGACAATGCTGACTTAAAACGCTGTTTTCTTAAACTTAATTCTTTTCCCACTTTCAGTTATTGGGAACAAACAAGTCATTAATAATTTTTTTAAACCATGTACTTAGAATACCTAAAGGAGATCGATTCATTTGATTTCGTAACAGATTACAATTTCAATGAATATAACAGGATAAACAAGGTTAATTCTCCTGTTGTGTTGCCTTTTTAATAAGTCCTGTTGATAAAACTTGACAATGACTCGAGGGCGGAAGAAACTGAAAAGGGGGAAAACAAATGGCCATCTATTGATAAAATTGATTTTAAATAGGGGGTTGTTGTGGTATTCAGTCCTAAGACTGGTCTGATGCAACCCTCAATGCTAACCTATCTTGCGCAAGCCTTTTCACTTCTGCATAACTACCACAACCCACATCCTCCCTTATATGCTTAGCGTATTCCATCCTTAGCCTCCCTCTTCTGTTTTTACCCCACGCACTTCCCTCTAATGCTAATTTTACAAGACACTCGTGCCTTAAAACGTGGCCTATTAATCTATCCATTCTCTTAGTCAACATCCTCCATATTGTTCGCTTTTCCCCTATTCTGTTTAGAACTTCCTCGTTTGTGATTCTATCTAACCATCTGATTTTCAGCATTCGCCTATGGCACCACATTTCAAAGCCTTCTAATCTTTTCTTTTCCGGAGCTCCTATAACGCGCATATAACCCAAGCTCCATAGGAACACTTTCCTAATAATCATACTTTTATTACCCGTAAGTAAATTCCTCTTTTTCGCGAAAGTCTTCGTTGCCTGTGATGTCCTACTCCTTATGTCTACTATACTTCTACCATCCCTAGTTATTACGCTTCCCAAGTAGCCCTATTCCTTAACGTCCGTCAAAATACCCATCCCAATCTAACACCCTTTGTTATTCCACTGTTTCCGTACAATAACCCATTACGTTGGTTTTCCCTCTATTAATCCTCATATTGAACTCTTTCAACAGGACCACGTTTTTGACATTTATTATGGTTTCTAAGTCTTCTTCTGACTTCAGGGATATCCATCTTCAACAGACTGCCGCACAGAATTTAACAGTTGTCCGATAATCAAGGTAAATTTAAGACTGAATTATGCTCATTTTTGCTTAGCCACTCCTTCTATTCAATAAAGGAATTTATAGAAGAATCGGAGAAGAGTAATTAATTAATTAGTTTATAATACAAAAATTTGTTATAAGTATATTTATCTTTTATACAATAAAATAATGTAATAAATGTACACCCTGACCCATTCCACATCCTTGAAGCTTAGCTTCTTTACAGGATCTACGGAATATTATTATTATTATTACTCTCCTAATACTATAATATCACCGGTAAAGCGTAAGGCTTTCATTTCTTCTCCTTGCAGTATGATTCCTTTTCCATATTCCGCTTTAATTTTCTTCATCGCCTGTTCTAAATAAAAGTTAAACAGCATGGGCGACAGACTGCATCCTTGTCTTACTCCTTTTTTTGATTACCGCTTTCTTTTCTTGGTATTCTATTATAATTACTGCCGCCAGTCTTGTGTAGACGTTATGTATTAGCTTCCTTTCTCGATACTTTATTCCAGTGCTCTTCAAAATCTTTAATAGTGTGTTCCAGTTCACATTATCAAACGCTTTTTCTAAATCTACAAATGCCATGAACGTAGGCCTGTTTTTCGTATCCTGCCTTCTAAAATTAATCGCAAAGTCAATATTCTTTATCTTGTCCCTATATTATTCCTAAAACCAAACTGATCTTCTCCTAACTCTAATTCTATTTGGCGTTCCATTCTCCTATACACTATTTTCGTTAATATTTTGCATACATGGGATATTAAACCTTGTTCAGTGCTGTTCGCCTCTATCGACCCCAGCCTTCTTCGGTATGTGTGTAATTATGTTTTTACTAAAATCTTTTGGTGTTCTTCCTGTTTCGTATATTTCTAAAACTATCCATGATCCATGATATTGCTTCTTCGACCGATCTCTTATCAACTCCGCTGGAATGTTATCAATTCCTGAAGCTTTACCATAACTCAGGTCTTTCAGCGCCCTATCAACCTCTGACCTTAAAATTTTGTCCCCAACTCTTCATTATCCACCCCCTCTTCTTCTTCTATTACTGACCGATCTAGATTTCCACCATGATACAGCTCTTCTAGATATTCCTTCCACCATTCTGCTTTTTCTTCTTTATCCATAATTGGCTTTACATCCGCTCTCCTGATGTTCTTGCTAATATTTTTCCTCTCGCTGATTTTCTCTGATTTTCCTATAAGCTGCGTCTATTTTCCCTTTCACCATGAAATCTTCAACCGCGTTACATTTTTCTTGTAGCCAAGCCTCTTTGGCTGATTTGCACTTCCTATCTATCTCATTCTTCAAGCGCCTGTACTGCTCTTTACCATTTTCATCTCTCGCGGTTTTATCAATTATTCATCAACCATTTTTATTATTTCTTGCGTTTTCCATGCTTTCCCACTGGTCTGAGCTATTCTTCCTATTTTTTCTTCTGCTGCTCTAGTCATTTCTTCCTTTAAGAGTGCCCACTTCTCTTCTATATTGTTTCTTTCTTCTTTTCTATTAATCTACTCTTGATATCTTCTTTGAAACCTGCTGTTGCAGGTTTCTATTTCCCATATTTTTGTTCTAATTCCTTTCTTGAGTTTCTTCATTTTCAACCTGCACTTCATAACCAGCAGATTATGGACAGAGTTTATAATCTGCTCCTGGGTACGTCTTGCAGTTTAGTACCTGATTTCTACACCTCTGTCTAACCATTATATAATCTAATTGGTACCTGCCCGTGTCCCCCGGCTTCTTCCATGTGTATAGTCTTCTTTCATGATTTCTAAACCAGGTATTCGTAACGCCTAAACTGTGCTCAATGCAAAATCTACTAGCGTATCGCCCCCTTTTTCCTTTCCCCAAGTCCATAGTCCCCAACTGTCACTTTCTCTTCCCTTTACTATTACTGCGTTCCAGTCACCCATTACTATCAAATTCTCGTTTCCCTTGACGTATTTCCTTATTTCTTCGTAGATTTTCTCAATTTCGTCTTCCTCTGCGGCACTTGTGGACATGTAAACTTGAATAAAATAGAGGGTTTCGAACCAAAATATCACAATCCATCTTCTTCTATTGCGCACCTATTACGCTGTGGTATTTTTTATCTGGTTCGAGTAAGAATAGCCATTTGTTTTTAAATTTCCCTTCAAGCACATTACCACATTTAAGTTTCACTTTAACGGGGTGTGTTCCTGGTAGGTAAATAAAGTCTGTTCTTCGAGACAATAAATGCTAATCATAACGTTAAGCATCATGCACAATTATTTAATTACAGTATGAAGGACTGATAGCTACCAAGTTATCTATTTAAATTTCATATCGACCTCTTCGGTTTGGCAGTTGAATGACTATTTGCCCATGTATTTAAAGTCATGTCAATAATTTGAAAACTGAAGATTTTCCATGTTTCATAAAAACGCTATGTTCTAGAGTCGGGAACTTAAACGGCCAGCATACGAGATTTTCATGTAAACCCAAAACGCCTAAAGGTAGGGAGTTTGCAAAAGTATTAGATGAAGACAGTTATACTGTCATATATACCGACATTTAGACATTCTGCCTTACCGAACCATGCAATGTCATTATCGTCAAACGTATATATATACTTAGATGTTGCTTCTAGCTATGGCCTGATATTTGACCACATTCCGATTATAGCAACTGTCAGCATAACTACTGTTAATGAATGTTCCTCATAGATTACATTTTTTTTATTTCATATAAAAACTTTTATCATAGGATTTTTAGTTCGTATAATAATTGTTTCAGTATATACCAGCTTAAAATAATGTGTTACAAGATTACAAAAGTGTATACGAACTCAACGATCTATAAAACTGTAATAAATACTTAACTAAAACTAATTTATAAAGACGCCAGAATAGTTAGATGAAGCTACTTACTAAAAGCCTAACAGCAGATTACAACTGGCAGCTACACTAACCAAACAGAGTTATGAAAAACGATCAAACGCGGTAAATATTACACTATAAATATGAGCTTGTAGCTGAAAAAGGAAGAACCAGAGCAACGTGGTACAAGTCACGGATCGGAAGGCAAAACTAAATATCAACAAATTAATTCATTTAAATTGTAACTTCATAAAGCTACACTTCCAAATTAAATTGATACAACTCGCAGCTGATCAAAAAAATAGCAGAAGTTGTCATATCAACAAAATCCAAAGTATCAGTTAAATTAATTATTGTTGTTGTTGTAGTATTCAGTCCTAAGACTGGTCTAATGTAATCCTATTCTGAGCAAACATTTGCATCTATACATAGATACCACATTCTCCATAATCTTCTTAGCATATTCCATCCGTATCCTCTCTCTTCTGTTCTTACCCCACGCACTTCTCTCTATTGCTAATTATACAAGACCCTTGTATCTCTCTTAGTCAAAAATCCTCCTAATTGTTCCCTCTTCCCTTATTCTGCTTAGAACTTCATAATTTGAATGTGAACCCGAAATGGAAAGATTGTAACTTCGGGAGTCCTGCGGCAGTTATGGCGAAGGGTGGACGCCGCTACGTGTCGGGTTTGAAGCCCGAGCGAGAGTTCGCAAGCCAATGCAATATGCTTGCGAAAGTTAAAGGCTTCTCTAAACAGCCTGAGCAGTTTTTGGTGAATCTGATGATCCATGGGCTGCAGAGCTGGAGCATCACGCCTTCAACGACACTGCCCATTTCCCCTTGCTGCTGGTATGCTGATGGCATGAATAAGGACGACCGAGCCTTAAATAATTGGACGCTGGTGAGACCCATCCATTGTCATATGAATTGTCAGCCACAGCTGATTTGTTTTTAAAACGTGTCTCTGTTACTTGGCCCAAAATCCCCTGAGAAATACCCAAAATATAAATTTTGCTCTGTACATAATTTAACCTTCTTTATAAATAGTATTAATAAATTTTAATGTAAATTGGAACTGGTTATTAAATTATCCTTCCATTAAAATTAAATATTCATTCCTTGCATAATTAATCAAAGAGCAAAGTTTTTTCATTACAATATATATATATATATATATATATATATGATTAATACAATAAAAACGTTAGAAGGTATAATATCCCATCACTAGTTTGATTTTAGATAGAAACAGTGTCACCGAATTGTTAAAGAAGTCAATAAATTTGAAGAAAAATAAATCATGAAAATCAGCATTCTTTGACTTTATCCAATACTTTTATGGGCTCCCTTTCGAAGTCAAAAGCTTCTTACCTCCACTATATTATACTTAAAAATATTAAAATCCTACCTAAGTAAGCGATACTTTAAAACAGGACTCATTAACAACACATCGGAGTCACACTAGTCAGCGTTCTTGGTCCGTTGACATCAACAGCTGAAACCACGGTAAGAGGAACATTTGTTGATGGTAGTTCAACCCTATAAAAACATTCAGAACCAGGAGACTGAATCGGCATACTTACAAAAAAAAACAAGAATGGGCTAGAAAATTAAGACAAATGCAACTAAGGCATAACGTGTTCACTTTGAGAAAGAAAACAATGTTATGACGTTTTCATCAACAACGTACACATACCAAAAGTAACCACTCAGTATCATGGAATGCTTGTGGATAGTAATCTAAAATGGAAGAATCAAACTGTAATCTAAAAATCTAAAATCTAAAATATGAGGAGGTTCATTGACTTCCAGACAGAATGTCAACATTACCGTTTTATATTATATGTCAAGTGTACAAAGCAGTTACGATATATAGCTACGGGGTGCAGCAGTAAATCTTCAACATTTATAGGGTCCAATGAAAGTTTCTTATAACTATAGTCAAGACCCATTTGTATATATCAAATGCATGCATGAGCTTATACAAGAAACATGTAGAAAACATCACCAAATGTTGGAGTCCCATACGGCCACTCCTGAGAAAAATTATATACAGAGCATTCCAATCGACATATAGTCTTCTAATTCCAGGTGTCATCACAGTATCATATTCAACTATAGGTGAAGCTATTCTTTTTAGATTGAAGAATAAAAATTCAGGTTTTTGATAAAGTAAATAAAAAAATTATTTAGGACTTAGCTTTACACAGAAGTGAGACGCATAGATGATTAAAAATGCCTTCAAACAATAAACATATTTTACGTTAGCTTTAAGCTCAATCTATGCGATGCAAAAACTTTGAGATTGCAATTGTATATATTTTTTGTCGCTCTTAGAACAGAAAAACTCTAAAATGTCTATTTCATTTTACTAGTATTTTCCAATGTAATTACAAAATGTCAAGTGAAATACTATAACATCTTTGAACAAAAATGTTTAAATCGAATGAGAAGGCTGTACGCCTTTGTAAACAACCTGCCACTAGCAGTGCCAAGAACGACGTGAATAGGTGGCGCAGAGCTCTCGACCAATGTTTTTTTTATTGTTTTTCGCGCATGTCTACTACGACATTGGCAAGCTTTTGTTAATGTTTGGAGTCTGTGATGGAATGTATGCCGAATATTTAATTGAAAGTTTAAAAACAAAATATATGTATTTCCCTGCTGTAGTAAACATAGAACGTTTTGTTACTTCCTAGTTTCGACGTGTTAATTACGAGGTGAATTTAGCACCAACTCCAAGAATGGTAGGCTTGTCTGGCGGCGGGCATCTCTACAGTCCTGCGGCTTCTACAGAAGGTTTGGATTTTCTGTGACCAATAGTTTATTGGGAATCGCGTTATTTGGAAGATTTCCGTTAAATTTATTGGTGGGAATATGTATCAAAACATACTTGTTGTGACATCTACTTTTACTTTAATATATTGCTCATAATAGCCTACAAATGTGAAACAATAAGTGTAGCCTTAAATTTTGAAGATTTAGTGACTCTTTTTCTACTACTCACTCCACAGTCTAAATAGGAGTATTGTAAGGGTACGTAGTTGTATGCAAACCCTTAAGACAGCTCACATTATGAGTGTTACTCAGAGTACTTAAAATTATTTCTTGATTTCAGTCCGCGACATGACTGCAATGACATCTAGTGCTCCGACATCAGCAGATGCATGTTTAAGTATAGTTCACAGTCTCATGTGTCATCGACAAGGTGGTGAATCAGAAGGGTTTGCTAAACGAGCTATTGAAAGTCTTGTAAAGAAGCTGAAGGTAATTTTATCTTAATGTCATGAGTTTTGCTATGCATTATAAACTGCTCATATGATCAATTTTTACAACATTGTGGGGAGTAGATCATTCAGTTTGGGACTATTTATTGCCTAATTATTTAAAATCAAAGGATATCATAATCATTTTTTTATTATATATTTTTCTAAGTAAATCAACACTGGGAAGTTCTTAACACAATTTATTTAATGCTGTATCAAAGAATAAACACTTTGAACAATTCATAATTACTTCAGTTTGTTTAGACAGCTATGCTTGGTGAAAAACACTTAATATGTTATGAGATAAGTTGCTCTTTGTAAATTAAATTCTGAATCTTTATTCCATGAAGCAGCTCTGCTTATGTAATAAATGCTCTGAATAAGATGTTTTGTACACTATTATCAACAGAAAATTATAATGTCTCTGAATGCTGTAATCGTAACATGTATGAGCAAGAATGTACAGGATTGATTAATGAGATATTTTGTTTACTACACCATTTTTACTTTCAGGAAAAGTGAGTTGAATTAGATGTTTGATTACAGTCGTAACAACAAATGGATAATATTACTGCTGTATTAAATAGATCAACTTGAGTATAATTGACTTAGAAAATTCATTAATTACAGATTTTACTTTAAAATTAATTTCTTTGCTTTCATGAAGTGGATGAATGAAACATTTTCGTTTGGAATCCACTATATCTACTAAAAATAAATAGAAAATGTAAATAGGCAAAATTTGATATACACCAGCTTTACTCTGTCATTGTTTGTTATTTAATGAAAAGGTGTATTAATTTGGTTTTTGGCTGTAGTGTGTTATTTCCACCTTAGATATGTCCCCCATGATTAATAAGAACATTTTACTTGTTAATATGTAATTAAATATTTGGTTTACTACATTATTTTTACTTACAGGAAAAGCGAGATGAATTAGATAGTTTGATTACAGCCATAACAACTAACGGAGCTCACCCAAGCAAATGTGTCACAATCCAACGTACATTGGATGGTCGTTTACAGGTGATTTTATACTCATTTTTTAAAACAATTGCCCAGCTAAATGTTTCAACTAACATACACTGGTTTACAGGTAATATTATACACTTGCAATATTACACCTCTTCCCAAATCACACTAAAATTCTTTCTTAGTGTAAATGTATGATTGTAATTGTTGAAATTAGTATTTAGGCATTTTACTGAATAATATGAAACAATTTTATTCTATTTTGAATTAATATTGGGTATTTACAATTTTATCAACATTTGTATGTGAAAGTAAATTTTTAACAGTACATTTTTGTAATCTGAGGATAAATGTTTCAAATGACAAATCCCACATACAGTTATACTTTTAAATATGCTTTGAAATCAATATATACATGTGTGCAGAAGTCTCTAAACCAGAAAGGAATAAGACTAAGTGATTAGCACCATAGCTTAATTGATAGACAGTTCACCTAGTCAACAAGAGATATTTGTTTCCTTGATCATAATTCACTGGATTTCTGCTTTTGTAGATACAGTATATTCAATTATGCTTTTTTATTTGTATGCTTCTGGATCTCTAATATCTTCACATGTAAAACTGACAAAAGTGTTTGTACTTTTAAATAATTTGTGACATTTTAACGAAAGTTGTTGTTTGAGAGTTATTGGTGAGAAACTATATATTTTTAGAATTTTGTTGCACTATACATATATTACAGGCAGAAAATTTCTTATACATTACTAGATTTAAAGGATTTACAGCTTAATATGAATTAATTAAAGGCCTTTTTTCATTCCTCTGTTTGCCGAGCTGTAGAACAAGAACACTTGCACTTCATTGACTCGCATTTCAATAAAACATGCCGTCCAATCTACAATTTATAGATGGGCTGTTCTGTCATAAATTAGTTTGATAGTGCCTGCCTTTTATATGATTACATATTTACTGTAAAGCATTTCCCCTATGTACTGTACATAGACCTACTGAATATATGATGAAATAACTAGAGCAGCTGCTTATGAATTATTGTAAATCAGTATTATTTAATTTCACAGGTGGCTGGAAGGAAAGGATTCCCTCATGTTATTTATGCAAGGATTTGGCGTTGGCCAGACTTGCACAAAAATGAGCTTAAACATGTGAAGTATTGCCAGTTTGCATTTGATCTTAAATGTGACTCAGTTTGTGTCAACCCATACCATTATGAGAGAGTTGTTTCACCAGGAATAGGTTAGTCCTTGCATGATGATAATAGAGAAAGCTTTGAGGCTGGATTTTGATTATTGTTATGTTGAGATTTATAGATGTTTATTATTGTTATATATATATATATATATAATCGTGAGCTGTAAATAAATCTAATAATTAACTGATTTATTATATCCACACATTGTGTTTTGCTATAGATGGTTTTGATGTAAATTACTTAAGATGATAACTTGGTGATTGATTCCCATACATGCAGATTGACTAATGTACTCCTGAAAGAGAATGTTTTGGGGGAGAATTTTTTTTCAAATTGAATTCTGCTTAGTCTACGTATACTTTTCTCACATTGTACCCACTGAAGTTAACAAAATAAAATTGTGTGGACGGACTAAATAAAGTCCTGTCCCATATAAAAATGAAACTGAACCTTGGTGAATAAATTATTTTTGCTAATTTATGTTATGTAAGTTAGCATTATTGTCTTTAACTGTACACTGAGGTATCTGCCACTGTAAAAGCATATTTTATAATGGATTTATATATGATTAATGAAAACCATTATCCTAATTAGGAAAATACATTATTCATCTGTTTCAAAGTTTTTGTCATTATTACCTATGTAAAATAGTTTCTTATGCCTCAGTGTTGAATTAATTTGTTTCATTCAGATTTATCCGGTTTATCATTACAATCTGGCCCGAGTCGACTTGTGAAAGATGAATATTCAGCTGGTGTTGGTGGAGGAACTGGAATGGAAGTAGATAATGATGTTGGGGTCAGCCACACAGTTTCCCAAACAATACAACATCATCCACCTCAGCCCCAGCCTCAGTTCCCACTTAGTATTCAGTCACAACCAACAGGTAATTCATAATTTTATTAAACCTTATGGTCAATAAACTTACCAAAATGTTTAATGTTAACATTGAATGTATTTCTGCCATTGTCTGAATAGGTCATCTGGCAGTAATGGGCTTATTCTTTTTCAGCACATTGTACTTTAATTAAAATGGAATTTGATTTATGTTGTCAAAACTCTGTATGAAAGCTTTGCAGCGGTAAATTAATAGGAGATATTTGTTTATTGCTCTTAATTTTTTAAATATTTACTCTAAAAAGCTTTATTTATTTTTTGTCTTAAAAATTAAAATTTTTGATCAAATATTGTTTAGAAAACAATTACTTTTTTATTTTTATTTGGATTGTCTTTTATTTCATGTATTTGATTTTTCTTTTTTTTCCCTTTTTCTTGTTTGAAGTATGTAGCAAGTTTCCTACTTCCCCGTGCCCAACAGGTGATGTTTCCTTATTTGGAGCTCCTGGAAGGAGCACAAAGTTGGAGCCTCCACCAGAACCATGCCCACGCTCTACATGGCTCCCCACTCGACTAGCCCATCGTAAGGCTTTTATGTTTCTTGAAGTGGGGGAAATATTAAAGATAAATGTAATATTTTGACTGAAGAGTAATATTGTTGTTAAATTTGCAAAATCTATTATAGTATATAGATCCTCCATGACTGCGACAGGTATTAAACCCAATTTTCTTCTTTTATATTCACCAAGCTGTCCTCAAGTCATAAACGTATGAACTAACATTTTGAGCACAATGCTAATCATTATTTAATTTATTAATAATATAGATCATAATATAATATTAATTTTTAAATATTTAATAAATTGGCCAATATGTCAGAGGATCATTATGCATTTAATGCATTAAAAACTTCATTTATGATGTTTCTTCTGCTGTTTTAGACTTCATAATAATTTTCCTCCTGGAATTAAATTAAATATATAAAATTACATATCCAGAATTTTAATATTTTATCACAGGAGTCCTAACATTAGGCCATGAATAACATAATTAAGTAAACGGTAGTTGAGCGTGAGCTTCAGGTCTATAAAAATAATTAATTTCGTAGCCTTCATTGATGAGTTTCAGTTGGCAGTGTTTTTTCTGTTCTTTATTGGCTTATTTAAAAATACCACTTTTTACAAACTCTCTTCTTACAACAATGATGAAGTTCATTCTTTTTGCTCTTGAGCACACATTCTGTTTTGCCCAATGTCATATAGCACTGCAGATATAGAATTGTTGAAGAGAGATTTAAAATTTTTTGTGAAAGTTACGCATTTTTAGATTGATTTCAATAATTACTGTTTTGTGTTGTTTGCGTTGTTTGTCATTATCATTTTCCCCTTTGTGTAAGATTTTATTAACACATTGAACGCCATGGTGGCAGACACTGTATCAGTTCAATTGTGCCCATGTTGAATACCGGTTGCTAACACAACATACCTAACTTTGAATTTATGTTTTGACCCCTCTTCTATGTGTTGTGTATAAAATTCTATTCAGCTTGGTTGACTGAGCTCTTCACAGTATAGCTGTAACTTGGCATGGCACCAATTCATTTGCACTGTGTTGGACACCTATGGCTGACACATGAAAAAGCTTAATTATATTACATCATAGTTTTCTGACTTACAATAAAAAAAAGATGGCCAAAAAAGTCAGCATTAAATATATAGCTTACTTATTAACAAAAGTCACTTTTAATTTACATATTGAGACTTCTTCAGGTTTAAAATTTAGCAATACATTATATTTCTCCTTGAATCCCTCAGTCAAAAAGAGTATTGAATTTACAAATGAAGAATTTGGTGTTGTGGACCATCTCCAGCAACAGTTTCGTCCAAAGTGAATTTCGGTCCTACTGTAACTGTTGCTGGAGATGGCCTCTGACACCAAATTCTTCACATGTAAATTCAAGTCTTTTCGACTATGGGATTCAAGGAAAAATATAATGTATTGCTAAATTTTAAACCTGAAGAAGTCTCAAAATGGAGATGAAACAATGCTTTTGTTAATAAATAATTGTGTATTTAATGCAGACTTTTTATTTATTGTTAATTGTATTACATCTAATCTAAGAAATAAAAACCACAAAAACAATTTTTTTAAATTTTATAAAAATTCTGTCAGCATTTAAAGTGTTAATACACAACTACTTGTGAATAATTTGAATGTTATTTTTATTGCCTATATAGATTTTCTTTACTTTTACACATTTCCTTAATCTTGTACACATAAAATATTAAATGTTGCTATATTTAATACACTTTGCAATTGTAAATATATTACCATCCTGGTTATGCTCAAGCAAAATGCCTCCAAAAATTGCAATTCCTAAAAAATAGTACAGTAATGCATAATTCTACACACAAAAATTTTCTCACAGAACCTTAGAAAATGTCCAACTTTGAAAAAGTAGACAAAGCTCTTCATGTCTGGCATTGAGAAATATCATGCATTTGTCTGGCTTGATACTGCAAGGAAAAGCTTAAATGTTGGTTGAGTTTTTAGGTGAAGAAGGATAAGATTTAGTGCAAACTCTGGGTTGTCGGATACGTTTAAAAACATGTTCATGGCTAAACAGAAACACCTGAAACGACGTCACCCCCTTCAGCTTAGTTAACTGGAGCTTGTATTGTATTGTATAATTTAGCAAATAATGTATGGTTCCAATTTTCATATTGAATGTAATAAATTACATATAAATGAACAAATTTTAGTGTAGAGAGAATATTTGGATTTTAGTTAAGAAGTTCAATATCTGCATCACATTTAATTAAATAGATTCTGTGTCTAATTCTTTACCATTTGTGAAATATTCTACAAATTTTTATTATAGTTGCTTTTGTTGCAAATGTGCTATATTGCTACTCAACCTACCTCCCGAGTATGTTGTTCTTCAGTTGTTTAAATGAAGTATAAAAATTAAAATAGAAAAATATTATCCTTAAACTCAGATCTACATTGATGAGCCAAAACTTTGGGACCACACACACATGTGGGCTTGTGACATGTATTTATTTACATGAAAATGGGATATCCTTTGACTTAAGAGAATTTGACTAAGGGCAGATTTTTATGATGCCTGGGAATTTGCATTTTGGAAACTGAATAATATTAAATTAACTGACAGCAATTGTGATAAATTAAAACATGTGTGTGATTCTGAATTGTTAATGTATATTTAATATTTTCAACAATTTTTTTTATGATTGACTTATAACTTGAAATAAAAATAATCAGACTTGCCATATATATTTCCCTGGATACATTTTTCATTTGAAATCTTCTAGAAACAACTTTTGCAGCCAATTTAAAGTTTGTTTATTTTCAGCTTCTGCATCTCCAGTAAGTGCCCACACCTTGGTTCATGTCTCTACATCTAACCCATCTCCTAATAATCCCATTGTGGCTGCACAACCATCAACAGCTGTATCCGTACAGCCTGCAGGAAGTTCTGGACCACTAGTATCTCCAACACAACAGCAGACAGTACCAGTAACTGCAGTTCCATCACCATTTTTTAGTACTGACAGCCTGTCGCCAACAGCTGATGCACTCACTGCAACTTTAGGTTAGTTTTACTATCTTCATTTTTAAATTTCATTATGAATAAAATACATTTATAATTTGCATTACAAACAAGAGTATTGAAGTATTTAATTATTTTTTCATATACAACAAATATATCTAGAACAGCGTGTGCTCCCTTCATGACCAGTAACATAGCATTCATTGGACTGCAAAATTGTTGAAAATTTGTGTTGCATGGGAAATGTAAAGTAGTAAAGTTGACTACAATAATTTTTAATAAAATAATGTTTGTAAACTGATGGAACAAGAAAAAGTTATTAATAATGGTATTTAACCTTCTAATTTATATCAAATAATTGCAATGACTTGATAAATTTAAAACTTTATAGTTTTTTATGTTTAAATGTATGTTAAATGTCTAATTATATATAACAATTAATGGGGAAAGGACAGAGAGATAGAAAGAAGGTGACTTACCTGAGGTTCATAGATGGTAGACACCTTGTGAGGTTTGGAGTACTTGAATTTTCGGAGGCACTGTCCCCATCATCAGAAAGTTAGGAAGACATTTCCAGTGATCGACGACTGTCCTTTCTCCATTAATTGTTTTAATTAACATGACAATGTCATTTCCTGACTTATATTTATAATTATATATATATTGTCATATATGACGAATGTCATATAGATCTCATTTGTTTGCCTTGTTGAGATGGAGTATTTGTCAAATCTTTTACAATAGGCATTCTGTTGGAAATTTATTACTCCATCCAGTTGAGTGTTGTGTAAGCTTTGTAGTTGTGTTTGTAGTAACCACAATGTTACCTCAGTGTAAGGGCAAATGAAAACTCCATTGGAAGTTGTCTGAGGCCCTCAAAAATTTGACATAGTAGATTGGATATTACTGTGTAATGATGTAGGCCAGATAACAAATGTATTGTCGACATATCGGAAGAAGTATTTTGGTTTTGTATGAAGCCTGATCTTCAATTCATTGCTACACCATCCACTTGTTCGTAGAATTAGCCTTGATATTTAAAATAGGTGGTAGTGAGTATGTGTTTAAATAGATCTGATCTACTCTTAGAGAACAATCCATCCAGTAATTGGATTGTGTCTGCAGCAGGTACTCAGTTGAACTAGAAAACCACCATTTGGCCCTCAGGTTCCACTTCCAATTCTTCTAATGACTGCACAAATTCAACAAAATTCTTTGCATGATGTTCAGTTTTATTAACTACTGTACTACTGTAAAAATTTGGCCAAGTTGTAAGTAGGAAAACGAATATTGTTTACAATTGGTCAAAGTGGAACACCTTTGTGGATTTTTCATAATCCGTTGATTCTTGGTGGTGCTGGAGCCTTCTGGTGTAAACCTTCAATTGTTTCTTTTGAAGATATGATGCATTTAACATTGCATTGTTTTTTTTTCATTATTGCAAGTATCAGTATTTCAAATTTTAGAACACCACCTTTATCTCAGCATCTTAGAAGAAAGGCCAGACTAATAAATCTGCATCTTCTTGGAAGATTTGATTTGCTTAAACTCTTTCTCACCATAGATGTAAGTAATCAAATGACATACATTTTCCCAGTAAAAGATTCTCAATTAATCAACTGTGTGAAGTCAGCATTTGAACACATGTTTTGGCAAAATTAATATCTGCTGTCATCATCTGCATAGTGCATACTGTTGAGTCAAGTTTCCCCTTTATATAGGTCCCAGGTAGTTTACTGCATGTACTTTCGAATGAAATTGCTCAAGTTCTGCAAAATTTTGACTTTCTGTGTCCTGATTGGTCGAATTATTCACTGCCACTCTTTATTAAGTCATTACACTAGGAAAGCATATGTTATTTGATTACTAAAGGTTTGTTGTAATTGCATATTTCCTTGGAATTTAATATTTAAGTTTCATTCTTTGCAAGTTAATTACTTTCTATTTGTTGATAAACTTTTCTAATGAAATAACTGGCATATCAATATTCTGATCAATACAGTATCTTGATATATGTATTTTTATTGCCTACATTTATACTCATTATTATTCATTAAATAAAATAATCATATTACAAATTCATTTCTCACAGCTGTGCTTGAAGAGGAGGTTTTGGTTGAAGGTACATTAACTTATTTATTTTAATTCATATTCCTCTTTCATTGATACTTGATACATTGATTTCAACAGTTCAAGCATTATTCTGATGTGGGTTTTGATTACCTGTATTGGTTAACTGGAGATGTGTGAAAGTGGCAGTATAAGCTGAGAAATTGAAAAATAAAGAAATCAGAAGTTATAAATGATCTGATAAGCAGTGGAAGTAAAAAACCAACTTGAGACACCAAGTAAATGTTAGTTCTCCAAGTAACTCATCATAATTTTGTCTTAATAGCTTCTTATTTCAAGGAACAACTATCTGGGTGTTTTGGTTAATCACTCAAATATTGGCAATGAAAACATGAGAGATAAATATTTGACATATCCTTTATGATAGTGAAGATATTGTCAAGTGTACTTTCCACATCATAAATAATAATATTGATGTAGGCCACTTTGTTTTGACAGCTTGCTCTGCTATCTTTATTAGTCCACATTAAGATGATCGTCCAAACTCAATTGATGTCGACAAAACTGACAAAAAATCCTGAGAAAAATTTCTACAACTACTACACTTTGAAAACCTTTATCCTTTAAGAATATTGACTTTGAAAACCAGTCTTGTTTAAATATATGTAATCCCTCTGATGCAACAAGATATAAGCTTATCAAATCCTTTATAACAACTAATTTTGGTTTGAGATTAATTTACTTTGTTCTAAGCTTTATTTTCAAAAATAGTTATCCAACGATATGGAATTTAGTTCAGTAAACTTTTTATGTGGTCAGTTCTAGAATTGAATGTTACTACAGTATGTATTGTGTGAGATGAATACAATTTATTGTGTATTCTGCCTTTCACTGCTCCTACTAATCAATTCAAATAATGAAAAAACCCCAATGAACTCCACACTGAATTCAATGTCATTTTTTGCATGTTAATTAATACAATAACTTCTGTTTGACTTTAGAAAGATTATAATTTTATAAAATAAATCAGACAGTTGTTAAGAAAAAATACTCTCAGAAATATTGTGAACCAAAATCAAGTTAAAATTTCCCATCTACAAATCACACAAAAACTTGAATTTGAGAATTATTTAAAGAAGAAATAAAAATGTACTCTTATCATAGCTTGCTATTAATGTTATATGAATAGGAAACGGAACATTTGGAAGTTTGAACAATTCATATGTAAATTAATTTTGACACTGCAATAATCATACAGCTACTAATGTCGTAAACCATAAAATTTAAATTGTATACAGTGTTTGTATTTTTTTCCATTGCGACATCATAGAGACATAAAATTGATTACATTGAACCATACTTAACATTTTCACTAACACGACTTTATGCTCACAGGCAGCAGTCAGCAAAGTCCAACTGCTCCAGTTTCTCCACATTTGCAGCAAAATGGCTTCAATAATGCTCTCAGCAGTAGTGGGAGCCAGCAGTCCTTTACTGGTGCTCAAGGCACTTGGACTGGAAATAATACTCTTACGTATACACAAAGCATGCAACCTCCAGATCCTCGTGCTCATCATCCAGGCTTCTGTAAGAATATTTTTTGTATATATAGTTAAGTTAAACCAATAAATGAGCTTTCCTTTAATCTCCATTGATTTGTCTCAATTCAAGGTTCATTTTAAATATTCTGATACCATAATTATGGAACTTTTTTTAAACCCCACATTTTAAAAGTAACTTGAACCATTTTGGTGTTGCTTCATTTGTAACAGTTTCTTTCAATAACAACGAAAACTAGTTTCATTTTACAAACACTTTCATATACCTAAAAATTTATTTTTGTTCTGGTACATTAAAAAATTACCCAATTCACATATTATGCATTTATGAGTTGACAATTATTGAAAGCAAAACATACAATGTATTTACATCAATTTATGGTAAAAACTACATTCTGTAAATCAAATAATAGAAATAAAATCGGCGGCAAAAATATTTTAAACCGGTAGATCAATGTTGTTTAATAATAAACAAGTCAGTCAATTCATTGATAAATATTGTTGATACTATTTCTGTTGAATCTAAATGAAATTTTATCCCTTTTTCAAGCACTCAACATAAATGTTAAATCTATTTTTTAGTGTTATGGTCATCTCTTGTCCTTTTCTCATTACTTTGTTAAAATTTACGGTCTACATTTTTTACTCAACCCTTTTCCTGTGTTGAAGGGGTAACTAACTTGCATAGGGAGTGTCACTGTCTCAGTAATACACAAAACTATTTGTCCAATGCCAACATCAGTTGTTTTTGCATTATTTTTTTATCCCTTCTACTTTCATCCATAAGGGTGTCTTACCACAATAGTCTTTGTTCTTAGATTGTAAGTAATATGTACCAAGTTTGGTTGTAATCTAAAGCTGTCCTGTATAGGACTTTGTATTCTGTCAGGGTTGCTTCTTTTCATCTAAGTAGAAAATCAGTATAATGACTTGTTGAAAGTGGATTTCGCCAGTAAATATATTCTACTCATTTACCTGTACAATATGAAAGTTAATTTTCACACATACCTCATTTCAGTTATGAGAGCTTCCTATTTATAATATCTGCAATAAGCGTACTTGTTGCAGCTAAAACACAAGCAGTGAGTATTTATTAACCCATCACTTCTAAATAGATATTAAGATACAGGCGCTGCAGGAGTTTTCTCGCAAGCACTTCACCCGAGAGTGACTGTGGGGCTCACCTGATTGTCGGGAATGCCTTGCACCCTGTTTTTTTTTAAATCAAAGTTCTCACATGCTGAGACACTTTCACCTATTTTAGGAGGTATATGTACTGGGTTCGTAGACCTTGGGCACATGGCAAGAGTTGTCTGCTGATCCCATTGGATCAGTCGGCCAACTGCCTCCTGAAACTGGTATGGACATGGAGAAGGGAATGCTGCGACCCCACAGCAAACTCGTCTCCTGTCATTCATAAGAGCATGAAAATAGTACCCAATGCTTGACCTACCTGATGCAGGTTTTCCCTGCATCTCTTTAGGTGAAACACCGGGTAGGATCCTTAAACCATAGCCCAGGGACCCTAGTTAACCGTTGGCTACCTTGCTCTACCTTCCGCATCCCCCCTTTTTAATTCCCTTTCAATGCTATTAAAGGGGATCACCCTCATGTAGCTTGTTAACCTCCCCCCCCCCAAAAAAAAGAAAGATATTAAGGCTTCTGTAGTTATTTATATTTCTTTTAATAAAGCTAAATAAACTTATTTTAACAGACAAAACAAAATAGAACTAATTTACAATTTGGGATATTCTGATGTTTCAATTCTGGTTTTGCATCTTACTCCAGTAGCTTAAAGTAAACTGACAAAATTTGCAATTTAATTACTGTTTCACCTGATTGCAAATCTGAAAACAATTTGGTTTGAGAGTTCACTGGAAAAATCTTCAACTTTAAATAGAAAGAAAAAGTTGACATTAAGCTGAGCTGCTGTGGTGTAGTGATGTGCATCACTGTCTTGCATCACAGAGGTCTTGGGTCCAAATCACAGCATTGGCATGGATGTTTGTGCTTGTCATGGTAAAAAAAATGAGGTTAATACTGAAGGAGAATTGCTAAGTGGACAGTGTGCCACTCCGAAATATCACTTGCATGGCCTTAGTATAGTAATTACATATACACTCCTGATTTTAAAAGTTGTAACAGCATAAAAGAACCATCAGAATTCAATCAAAATTATTTCACATATTGCTGATATAGATGAATGATTAACATTTCAGAACAATTGACATAAATACATCAGCATGCATTTCTTGCTGTGAATTAACTTCTCAGGATGCATATAGAGAATTTATTGGTGATGGGTAAATGTTGGAAATTTGGTTACTTCTGCTTCATTTTTTTAATCCTCCTTCAAGGCCAGTGGGAAGTTTGTTTGTGGTGCCTGTGTTAAGCTTGCTAGAATAGGATGGCTATCCCTCCTTGCAAAATGACTCTGACCACATATGTGCTGAAAGGAGAAATGCGCACAGTCAACCAATGTCGGCATTTTGGGGAATTGGTACCTTCAGGTGTGTGGGGGTCTCAGGTTTACCTTCAGAGAAACCAAAGCCACCTGGTGGTAGCTTGTCCACATCCCAGGCCAACTCACATTGGATTTGGACTGATGGATCTCTGAGAAAAAATGCCAGTGGAAACCAAACATTGACTGAATTAATGTTATACAACTACCACTTTCAACCAAATTAAATCATGATTTGTCGAAATACATTGTTTTGTCATTATAACACTGCACATACTCTTTTGCATTGTAACCCAAGATGTGAATCAGTTGAAAGAGTGTCCTTGCAGTTATCATTTTTCAAGGTGAACTTCAGACAGAGAATGCATTTAATATTGCATCTGTTGTAATGCTCCACTGTTGTACTAACACTTGGAATGAAGTTGAACAGTCACATATGGTCATGGAGTCATTGAAATTTGTGATTCATTCTCAAAGGTTTTGTCTTTAGTTCTATTTGTTTACTGCTTCCACATGTGTGGATATGGTATGATGTCTTACACAAGCAGCATTATGATAAAGAAAATCCAGCTTCACACAGACCAGCTTATTAAAACTCTGTTTCTAACTTTTTGACAGGATATAGTAACTCTGGAATCTATGAATCGTGCACTGTTGACTTGGCTTAAGTGCCTAACACCACAGCCTAATGGTCACGTCTGGACTGTAAAATACAAAGTCATAAATTTTACTTTAGGTACATGTTTACCATGCTCTGGATTACATTTAATGTATGTTTAATGTGTCTATCGACTTTCTCTAAAAGTGATACAGCGTTGAGTTTATTACAGCTTTCACATATATTTTGATTTAATTTCTATATACTGTTAATGTCTACAATTCATTATACTCTTTAGAATCCACTTTTATTATAAATTTTATGTATTCCTTATGTGTTAATGCTGCAGGGGGACATAATGCCAGTCTAGGATCTGATGTTAATTTAACTGGTCTTCTGTCTACTCAACCAGCTCCTGAGTATTGGTGTTCTGTTGCATATTTTGAATTAGACACTCAAGTTGGAGAAACATTTAAGGTGCCTTCATCTTGTCCAAATGTTACTGTTGATGGGTATGTTGATCCATCTGGTGGTAACAGATTCTGTCTGGGTGCTCTAAGTAATGTGCACAGGACAGAGCAGAGTGAGAAAGCAAGGTAATGTCATAAAAAATTTCTTTTGTATATTCCACATCCATGCTGTATTTGTAATTAAATAATGTTTAATCAAAACTACAATTTTTACAAAAATTTGTTATTTTAATTTATATTTCTATGTGCAACACAAATCTCTAAAGGGATAATAAACTTAATTAATTTTCTTTTTAGCAATATACCAACATATTTCCTTTTTATTGATTTGTTGTTAAATTGTTTTGCAGACTGCATATTGGGAAAGGAGTTCAATTAGATCTGAGAGGAGAAGGAGATGTTTGGCTTAGATGCTTAAGTGACCATTCAGTATTTGTACAAAGTTACTATTTGGACAGAGAGGCAGGAAGAGCACCTGGGGATGCTGTGCATAAAATATATCCCAGCGCTTATATAAAGGTAATTTTCAGCTTCGTTTTAAATCATTTTCTAAGCATCCATTGCTTAGAAAATGACTTTCTAGTGACTTTAGAAATAAACTCAAAATAATTTGCTTTTTAGATTCAGACAGTATTAAATTGTAAATATATTGTATTGTAACACTTATCAAATATAATATCTTTTTTAATCTCTGTTCACAACAGGTGTTTGATTTGCGTCAATGTCATAGACAAATGCAACAACAAGCAGCTACCGCTCAAGCAGCAGCAGCTGCTCAAGCAGCAGCTGTGGCTGGTCACATACCTGGACCTCATTCTGTTGGAGGAATTGCCCCAGCAATAAGTATGTAATATTGGATGTAAAATATATAAATTAATTTTCATATTTACAATTGTGTTTAATGAATTGTAACAAAAGAGTTATTATTATTCAACTAGAATATATTTGTTTGATAAGGAAAATAGGAGTTATAGATTCATTCTGAATTTGATTTGTACAGTCCAAACCATAAAACTTATCTTTTCACAATTCATAATTTTTTAATGCTCAAATTACATACTGTATATTTATTTTGTATTATAAACTCAAATATGGAGGTTTGTTTGGTCTAGTTTTTTATTGTATCATCAGCCATTAAAATCTGTTTTCATTGCAGGTTTAAGTGCTGCAGCTGGAATTGGGGTGGATGATTTAAGGCGATTATGCATTCTGAGGCTAAGTTTTGTAAAAGGATGGGGGCCAGATTATCCTCGGCAGTCTATCAAAGAAACACCATGCTGGATAGAGGTAAGAAAATTCACAGATAACTACTTTTATAGTGGTAAAGTTGTACTATTTTTAGTAATTTGTTAAGATTTAAGAAGCTGCTGAGATCACTGTAGCCATTGTGGAATTCCTCTTCAAAAGGCAGAGTCACCAACTTCTCTACTCATTGTTTTCTCTATGGGGTGACCTTCCCAAAATTTTGTGGAGTGTCACCATTGTGTTAGTATTTAATTTATGCCTGACTATGTGTAAGCTGGCAAAGGCCCAAGACTCATCATTGCCAACATTCTGATCTTTAGTCCCTTTCCCGTGCAAACTGCAGCAGGCAATTTATTTATGAGTCGTCGGTTAGCCGATCACTGGAAATGTCTTCCTAACTTTCTGATGAAGGGGGCGGTGCCTCTGAAACTTCAACAACTGCAAACCTCAAAAGGAATCTACCATCTATGAACCTCAGGTAAGTCATCTACTTTCTGTCTCTCTTTCCTTTCCTTATTAATTGTTTTAATTAACAGGGCAATGTCATTTCCTAACTCATATATATTTAAATTTTCGGAGGCTCTGCCCTCTTCATCAGAAAGTTAGGAAGACATTTCCAGTTATCGGCTAACCAACGATATATATAAATATATAATACTACATTATAGTTACTGCATTACAGCAGTGTGAAAACAATTAAGGAAGTTAAATAGATATCTGCAAAAGGAGTCATAGTTCACTTAAGTTTACTGACAAAAAATTTCTCTCATCTAATATAAGTTTGGGGTCTAGGAAATCATTTCTTAAAGGTTTTGTGTGAAGTGTACCATCATATCAGAGTGAAACTTTGACAATCGGCTGTGCAGAACAGGAAAGAATAGAAGCCTTTGTAATGTAGTGCTACAATTGAAAGCTTAAAGTCATATGAATAGGTCTAGTCACAGATCAGGAAGTCCTGAATAGAATAGACTCTTAGACAACATATGAGGCACAAAGGACTCGTTAAATTAGTTTTAGAGGAAAGTGTGTGGAGTAGGAATAGACGAATATGTTAAGCCAGTCAGTATTTATGTGGGTTGTAATAGTTATTCAGAGGTGAAAAGATCAGTGAAATATAGAGTGTTGATTTAAACCAGTTTCTGTCTAACACTACAACAACGGATGTATTTTATGGATAATTATGTAAGACATTAATAATACTACAGTGGCCAATATTTTGTGACTCATAATATGCTACATTTCTAATTCCATCTACTTAGCATGCAATAGTGCCTAATTTTTAAAACAACCCAGTTGACAAATTTGTAACATGAAAGCAGTTTTCCTTCATACATATTTAAAATAAATTTAATTTTAGGAATAACCACACATGATGACAGTATTTTATGCAGGATCCTGTGGTAGTCTTTGCAGTTTAATGAAAGGACACAAATTTTGGTTTTATAATATATAATATATAAAATGAAATTTACAATTACTAAATGGTTCAAATTTATTTTAATATCTTTACATATGTTGCCCACTTACCGGTGGCAGCTTATACGCCATGGCTGCAAGACAATGTAGCTCAAGGAACAATCAGTTTGTAGACAAAACGTGTAATACAGGGTAGCAGAAGAGGTATGCTGTGCATATGCATTTGTCATTACAGACAGGATTCTTGAGTTATAATGAAGCACAAATGTATTACTGGAGGGAGCATGCTGCAAGGCAGGTAGTTTAAAGTCTTTGAAATTAAAGAAGAAATTCACACTCTTAAAATACTAATCATAAAGGTTCTTAAAATTATAGAACACTTAATTCTTCCTAAATGAAACACCAACCACCACCGTAAGAAAGCATTGCAACTATTATTGCTGTAACTTGTAGGTTAACTGTCTTGGCTTTAGGAAACTCAAAATGGATGGTAGATTTCTTTATCATGACAGTGCCTGCTGTATTATATGGATGGTTGATGAAGTCAGTTGTATCTAAGTAGGATTTATTTGCGAAGTGTGTTTCTCCTATTAGCAGCATATTTACTGAAGTGTTATGAAAGAATATTTCTGCCTCCAGCAGTAGGCCCTTGGCATTCCACTGTGCTATTTTTATAAATTTAAGGAATTTTATTGACCATTGTAAAGAGCACGTTCAATATTATGCTGTTTCATTTGCCTTATTTCCTGGAACATTTCACATTGTGTTAATTTCCTATTGTTCTTACATTCAAGATTAAATTGTGTTCTTTTGTTCTGGTACCTATTACTGCGTAACATTTTATTGTACTGGAAATGTTGGATCTGGTTTGATGGTATTGTTGCTGAATATTTATTTTGTTGATTGTACTTTTCTCTTTTTCAACAATCTGTGATATAATTTTCAGCCTCTGTAATTTGCCATGTGAGCAAACCATATTTTGGTACAACTTCTTGACTTTTTTACAGTTGATAGTATTGTGTGTTCCTTCACATTTTACATGTGAATGGCTTGTTTTCATATCCCATATTGTTTACTTTAAAGTTTCAATCTCTTCTTCATTAAATTGGCTAAATTTATTATTGAAATGAATATTGTAATTGTTTGAGAGATGTATTGTCCTTTTATTGAGTTTGAAATTTTGCCACTGGTGCAGTCAGCGGGGTCAAATTAGGTGGCATGCAAATACTATTTAATTTTTATAACCTTTTGTGATTCTATTGCAAAGGTCTTACCTGTAAAGAAAATACAGTTCTACACTCCCAAAACTTCATGTAACAATCAATGTAAATAAATTGAGCAAATAATGCAGGTTAATGATTATACTTCTTATATATAACATAAGTAAATTTATATAAACATATTATTTCAGGTTCACCTCCACAGAGCTTTGCAGTTATTAGATGAGGTCCTTCACACCATGCCTATTGATGGTCCTAGAGGTATTGAATAAGATATTGCCACCTCACTCCTTCAATTTCACTGCCTTTTCTGTATTTTTTTTTGTCTTCATTGTAGAATACCAAATGCATACTTGGTTCTACTTTCATTCATTCCCTTTTTTATTGTAATCAACAGAAATGGATAAATACAATGCTTCTAAGTAATTGTAGAATAAATTATTAGATTTTGGTTACCAACAATATTCTGTTTATATATTGATAAAGGGTCTGCCATTGATTAATGCAGCTAAGCATTGTCTATCACTTTATTAAAACTTTTAATTTGGTAAAAATATTATCAGGTGTTCTGTTGTCTATAGACAAGGAAATCATCAGAGAAGGAAGAAAATCCTACATTTAGGAGAGTAAAATTTGCTGTCTTCAAGATGAAATACAGGGATGAGAACTATGATCTTCTCTGATGAATTTCCATCAGTGATGTATTTTTCAATCATATATACATACCCCCTTCTTCAATCCTGGAATCATAATGTAAAGTCCATTTCTGTTCTTAGAATTGTGAACTCTATTTTCAATTATGTGCATTTCCTTGTGATATGTTACACTTTGTTTTGATTATGTGATCTTAAAGTTAAAGACAATGGCTGGACAATAAGGCTATTAAAATTTATAAATATTTAAGGTAATATTTACACATTTATATATTTCTGTGAAATTTATTTATATTTGAAGCACAGTTTTATGTATTTACTTTTATAAAGTTGTATTTGACATTTGTTTAAACAGTGCATTGTTGATATATTTTCTAAGATGCAATTAATCCACTTTTAAATAGGAAAGAAGTGTCCAACTTTTATTCATATCTCATTTGTTATGTAAAATTTAGGCACATTGTATGTTATTATTGTGTTAAAATTGCAATTGTAGTTATAAACAACAATGAAGTAGCAAAAGAATGTGCTGCTTTTTGGTTGTTTCTCTCCTGAATTCTGCTGTAAACGATTTTAAGACTGTATTTCTTCAGCAAACTATGAGAAGAATTACTGGAAGGTTCCTACTAAAGTATCTGTAGTGTTATGTGTATTATAAATATAATTCATAAATAGGGAACTTACTGCAGTAGTTATAATGGTCCATATATGTTCATGTGTAATTCATATAGCATACCTTATTGATAACTCTCTAGTGTTTTCCCTTAAAAGGATTAATGTAGCAACATACACTCTTGTTACAAGATTACAATAGTGGTTGTGTAGATTTGTGCCATTGTTTTATTTATAATGTTGCTGTGTTTTATTTTTTTTTGTAAAAAGATGTTTTGATGATTTGTATGGGTATTTTAAGGGCAAACCATAAAATATTTTGAAATCTTAATGTATTTAAGGGTGAAATATGCACTATTTTGCAAATCTATGTACAAGATATTTTGTTTTGATATATAAGTGACAATTTATATATGACATGCCTTCAGAGTTTCATATTTCTTACATGTTTGTAACATGTAATACAAAATATTTTATTGTAAATAGCATGAATTGCTTTGTTTTGTGAATACTTGTTGATATTAAGTTTAAAATTTTAATGGTTCAAAAGAAATATTTTAAAATTGTATTGAATGTATTTTGTAAATTGAAATCTTCAAATTAAATGTACACAACAATCTGTTATTAGCTTTCATATAATGCTTAAGAATTATATAAATGAAATAATTGTAGTGAAGTATTTTCTGCAACAGGGGAATATGTCATGTCTTTTCTGTGAAAGTGAAATTTGGCTGTGAGTTAGGAATAACTGAGCTTATAGTTTCAAATTTTGATTATAGATTAGATATAATAAAGACAAAACAATTTTCTGTAATAAACTATTGTTTTACTTATTATATGAAATGTTAGTCTTACTATTACCTTCCAATTTATGAAACTATAGTAAAGCTATGATACTAATTTTCCATTCATTATATATTTTGAAAAAATTTTATTTTTGATTTTCAATATACACTTTCTGAATTTTTTAAAGAAAGAAATACTCTCACTTGAGTTACAAAATCTTTTTGTTTTTTCAGACTTATTTGCTATCACTGATGCTGAAAGAGTTTCTGTTACCACATAATGCTGTCATCATATTTTCATATATTTCTCTTCTTTCTTTCTTAGCTGAATTAATTCAGGCCCTTTTCTATTCTATCCTATGTTGTTTTTAACTGGTTATGTGTAAAATATTAGGATGAATGAATGAGAAAGTATGAGATCTATGTACTTTTACATAAGCTTTTTCCATAATTTTATATTGTCATAGTTTATGAATTTTATATTTCTTATCTTTTAATATAATAATAAAATGCTAGAAATTGAATGACTTTAATTGACATCCAGTACCAATTTTTCGTTTTCATAACTGTGTTGTTTCTGAAACACTAAAACTATCTTGAACATCTCTTTTGTCTTTTGATATCAGAGGTAGGAATACCATTTAGGGAGTAATTACACACACTACAAAGTATAATAAACTTGTTTCTTATTTATGTCTAGTAAAAAATCAAGAAAAATTGAAGCACACTTTTAGATTAACCTTTTAACATTTTGATCAACAAATTGAAAAGAACCGTATAAATTTGATGAAGAGGTTTCTCTTGTCCAAAATTGTTACTGTGAACTTCAAATTTCTATTTAGTTATCGCCTTTCTGGTGCTGGCTACCATGCTGTTCAGACACTGTCTGAAGAAGGGAGTTAAAACTCTCAAAAACCAGTTTCTGTACTTCTGTGCCAGTTATCACCTTCTGTCAATTTAAGGTAAGACAATGACTTTTCTGTCTCTCTTTACCATCTTATTTATTAATTTGACTTTGTCATCATATATTTATATATATGACAATAAGGGCAGGAAAGAAAGTGTGTAGCGTGCGTATTTATTTATAATAAATTTAGTTCGTTAAACAGATATTTTAAGCTTGGGAGAATGAAAGAGAGAGTAGGCGCGCGTAACCATGGGGGTAGCGGTTTTCGACCATGGGCGAAGAAAGTTTTTTTTGGCGCGGAGGAAAATAACAGAGTCGGGTTTGAATCAGCCAGGGTGAGAGAGTAGCGTAGCTCACACGCGAGGTTGGGTGCAAGATCAAGGCACGTCCAAGCTGAAGTGTGTGTTTACGGTTCATTCGGAGTAAGAAACTCAAGAAGTCACGCCGGAGCGGTGTAAAGGTTACGAGGGAGAGGAGATTGAACGTGTGGAATTTTCAACCGACTACCAAGATCTAGAGGGACGCTGTGTCGACAAATAGTAAGTGCACACCTTTCATCCTCCTCTTATTTATATGTAAAAAATGTGTTTGTCAGTCTGCATGTGTCTCCTGAGAGAAAGAGATGCCTCGTAATTCCCCAAATTTATGATGCAATACATTTAAAATTGCATAAACCTTTACAAGAGATAGAAAGTAGGTGACTTGCCTGAGGTTCACAGATGGCAGCTCCTTGTAAGGTTTGGAGTTCTTCAATTTTTCGGAGGCACCGTCCCCTTCATCAGAAAGCTAGGAAGACATTTCCAGTGATCGGCTAGCTGACAACTAAATTGTTTTAATTAAGCTGATACACACACGCACATATTTATATATAGTAATTATCATTTTGCTATCCCTCCACATTTCAGCCAAGCTTAATGTAATAAAACATTAAAACCTGGGATAGGACGTGGGGAATTACCATAATAACGAAATGGAAAATCGCAACAACAAATTCACACAACTTGCGTAATAATTTTTATTGATATTTTAATTTTGTGTTTTTATATACATATTTGTAATAACTTAGTAATGTAGTTTAGTGTTAACACTTTTATTCTGCTCGTACCATTTGAAAAGCACAGATGCGAGTAAAATTTCTATTTATTCTGCCGCCGTTTGTTTGAAGAGTTGATGGGCTAAACAACGCGTTATCAGTTTCACCGCAATGGAAAGAAAACATTAATGTAGATTATATCAATAATTGTTTCACCAGTCTGTAACTTCCAATGAAGTTCATTTGTGTTGGCAAGGTCTGTATTTACAGATGAAGTCCGTTTTCGAAAAGTAATTTCACGAAAATGACATGGAACAATGTATGTGTATTCAATACCTATTTCGAATAAAGCTTCTATTTAAATTTGCACCTTTTAAATAACAATTTATTGTCTTGAAGACAAAGTTTGGTAATATGGAAGTCGCTGATTTTTGGATATTATTAAAGTATTGTAGCGCGATAGTTATTTTATTATTTCTTATGCCGTCTCTAATCCTCTGGGATGGATGGCTTTTGGACACGTAGGAATATAACATTGGAATTCCGTATACATAGTCCCGAGGAAATCGAGGGCAACGAAATGGTTAAATACTATGCGGTTGACTCAACCGATGGGGTTTCGTGGTTTAAAGAAAAATCTATTATTGAAGCTCAATTTCGAGGCTTTTGCACACGGCTGTGTGAATTATCATTCTGCTCTTGAAAGTGGACGAGTACGGATGGAAAGTGGAAACCGACGCTTGGTTCCGGACATATGAAGGTCAACGGTCGACTCTGAAGTATTCACCCTTTTACAGAGAGGCGACGCCACACTACAAAGGAGGTACGCTGTCAGGTTTCCAATCCTTAGCATCAATTTTATTCCTCGCCACCCTACAGGATGAATATCTTAAACTCGCCAGTACCGCTAAAATAACATTAATTCCATTTGCAACTTTGCTGGGTTTTCGGTTTCGTATTATAAAGCAGGTATCGTGCGAAAAATTAGCATGGATCAGGAGATGAGGGTAGCTGTATCCACTTTTATTCCCACATTTGAGAAGTCTAGTGCGAAACAAGCTGATCTACCCCATCAATTGATTTAATTATGCCCCTTCAAGGAATTGTTTGTGAAATTAAAATGCGCGTTCTTTTGTTAAGTTTTTAAACTATCCCAACCGCATCACAATCAAAATGAGCTCAATAGATCAATGTTTTGATTTGGGGCGTTGTGGAAAATTTGTGATACATAGACTGCATGAGTAACGCAGTGGTTCGCAAGTTGTCACTCCCTACTCCAGGCGGGAAAGAAAAATATTTATTTTTCAGATTCATATCAACTTCGATTACAATAGTCACAAGAACAAAAGCTAAACGGACTATGATACCAAACTTACAAGGAATATATCCGGGAAATATTTTATTTGTACAAATAGACATGCGCTCGTTAATAATCTGAATATTAGGGTCAGCTTGAAATGCGTCCCTAAGCATCCTAGAAATAAAAAATTAAATATAATGACATAGACAATAGTGTCTTTGAAATGAATAAATAAATTTAGCATACCATGGTTAATTACTTAATTCGAAACACTGAAAAGAAATAAAACATTTATCGACCAGTGTAAAGAGCATTTTCAATACCATTGTTTCATTTTCCCTCTTAGGGGATGAGTTATAACTTAAATTGCATTTTTAATGTCAAAATTACACCGGCTTAAAGCACAATATCGATTGTTTTCTGATTAGTTTTATGTGCTGCCCCTCCAAGCCCCACCCCTAAGAATACAATCCTTCCGATTAGGGACGGGGTTCAAATTAGACGCTATCAGTATCGGAGAAACCACTATCAAATTAATTGACCCAGAAATGTATATGTTGGAAACATTGGCTGTTTTAACTCGTTTAATAATTTCCACCCCCGCCGCGAGGGATGGTATCAGAGTCTTATCCCGACAGTACTGATTTTCGGATCGCAAAGATCTCGTGTACGAAATTTGGTTGAAATTGGTCCATTCGTTTAGATTTCTATGCGGAACATGCACACACATACAGGTAAATTTATTATAGAGAAGATTTATAGTTGAATAATAACAGTATTGAATGGAGAAATATAAAAAATTATTATTCTCGGTTGATGAGCGAAATGCTGCTTATAGATCAAATATTAATGTATAAATGTAAAACTAGATACACAAAATTTAAACTCCATATATATATTTAAAAGAATATAAAGATCTTTCGCGTCCTGATTGCTAAATATTTCCAAAGGTTTTGTGGCAGCAAATTCATTTGATATCAGTTCTGATTTGTTCTCTCACGCATCGACTCGTCTTGAATTTGTTCTTGACGAATTTTGGAAGTTGTCTTTCCGTCCTCTGTCGGAGTTACCCATGATGGAGGCCGGAAAGGCGTAGCTTGGAGTTCCGGTACTTTACAAGCTGCTACAATAACCTGAAATGTAATTAATTGTGAGAACTAATGAAGCAATATTAATAATATATTTTTAACGGAATAGGATAAATTGAATGGTACTGACAGCAAGATTTGGTACAGCGTGTTTATTCGATTATTCTCGTATTAGCTGTCAAAGAAATCAGTAATTCCCATCAAGAATTGCCTAATTAGTAATTCTACTTTCCACACAGTTTTTCAAATCGCATGTACCTTTGCAGTCTTGTTTTTATTTTAAATATTTACGTAATCAATGCACGAAAAATGTGTATTTTGTCGTTCTAAATAAAATAGGTAATAAAAAGCAATACCTTTTTAAGAGATAATACCTGTCGAATTTATGAAGTTGTGGTGATTTACCATTCAACGAAATTATTGAAATGATAGCTAATCTTTTAAGGCCGTTAATAGAAACAGTAAATGGCATGAATGTGGTCCTGGAGGAACATCTTAATTATTCCTATACCGAAGAGGACTTGGGCTCATAGATGCGAACAACACAGGGCAATCAGTTTACATCGCATGCATGCAAAATATTAACGAAAATAGTAAAGAGGAGGGTGGAGCGTCAAATAGAATGCCAGTTAGGAGATCAGTTTGGTTTTAGGAAGAATGTAGGGGCAAGAGAAGCAACATTGAATCTACGTCTAATTTTAGAAGAGAGGAACAGAAAACATTGTCCTACGCTCATGACATTTGTAGATTTAGAAAAAGCCTTTTATGATGTAAACTGGAAACACTACTAAGGATTTTGAAGAGGACTGGAATAAAATATCGAGAAAGAAGAGTTATTCATAACCTCAGAAGGTAGTCAGCAGTAATTAGAATTGAAGGGCAAGAAAAGAAAACAGAAATCAACGATGCAGTCTGTGTGGGCCATGCTGTTTAACTTGCTTATAGAACAGGCGATGAAGAAAGTAAAAATGAATCATACTGCAAGGAGAAGAAACAGAAACCCTAAGGTTTGCTGATGATATTGTGATATGAGCAGAGTCAGAGTGGAGTATTAGGGAAGTCAGAAGAAGACTTGAAAGCCCTACGAAATGGCATGAACGAGGTTCTGGAGGAATAGTATAATTTTAGGATTAATAGAGGCAAAACCAAGGTGAAGCGTAGTATGGGAAATAGTAGACTAGCAAACTGTGTTAGATTGGGAAGGAATATTTTGAAGGAATTCTGCTACTAATTACTAGGGGATGTTGAAGTATAGTAGACATAAAGAGTAGTATAGCACTGGCAAGGAAGGCATTCGAAATAAAACGTGGACGATAGGAGTTGCAGAAAGGAAAAGAATAGAAGTCTTTGAAATGTGGTGCTATATGCGAATGCTGAAAATCAGATGGCTGGAGAGAATCACTAACGAAGAAGTTCTAAACAGAATAGGGAAGAGCGAACAGGACGTTAAAGGAGAGAAGGGTACGAGGGTCCTGTAAAATTAGCATTAGAGGGAAGTGTGTGTGGTAAGAACAAGAGGGAGGCAAAGGATGGAACTCGCTCAGCAAATTAGGAAGGATGTGGGTTGTGCTAGTTATGCGGAAATGAAACTGTTTGCGGAAGACAGGTTAGCATGGAAGGTTGCATCAGACCACAACAACAACAAATTTGATTCTGTAAATCAATTCAACCAAGTCTTTATAACTCATAAGAAGACGAAACGGCGTTGTGTTTATTTCCGTAATACAAGTTTTTTGATCCATGGCCTCTAATAATTGCCAGATGTTCATTGTTTACAATACTTTTAACATAATATGCGAGTTTTGTTTACTCATTATTAAGATTTTTCTTCTTGATTAGACATTTTATTAATTACATAGAATTCATAGTAAATAACGTTTTTTGATAAACATGAACTTTAGAAAATTATATCCCAAGTAGAAACATTCAATATCGACGATTAAACGTTAAGGAGACTTGACTCGGAAGGAATACATTTCTAGTGCATTCAACAAATTGTAATGTTTCGGAGTGTGTAAAATTTTTCACAACTGATGTACTGTTACAAAATAAAATGGAAAAATATTAGTCATTAATTTTACATATCTTCGAAAGTAGAAACGTTTGGAGTTAACAATTTAACAAACAAGGAAGTTCAAGGATGAAGAAGAAAAGGACATCAATGCGATGGAATCCTAAGTATAATTAAATTTAAAATATCTAATTAGATTAGATTAGAGTGAGTCTAAAACCGCAAAAAACAAGAGGATTTTAAAGATACGCGCAGCTGATAACTTATAGAAATAAAAGTCATCGGGTAAATGACAAACAAAAAAATGTGAATCTGTAATTTGTATACCATGATAGCTTTAGCTTTCAAATACGTGTTAGGAATTGTTAAATTAGTATATCCAGTATTTAGTTACTGTTAGAAACATTAGTGTAATAAATGTTGAAAATAAACATGGAACATGAAATAAGTTTGTCTTTTCAAAAACTACGTTTAGTCCACAATTTCTGGAATTATTTAGGTAACGATAATCGCAATGAAATTTTTCCTGAAGGTAAATTTTTAATGGATACAAATACATATGAATTAAATATTCGAGGTCGAAAAAGAGAAAAATTTGCTTCCTGGTCTGCTTCCACTGACGGTGACGACCGAATTATCATATAAAATACATAAATGGGATATCGTAATAATTTAATGTCATTGATGTAAATCAATTGAATAATAAATCTAGAGTACTATTGGACACACACACTTTAATGAAGTGCAAGGCAATAAGGAAACAGTAAAGTATATCACATCTGAAATTAACAATACCTCAGATGCAGCACTAACTGGCTGTTTCATTTCTAACTTCTCTTTGTTTTTCTTATTGTCGCCCGACATGATGAGGTTTTACTATTTACTGTTTGCCAAAAAGCATCCGTCTGAGGTGACGTCCAGAGCGCATTTGATAAAGCAGGGCAGATAAAGCTACGCTATCGTCTTCATTTTCACACTTTTACACGCGCGATAACAGCGAATGATAAGGCGGGTGCGGATGCTGTGCCACATGAGGGTTTCCAATCCTCACTTGTCTTCTCCGTCCCATCATTTATACAATAATTTTAATCAGTTAGGTGTGGGCGCGGTCTGTTATTGTAGCCAGTCGGCGTGGGTAAAGACGACGACCCTTGTTTTTACATGCGGGAAATCAGCGGGCCTCAAAAAGCAGGTCAAATGTTGTGATGTTGGTGTGTGATTGACCTGGATCAGCGGTCAGGGCCAGACCGTAAAAGTTTATTTGAAGACCTTCCGGAAGCGGGGATAATTTTGCGATGAGTACACATCTGGGAATCAGATGGATGTGGGCGGCGAGAGGGGGAGATTTGAGCAGTGAGAATGGGAGGACAGTGTGCTTTTTTTGGAGAGAGGAGAGTGTGGATTTTGCAGTGAAAGGAGATGAGATTGAGGTGAGTGGCGAGGAGAGATTGGTGAAGTTGTGTTCAGGAGAGTAGATTGGACTGCTGAGAGAGAGAACAGTGCAGTTTTGGAGAGACTGAGGAGAAGTGTTTTAGTGGAGATGAGGTGTGGCCAGAGAGACCGCCAGTTTGTGTAGATTTGGTACATGGAGAGTCTGTCCACGCGGACACACTCCAAGGTCGAACAGCTGATCGCTGCCAACACTCTTATCCGACAGAGGGCGGGATACGCTTCAACCACGGATGAATTCAACAAAAATGTATATCAATGGTTGGCAGCATTCAAGTTCATAAAATGTTCAGGAACAATTTCACCTGATTATTGATTCGCTGCAGGTCTCCAAGAAATTACTTGGAATTGTCTCACCGTGGGCGTGAAGTCAGGCTCGGGCTGTAAGAAAAATAAATATTTTCACTTTTCTTCCTCTCTTTCGTATTGTATCACTGACTTACCTAGATATTGATATGTTATGTTGAGAATGAGAGGCAACTTTGTAGCGAAGAGTAAAATTGGCAACGGAGCCTCCTCGCAATCGGTACCCACGCCACCGTGGCTGGATATCGAAAAGCGTCTCTTGATTCAAATCTGACTTACCGTTGTTGGTTTCCTAGTTTTACTCTGCATAGAGTAATAAACAATTTAGTCTTAAGATGTTATCTGAGAAAAGTTAATATGATTCTGACTGCCGTGTTTTCAAAGATGAATGGAGTTGGAAGTACTTTTTCATAGTTTTTAGGGACAAACCATTGTAGCGTGACTTATGGTTGCATGGAATAATGGTAAGATTAATAAATTTAGGAGATAGGAATGTGCAGCAGCTAGACACGTGATGCTGGCTCATACGATTTCACGGTTTAAAAATAAACCATAGACAATGAAATACGCTACATCTCAGGTACGAAGTAATGCTCCCGTTTACCCTACACTGACGTGATGTAGAAGGATAAAGCTTTGCTGATTGGTTTTCCCATAAAAGCGCAGGGTAAGTAGGAACCAAACGGAACCTTTTGACGATCACTGATCCAGGGAGATCAGAAATTCTGCTGTTGACGATGAAGAAAGAGGACGTCTGGTGCTGTAGCAGCCACGTAGCAGTCACTGCTCTGTAACGATTGAGTATAAATTGTTGATAGCCTATTAACCCCATGGTAAACCTTGAGTGTAGAGAACTTTTGCATATTTAGCTAGCCAGGAAATAATTATTTTTCACCTTTTAATAAATTAATTATTGTTTTTATAATAAATAGATATTTGCCAGTTTAAAACCTTAAATATTTCTTAAGTCCCAACATACAGAAAGGTACGCTACACCACTACGCCTAATCTGCAACGAAACTGTAGCATTTTATAAAGAATATAACATTTTACGACACTTCAAATCTAAATTATATTGGCCCACCTAATTTTTTTTCCTTTCATTTGCTCATCACTGATCGAGGCAAAGGATGTCGTCCAACAAGGACGTTTCTCAAGCGCAGCGACTAACGTTTCTCCCCTCCGGCGCTTCGAGACGAAGTGTCCCCCTCAAAACCGAGAAGTGAGCTCCTCGGATGAAAAGTAGAATGGATGATCAAACTTTTAAAAATGCAAATTCTAAGAGAATAGAATTAGTTAAAAATAAATAAATTAGACAGTAAATCATGAAATAGTTTTCTACGTCGATAAGTATACAAAAAGATGGTTAAATAATTAAAATAACGTCAAGATAAGAATAAATTGAGGGCGCTGCAATCGATATTGGGTGGAGCCCACGCTGGAGATTCTGGAAATATCTCAATAATTACAGATCAACTGCGTAGGAAACGAATTAAAACCATTCTTGAGATAGAGAAATCAACAATGTGAAAAATATAATGATGCCATTGATCAAGTTTTCTTTAACTCTGGTCATCTGTTTATCGCGACAATTGGATGTATTGGAAAAAGGAAGTACATTGAAAAGTAGGAGAAATATTTGGGATAAAAATGCAATAAACATAAACAATGGAATAAATTAGGGGAATTTTTCAATATCCTTATAAAATAATTCGGAAACAAAATATTGAAAATAGAAAAAATCAGATATAGAAATTCGATTCTCGATGAAGAAATTCTATTCTCGGGCCAAGAAAGGAAAAAAATGCAAAAAACATGTGACGCAGTGACGATCACTGGTCCGTCACAATATTAACAAGATTACTGAACCTAACGCTGAATTACTACTAAGTTGTGTATTGAATGTCAGATTTGGACTCGATGACTATCATAGCCCTGGAATAGACACCAATCTCGTTGTTTTCGGGTTATTTTTATGTAATTATCCCACACCCCTATGCCTGCACCCCTCTCATGTCAAATGGGGTTGAAATTATAAGAAAAGAACATCGGCAAATATACTATCAAACGCAAATATATATTACTTTTGTATGAAAAAAATCTCGACGGGAACCGGGATTCGAACCCGGGACTTCCCGCTTACTTGACATGCTCTAACCATTTAGCGAGCCCGAGTCGACACCAGGACCCGTTATGAGGTCCCTGGATACCTGAACCTTAGCCTCACAATTTGCTAATTACACTCTTCACAACCAAATTCTAGGAAATCCACGAAGAATGGGTCAATAGATATAGATCCAAGATGCTAGAATTTCCATTCAAATTCCATTCAATTGAATCTCAGGCAAAGGTCATGAAACTAAATTTAGAAGATCAGAATGGCCCTTTGTGTGTGTCCTTCGCGCGATCTCGTCTGCCACTTGTCAGGGACAGCAGGGATTCCACGATGAATTCCGCGTGTTCCAGCATCCTCAGCCACCAAAACACCGAACCACATCTCTCCTCTACTTTTTGCTTGCCTCCATTTCCAATATTGGACGAACACACTTTTCACTCCGCTCACTTTCAATGCGATAAAGAAAAAAAATTGTGGAGCTGTGCATTATCACAATTCATTTCACCTACAGATAGCAGAATCGATACTTAAGAACAGTGTCGCCAACTATTGCGATTTACAGATAGATAGATTTATTTTCGTTACAATGGGCTGAGCAACGTACATTTAATATTCCAATAAAGGAATATAAGTTAAAAAAATTATACTAATATAAACATTGAATATACAAATACTTTAACACTAATTATAAGCCTTAATAAATTCAGTTAAACCATCCCCAAATAATTTTATACTCCGCGGAAAAATCGCTAGTAGACTTGCAGGCAAATTATTCCAGTGTTTTATGGTCCTATTTACGAAGGAGTACGTTCGTTGTCTTCGGATTATGACTGGTGTTAAGTTTTAAATTGGCTGTCCCTTATACTTACGGACTGGATTGGATAAAGGAAAAACAGCTTATATTGGTGATATGGCGATAGGATGGAGGACAGAACTGAAGCTTGCAGAACATCACATGCTTTGTATAGTACATGGAATAGCATCCGCTCCATTATCATCATTCGCTCAGTTATTGCGAGTCTAAGTCTGATAATGAAGACGATAGTGTTACTTTATCTGCCCAGTTTTATCAATTGCGCTCTGAACACTTCTTTAGTCAGTTGATATTAATAAATAGCAACGTCAACATGTCGGGCGAGAATAAGAAAACCAACCAGGGAGAGTTAGAAATAGAAAAGACAGAGAAAAAGATAAAACTGCAACACCTACAAAGAGACCATCATAAACGTGTTATTAAACACCGTGAGTTATTATAATATGGTAAACTGCTCCATTTCTTATTTTAAAATTACCTTGAACTCGATTTAAATACTCATAACACTTATTCTTTTTTATATTCAACTTTTCAATTGTTTTCTATCATTCACATTCAGTCTTGATTGAACTATAAAAGTAACAAATTATATATTTAAGACTTAATCATATCAATGATCAATGTGTCAATTTGTTCCTGTGTCTGACCACGCAACACGTTAGCGTAGGAAAGACACCGAATTAAAAGATCAGCTCGGAAAAATCACCACCGGACAGCGAATCGAACCTGGTCTGGCCCAGTTTTCCCCATCAGGATCCATTAAGTACGGTTCATAGCAATAAATTCTGAACTTCATTTGCAAACATTTCTGCTGATCTTGAATTGAGTTATAGACAATGTGTTTGGACTGGTAACATACTCGGTAAATAACATACGTAGCAGTTTTATAATCACTTAGAAAGTTTTTATTATTACTTGAAGATTGCAGTTAATGTAATAACAATGGAAAATGTATTGCATTAGCTCTGCATGACGTCGTTACTTGTTTTACATATTTAATTTATATAGTTCATTGCATTATGTAAAAGAATCATCTGAAGTTTGATGAAAATTATAATTTCAACATTTATTCAACAAATATTTCGTGGGGAAACTGAATACCTGATATAATAATTTAAATACTTTCCAACAAGTAGTTAGTACGCAGTAGGAGTTCTTCTTTCATAATATTCTGATTAATGATACAAACTTTTATGTTTCATGTTTACGATGACCTGTCGTATTTCATTTGTTATATCAGCTACTTGTATCTTTACATTGGCCTAAATACAATTCGCTTGTGTATTTACATATTAGATTATAAAATTTGCAAATTTTCTGTCACGTTTCTAAAAATATGATATCTGATAATGAAAACGTATGGTGATAATTAGGATAAAGTCCTGAAAAAGGTACAGATACGTATCAAAATGTGTTTCTGTTTAAATTGTGTTAAAATAGTCTCAAATAGGCGGTAAAAATTCATTTAATTATTACGTATGTAGTATTCAGTCCTAAGACTTCCATGCTATCCTATTTTTTGCAGTCCTTTTCCTTTCTATATAACTACCACACCCTCCCTAATCTACTTAGTGTATTCTATCCTCGGCCTCCCTCTTCTTTTCTTACCCCACACACTTCCCTCTAATGCTAATTTTACAAGACACTCACCTCTCAAAACGTGGCCCATTAATGTAACCCTTCTCTTGGTCAAAGTCCTCTTTATTGTTCTCTCTTCTCTTATTCTGCTTAGAATTTCCTTGTTACTTACTCTATCCATCCAGACGTAAAAATAAACCTCCTTTCTATGTTTTAGTCAGGAAGGAGAGCTCACTTTCTGTTGCTATTTTAATACTACAAGGATTATTAAATTTATGACTGTTATTTATTCACTATTGCCATGCTTATTGAATTTCAGGTAGTTGGCGAGATGATAGAGTATATGAAATGCAATCTAGGCCTTTTCAAGCTCCATCATGGGTAACTCCGGCAAAGGACCAAATTGCAACTAGCATTCGTCATGAAGAAAATGAAAACGCGTCTAGCATTCGTCATGAAGAAAATGAAAACGCGTCTAGCATTCGTCATGAAGAAAATGAAAACGCGTCGGCGCGTGAGAGTACAAACCAGAGCTGATATCAAATGTGTTTTCTGTCACAAATCCTTTAAAAATCTTTGTCAAGCAGAACGTAAAAGTCTTTTATAACTATCATTTCTTGTATTGCTTACAAAACATTTAATACTAAATGAATTTATTGATTTGCAGATTCCTCTGTCCCTGAAATTTCTCTGTATACCATTCAGACAATAATTCTCATACTATATGAATAAAAATTAAGTAGAAATAACTCATAAATATTTATATAGATTCCTGGTTCCTTCGAGGTTTCACCATTTTGATCCTTTTAACATCTTTTGTCATTGTACGCATGTACCTAATCAGTTGGTTCGTTTACACGTTTAAATATACATTTTAAAACAACCATAACCAACTGTAAAATATTGTTATTTCTATACTATTTTCAGCTATACGTATTTTCCATTAGTACATACCAGCAGTGGCGGCTGGTGAATATGTGCTCATGTGCTACAGCATATGAATTAATTCAGGATGAATTATTTGTTTTGTAATTTTAAAAGACTTTGAAATAATAGTATTTTAAGATTGTGAATTTCTGATACGATTACGAAGACTTTAAACTGCCCGCCTTCCAAAGCGCTCCCTTTCGCATACATCTGTGCTATATTCTTTACAGCACAAGAATTCTGTCCGGAATGAGAAATGCGCATGCGCAGTAGTTCCTCTTCGACACCCTGCCCACCCACAAACAAAGAATTCTAAGAGTTTTTGACGAATTAATAAAAATATTACAGTGTGTGGGCTTGTGGTTCATTTGAATTAATAAAAGGTTATTTAAAAGAAAAACGTTTAACAGACGGCATTTCGAAGACATCCATAATTCTGAGAAAATTAACTCATGATCATGCATACAATATTGCCATTATATGTGGCTTCTTCCTAAGATTGACTTTCTTTATTTTAAAAATGTAAGAAGTGAAAATATTTTTGTTTTAAGAATTTGCGCCAATTTGTTTTTTCTATTACACGTTATATAGACGAAATTAAATATGTAGCATATTACGGGTCGTGGAGCAACCTGTAGATGTTGCAGTATTATTAATATTTTACGCAAGGGAAATAATCCTCGTAAAAATTGTTCCTTGTGGTTATGTAGCACATTACTTGAAATACGCCACTGCATGCCAACATTTGAAAGTCTAGTTATTTTAGTGTGAAAGAACTCCCAACCTCATCGTGGAACCATATAGGTTACTTGTATAATCGTAGGTCGAACTGGTGGGCTCGTTGTCTAGGTTGGTGTTTGCCATTAGTACTCGACGTTGCTCGGGTTCACGTAAATAATGAAGCAGGAATGTAATTAAAGATAAGTTTATTACAGTACTTCAAAGTTCTACCATTCTCTGAATAAACAAATAGACTTTTGCCTGAGCCAACTCTAGAGTAACTAACATAGAGCAGACCAAGAAGGAAGCAGGGTGTTTGTTGATACTTTTACTTTATATACATATAAACTTCAGTATATTTAAAAAATTGAAAGATAATGGGAAGCTTCGAGTCCCGAGGAACACGTGTGCCAAATTTAGTCTAATTTGAACCAGTAATTTGGACGTCTATAGCTGTGACGTTCATAATGAAGGATACTTACAAAGGTTTTTAGTATTATAGATATAAAACCACTTTGTCGACAAAACTGTTTTCCTTATTCCGGGTAATCCCTTCATTGTTTTGCCATAATGCTGTTGCAGACTAAGATAGCTAAGTCTTCTAATTTCACATCACCAAAGACACTATGACCATTACAATTCTATCTAACAATATTTTACAAATGACAATAGTAGGCACTACTGCGGAAAAGCTCAGATTTTATTTTAATTATTTTTTAATTAAAGATAAAATTGTAATAAATCACAAAAGTTGAAAATATAGACGCCTTTCAAGAAAAGAACGTGAAATCTTTACGCGCTCTTTCAAATGGCAAAGTGCGCAAGTGGATCTCCAAAAGGAAAACCCCTTTTCTGCAGAGATTGTGATTAGGGACTTGGAATCCTTATGTATCTCCTTATTAGATTTTAATCCATTAAGTTACTCCTTATGGTTTAACAACATAAGTTAGATAATTTAGTCAATATTTTTAATAATTATCACCAAAATATTTTTAATTACGAAATTGAACTTAATCAATATTAATATTGATATATTTCACTTCTCACGTTTTTCGGAACCACCGGAACCTCAAACACAAGCGTTAAGGTCTTCATAAATTTATTTAACTGTCACAAATTAACATTAGTTAAAGTTCATCCTTCACACTTTCAGGCGATTGTATTTGGTCCTCAGTGTCTTCTTCTTTTATTTTACTAGATGCCGAACTCTGTTGTTTTGGTTCTGAAGACTGGTTCTTATCTGCGGCACTTGATTTGTCATCTCCTTCTTCGCTTGTGCCTTCTTCCAAATTATTCAGATCTTCTTCTGCATCAATCATTTCGTCACCTTCATACTCATCAAACCCTTCAAACCACTCTTCCTCGTCTTCTAATAATTCCGGCTTGTCTTCAAACAAATCCAAGCCCTCGAATTCACTATCATTTGCTTTCAGCTGCTTGGCTATCGTATCCCAGAACGCCATACGTTCGGGATACAAACCTCCTTCCTCGACTGTGAACTCGTTTTGGATCTTTACAAAAGAAAAGTTTCTTCCGTGTGCTTCGGGCCACTCGATGTTGTCAAGTTCAGGGAAGTGGTCGTAAGCAGGATCCCTGAAATTAAATATGTCTTTCAAAAAAAGGGGTTTAACGTTTTATGAAATATAGATTTTTAATCAGAAACTGATTTAGAGATTTAAAATTTAATTATTTTGATAATATAGGTCTATATGTAAAAAAAATTAAAATATTTTTATCAGTTAATACATTAATATAAATTAATACGTTACTGCACACCTTCATTATTAAATTATTTTGTTCGTCAATCATCCAAACCTGAATTCTCATTAATTTATCGTAGTAGTTAGCCTCGCCGAAGACGACAATATTCTTCTTCCCTATCTCCTTTCTATACTGCGACAGCAACAAGCCATGCTATATCTACAATCTGCGCCGATATTAATTTAAAAGAATTCCTATACAAGAGAACGGTTGACAAAATGGACTTGTTAACATTGAACAATTAAAAACTGAAATTTTTCACTAAAACTGACGCGTCCAAATATCGTGATATCCAAATTGTTAAATTTTGCAACCACGCCCTCATTAGTGATATATGAATGTAAGTAAATAATATGGGGCGTCAATGATTCCATTATTTTCAGATGTAACTTTCATGTGTGAAAAATAAATTAAAAAAATTAATGAAATTTAGCTTAATGACATGGTTACATGTCTACAGAATACAAAGCAATCATATTTTATAGCAAGAGAAATACTTAACGTTTCCTTGAAATTCCTTATTACTTAGTATGTTTTTAAAATACGTTCTGTTGTATTCAGTTCTTAGACTAATCGGATGCAACCCTCCAAGCTAACCTATTCTGTGAAAGACTTTCCCTTTCCGCATAACTACCACATTCCCACTAATTTGCTCAGCGTTTTCCATGCTTGTCCTCCAACTTCTGTTCTTATCTCACACACTCCCCTCTAATGTTAATTTTATTAGACCCTCAATTCTCAAAACGTGGCCTATTAAACTATTCCTTCACTTGTTCATTATCCTCCATATTGTTCTCTCTTCTCTTAGTCTTTCTGGTTAGGTACTCTATCCCACCATCTGATTTTCATAATTCCTCTATTGTCCCACATTTCAAAAGCTTCTATTATTTTTCTTTCTGCATTTCCTGCCATACACGTTTTGCACCCATATAACGCCACACTCCATACGAACATTTTTAGTAATGATTTCCTAATATTCATACTTATATTAGCCGTAAGTAAATTCCTCATTTTTGTTAAATCCTTTCTTGCCTGTGCTATCCTACTCGTTAAGTCTACTATACTTCTACCATCCCTAGTTATTATGCTGACAAATAGCAGAATTCCTTAATTTTCCAATCAACATCCTTTGTTATTCCAGTTTCCATACTACGCACAATTACCTTGGCTTTTTCTCTATTAATTCTCAACGTGTACTCTTTCTCTAGAACCACGTTCATGCCATTCATTATGGTTCCCAAATCTCCCTCTCACTCCGCTAATACCGCAATATCATCAGAAAAACTAGGGATATTATTTCTTATCCGTGCAGTATTATTGCTTTACCATATTCTTTTTTAACTATCTTTATCGTCTGTTCTATATATAAGTTAAAGAGCATGGGCAACAGACTGCATACTTGTCTTACTCCTTTCTTGATTTCTGCTTTCTTTTCTGGCTGTTCAATTCTAATTACTGCTGACTGTCTTATGGATGTCTTCTTTGTCGATATTTTATTCCTGTTCTCATCAAAATCGTTAGTAGTGTTTTCCAGTTTACATTATCTTTCTAAATCTACAAATTCCATGAACGTAACCTGTTTATTCTTATTCTGTCTTCTAAAATTAGACGCAGAGTCAATATTGCTTCTTACCAAAACCACACTGATCTAACTCTCATACTATTTGACGTTCAATCCTCCTATATTTTCGTTAATATTTTATTTATATGTGGTATGTGTATTATATTTTAGTTAATATTTTAAACGCATGCGATACTAAACTAATTCTCCTGTGCTGTTCACATCTATCAGCGTCAGTCCTCTTCGGTGTACATATATTAAAATATTTATTAATTGATAAGTAAAATTTCCGACCACTTTCAGACTTTATTTTAACAGTTTTCAAAGAGGAAAAAACGTTTCCGTACTTATTTATACCTTCTTCAGGTTATTTTACTGTGTAGAAACATTGATTAACCACGTGTTAACATGAAAACCCAAACATTTGACATATTTTGCAGTAGTAATATATAACTAAACAAAAGGAGGTACACAAACGAGAATACTCACCTAATTGTCAATACATCAAGTGTCAATTTAAAATACACAATATTCCTCTTTGTATATTGTTAAAAATAAAGTTTGAAACTGCTCGGAAATCTTACTTATTATTACATAATCAGACGTTAAAATACAACCTTTCAATTTATTAATTGATTTATTTGGCTTATTTCAATTTGTGAAATAATTATAAGATTTAAAATATCGCAAATTGAAATTTTTAACAAGATTTTTTTCTTAGGGATTTAATTGCATCAAATCATCACCAGTTTTCTGCCCAAAAGCCATTAAAATTCTTTGTAGTGCGGATTTTAGATTCAGTTGCAGGTCATTCCTCAAAACCTTGCAAATACTTTACCTAGCGTATACAAACACGGAATCTTAAAGTTTGTTTAACGGAATTTGTTTCAAACGAATGGCGAGTTTCATGACTAAAAATCGCTCATCCTTAAGGTCGGGCAAGCATCGCCTAACTATCTACCAGAAACGTATTCTCCATACCGGGGTTATTTTATGTAATCCTTCCCTACTTGTTCGATATGGAGGAGACACTATTGTTATAGCATCTTGACCTTAATGTGATTCGCACTGTGCGTTTGTGTAAAACACAGAAGTTCGAAATATGTCTGCTCACAAATAATGAATGAAACAAAATTCTTATTGCCATTCACTCAGATATTCTTACATCCAGATATAAATTAAACGACGCTACAGTATTACTAAACATATATGTCCCATACTCATCATTATCGGCGGATAAAATTTCGTTGGTTTCACTAATTTTTGCTTCATTAGTGTTGAAGATCTTAAACAAAAAAACGTTTGAGGCAAGGTTTTATCATCATATATGTAAAGTATCATTGGCACATGATTCTAAAATTATTGTTTTAAATTATAACCACGAGCAAACACTCTTTAATTTTGAACCACAACTTCAGTGGCTTTGATCGGAAGCGCGGTGACGATCTGCGTACCAGTGCAGACTCTTCTTGTTTTAGGGTTAGCTTAAAAGCAAATTCAACTGCCCGTATATTTGTGAATTTTTTATGGCGCTGATATTTTATTCTGCTGCTGCTTGAATATTTTGTCGTATTAATTTAGTAAGGAACTCCAATCGACTTCATTCGACACATTTGAATGGGCATACTTTCGTTCATAACTGTGCGATTTTTCGTACGCCAAGAATAGACATGAACTTCTAAGTGTTTGTTATATGACTAAAAATATAGAATATTTAATTGAAAGAAAGTAGAGGAAGTGAAAAGAACTTCTATACTATTGGAACATATAATATTAAAAATCAGACTTACTAAAGCGATTCATGAAGTTATGGATTAATTGATTCATTTCATGGCTATGAGATTGGGTTGTTTCTTTATGAGTTTATGAGGTTGCAGCTATGTTAGATTTTCTTTTAAGGTATCTCAGATGTGATTTTGGAACAATCTGATGGTAACTCGAAACCAACAAGAAAGCTTACGGTCAATTAAAAACTGGAAAGTGATTGAAAATATAACAACTAGTGACCACAACCGAATCCAGTTAGAATTCTTCCCTCGTACAGGTTCAAGCCAAAGTGGGGAGAAAGAAATACCTTCTCTACAATTTAACGCTGATTGGAGTAGATTCTTTGATATCATATCAATGATCAGGGAGATGAGGAACCACCTAGGCCTAATGAAAATTTTCAGTTGGTAAAGATCATGTACGGCAGGTACGATTTATGTGACCAGGACCTTAAAATTATCATATCTTGCACACAATCCACATTAGCCACTGACCCGCATTAAATTAGCCTGCTATATGCGGACACACAGGTTAAGATTTTCTGATGGCCAATAAGAACAGTTTTGTTGTACCAGTCTTCCATTAAGCTCAAATTGTTCGTCAGATCACAAAATCGTCCACAAAAGTTGTTTGACCTTGCTTACCATTTCTGAACTACTTATAAAACTATCTGGATCACCTTATAATCTACTGTAAAATTTCCAGCAATCCCTTTCTGAGAAGGCTTCGAATTCATGTATTTATTACTTGTGAGTCACGGATGCATTGAAAGGTCTGTGGCTAATGTGTGAAATTTAACATCACCTTATGGAATAAAGCAGCACTATCTTCTCTCTCGACTCCGTGAAATTGGAGATGGACGTACCGTACCAAACTCATTCCTTTGTGCTTAGGCTGGGACTGCTATCTCAAATTTCAGATATCATTGAAAAATAATCTTAGGTTTTTCAATTGACAAACGTACGACAAACTATTGGATAAAATAAAAATTCACCATGCACATTGTCGCTTACCCTTCCTTGGCGAAGTTAACAATTATCCTAAGGAGTTTGTCAGAGTATTGCATGTCTGCTTCAGTATAATTTATCTTCTTTCCTCCAATAATATCAGGAAACATAATTAAGATGTCGTCACCTTGAGGAACTCCTACAAATATGCAAAACAATTTTTTTTTAATTTTGCTTGTTATATTGTACGCATAAAATTTCAAGAAAATAAATAAATTAATGGTATTTTATAGAAAATAATTTAATATACGTACAAAATTAAACGAATATAATTTCCAGCCTACTCAGGGGATGTTTCCCTCAGGGGTTAACCGTGGATAATGATAGGACACGTGGAACCACGGTTTAGGAATGGTTCCAACAATTGAAGTGAACTCAATGGTGAAGGCCTGTGGGCCCAGTTTAAGTTATCGGATCATCATCCAAGATCAAAATGACACGAGTCTGGAGGTGCATGTCTCTCGGACTTGAGAAATGACTGTCAGTTGGTTGGTCACCAACCACTCATCACCCACCGTTTCTCAACTTTTTAAGTGCTTTCACTGAAGAGTCGTCGTCGTGGCGCGTCTCAAGGTCCAACTTTTTTGCGTTTGCGGGCGCCGGAATTTTCCCTAATCCGCCCTGAAGCTGTACGTAACAGCCTTTTCGGCGCCAACCATCTGGCAAATCGCCATCCCCTGTCTCTCGCTAAATTTAAATATGAAATTTGCTAAAAAAATGATACATAGAACTTCGTGCGGAATCTTACAACTTTATTCGTACAAATAAGTACGATGCAATAATTCATTACTATCAAGTGAGTGTACTGCAATTGTACGTTATTGCGTAACGTGAAGTGTTGTAATTTGAACAAATTACAAATTATAATTTATAGCACTGAAACTACGAATAGCATTCAATGAATTGAATTTGTATTTATATTCAATTGAGATCACTTTTAAAGTTCTGAAATAAAGAATTAAAAAATTAATGATCACATGAATACTAATTCGATCAACAGACAATTACTTGATAAAATAAACGCCAAAGCATCTATAGCTCTTAAAAGTTTGAATCACTTGTAGAAAGCAACAAGGATTACAAAAAAGTTTTATGGTATCTATTTCATTTCTTAATTTTGTTTGCTTATTTCTCTGCTCTCATAAGCTGAGCTCCCATTTGAAAGCACCATAGGTATAAATTTATGCATGTTATATATATAGATTCTGTTCAATTAATATATTACAGAACCGATTAATTGTCTAGGTATTGAGAAGACATTTGTCCTCACCCAGGGCCCTGGTATTATTCCTCCTCTTTGCCGCGAATTCGTACACGTACATTGGAGTAATCGTATGCTCAGAGTGCAATTCTACAGTTTTGGTGATACCGTACAGCGTGATATAATCGCTAGTCATCTGAAAAATTAACAAAAAATTAGTTACAATGACGTCATAGCAAACGTAAAATTATCTCATTCTGCGTTTCTTACGTCTATAAGTCCTGAAATTGTGCCCATGTTCACTATAAAATCTTGCATGTAATATTTCCAAATACGGTGAGCAATTACTTCTTCTTTCGTTTTGCTTCCTTCAACCTGAAGAGGTAGGTACAATGGTATGTACTTCCGTGGCCTCTCATTCAATTGGCCCAACATCTTACGAAATACCATCATCACTGAAATCAAAATACTTTATTTCATGTGGAATATTTACAGCATTACGGAACAATCGACATATACACAGTGGTATTTATGGTTCTGTATTATTTAATCAATATTTCTTTTGTGTATAAAATAAAATGTAATTTAACAATTATTTCGATTAAAGTATCATTATTTATCGGTAAATTTTCTTTATGATTTAAATAATGTAGCTGTGATGTAATTAGAAATAAACTTCAAAAAATAAAAGTCCTGTTCAAGAATTATGATTTTCACGTTTAATATAATATAAAGTAAAATAATTTTTTAATTCATTAGGCGGCAAGATAGTGGGTCGCCTGCTCCCCTTGCTGTAAGTTTGCATTCTGAGAGAAACATCGCCGATTTCGACAAGTCCCTATAACTCCCCATTATATAAAAGGTATAAGCTTTTAATGCAGGCACTGAACAGAGGGTAGTAAGGGGCAGAAATTAAACCTTTCTGACACGCTTTGAACCGTAAATTGATATATAAAAAACGATATTAATTGAGAGCTGTTATCTTAACGCTGCAAACAGATTATGGTTAATGTTTTGTAGCGCGGTATTCGATATATGTTCTTAATATAAAGTTAGCGAGGATTGGGAACTGGACGTGACGTCAGTATGTCGAGACCTGATGCCGTCTCTAACCCCCAGGGATGGAAATTCGACGCTTACGGACATAACCTGGAATTTCCCACAACCACGCTTCCGTGAGAAGATAAAAGCAGGAAAACAACGAAAAATTTGATACCACGTGTTTGCCTCAACCAATGGGATTTCGTGAGATACAGATAATCGATAGAAAAGTTCGATATTTTGATTCTTCTTCGCACGGCGGTGATGCTGTGGGAAAGGTCATTCTGCTTTCTGAAGTTGAAGGGGACCGAAAAAAACCGTCGTTTGGTCCCGGACATTGAAGGAGATCAGCCTGTCGACGCTGAGGAAAGCGTGCTACCAAGATGTTGACGGAGGAGCGACGCTACGTTCAAACAAGGTACGCTGTCAAGTTTTCCAATCTTCGCCCGAGATTTTAAGTGAACCTAAGTGAACCTATTGTTTCACCGTACCTCGAAAATTTGTAAATATTTTCTTCATTAAGGACTTTTTAAATAAATTCCCCATTTATCTTTTAATTACTACACCCCTCCCCCTTAAGTATTTCTTCGACGAACCACAGTCTGACAGGAAACAATGAGGTGTATAATAGAAAAAGAGGGGCGGGAAACAAGTAAAGTACTTGTAGATGCCTCGGGAATATTTTAGAAACAATTAGGCTGGTTTGGCATGAAGCATCCAGGAAGAGTTGAACATTTTAGAGCCAAGAAAATAATACTGCATGTCTACAAACTTGTGTATAGCGTCGCCCTTTGTCTATTATTTGCGGATCTCCCAGTCGCCAGAAAAAAACCTATAATGAAGGGAGGAGATGGGATTTAGAGATTCATTTTTGTTTTTTAAGCTGCCAGTCCAAGTTCGAGTATTTGCAGTAAGTTCTCTCTGAGATGAGTAAAGACTTTTGTCGAAGACGGCCTAACTGCAGAGCCACCTCACATGAGGTATGTTCAGGTGAACAATAGAGCACGAAGAAAGAGCAGTCCATGAGCTCTGCAGTCCAGCTACGGCAGTTTTGTGAGTGCAAAAAAAGAGAGAAAGTAACCAGTTATCTCTACTATCCAAAGTTGACTAGACCAATCGTATTTTGGCATGCCATAAGACTTTATTAGGAATAACCGGTTAAACATAAGGAATGGCCATTTATAAATTAAATACAGCTCGTGATCGTAAAGCCATCCTAATGATCCTGACCTTTCAGAGTAATATACATTATAACATCAAGAAGTTTTCTTTCCCATTACATGATAAACTTGCTCACATTTTCAATGTCCTGACATTAAAAATTATTTTTGATCTATTTTTAAACATGCAAAATTTTATTATTTTATATAATTAAATAACCTAAAAAATTTCGTGTTGCTGCCACAACATCCCGTACCGGAATTTGTGGTAGCAACACGAAATTAGATAAGATTTTTAATGAGTAACGTTTTAATTCAAATTAAAATATTCTATTTCTGACTTTTGGCCAGTTTTTGTATTTTATTTATAGTATTAAGTAAAATTAGTTTAATAATTTTATTTATAATTAAATATCCTCACCCCCGCCCAATATCTAAACTCTTTACAATCATCAATTTTTCATTGTTCAGCAATAAATGGTTCTCGAATATAAGAAGAAATCCTCACAGTAGTCAACTGAATTGAATCTTTCATCTCTTACAGTATATTTTACCTCAGGTCAAAATAATATTTACAGTTCTCTGCCAATGCCGTGTGTTTATGTTATCAATACAATTTAACGGTCGTCATATGAAAATATCCGAACAATTGTTTCCGGAAAATCAATTCAGCAAAGAATTAAGTCTTTATATCATGCAATTCATCACTAGAACATATAAAAGCCTGTTTTGATCACAATAACCTGTCTACTACTTCCGTTTATTACTTTCGTTTTCTAATAGATATTTTCATTGACTTTATAGTGATTCTGTCACTTCTATTTACGGCAATAATTTTTAGTTATTGTAGTACTATTATGCGTCGAACTATTTTCTACATTTAAACCCTCTTATTAAAAATAGATAAAAAAAATACTTACTCAGTGACTGTGGAAGTCCCTCGTGAGACGTTGTCCCTATAAGTAATGGAACTTGGTCCTGCTTGCTTCTTTTTCCAAGAAATTTAATCATATTTTCAACAGTGTCGTATATGAACGGTCTTTGGTTCGAAACTGGCTCAATAGTGGGTACGAATGGTGCGGTCGTATCAGTCCCCCAATCCTAAGCAACATATTAATTTGGCGTAACTATTAAAATTAAAAATTTAGGAAGTTTAAATAACATTTATAGTTGTATATACATGATATATTGTAATGATCTGAAAATTTCTACGGCTTGTGCTCAGTTGAACCGGATGAGAAGACTTAATTTGCAAGGGTGCGTCAGCAGAGTCAGCACCAGATTAAATTATGGGTGGCCCATCGGAGGTTGATATAAATGAACAACAGATAGCAGAGGACGGCAGAGGAGTCAAGAAGCTGTTTGGAAGATGAGGTGCTGAAGATTTGCTCCAGGCCAGGGGTGGCCAACCTTTTGCATACCAAGCACCAATTTTTTGAAAAACGATTTCAGTCTCGGGCACATCTTATAACGTCGTACGGCCATGATTAGGGGCTGGCAAATAGATATAAGGATAGAATCTGATTCGCTTAAAGGGCGAAAAGGAATAACTTAGACACAGTTTAATGAAGCATCGATTTACAAAACTCAATTATGATGTCCCTGTATGAGAGGGTGATAGCTTCATGATGCTCGTTTGGAAAAGATAACTCTGGACGACTGTGGTTAAGAGAGAGAGATCGGCTTGGGACTTGGAATTGTATTTTATCTCTGTTTGCCAGAAGAATTGTTAAATTCTTCTATTTCTGACTTTTGGACATTAATTGTATTTATTTATTGTACATGTCCAACAGTAAATACTTTCTAACAATGTAAAGGGACTTCTCGTACGAAATACAAACAGGCTCAAGTATGCAATGCGACACTTTTAATCGTCCAAAGTGCCACATTTGGCGCATGCGCCAAGGTTTGGCCACCTCTGCGCCAGCCAGTAAATTTGTCAGCTTGCCTGATGCAGGCAACTATTTGGGACCCCATCAAGAGCTTTATCTTGCTGTGTGCCGTCGCCCACAATACCTGAGGACATCCTGGGCGTCCTAGAAGCAGCCAAGCCATCATTCTGTTTCGGTGAAAAAGTCAATGGAATTTAGAGGACATTATTTCTTTCTTTTCAGAATCATTTTCAGCATAATTGTAATTAGTTGCTATGACTGAGTTTAAACAATTTGTAATATTCATAGTATCATTTTCATACGGAAAACGAGCATATTTCTATAATGTTACCATGTTTGCACTAATATTGTACAGGGTAAATATTAACCATTACATTACCAGTATTATCGGTATTTTACGAATCATTTCTTCTGTGTCTTTCTTTTTCAGACATTTGGCAAGGTTCTTAGTAGACGTGAGATCATTTTTTCGGCAGCCCATCAACTCCCCCAGTCTGAAAGCCCGTCTTTTTGCTTCTTCAGGTTGGACAAACGCCCAGGGTGATAACGCAGTTCCAGACAGAGCTATGACCCCATGAAACCTTCCTATACAGAAACTTTAAGTTAGGAATTGGTGAAGCATACAGTTTACTACAACATTTAAGTGTAAAAAATTATTCATATGAAGGTAAATAAACTGATTATAAAATATAATTGTGCAAGTTAATTATGAATTGATTCTATTATAATATTTTATAATAGTTATTAAAATCTTTAAGCTTAAGTAAATTTTTAATGAGGCCAAAAACAGACAAAAATTAAACAAAACCAACAATAATTTAATACTATCTACATCATCTGGATTCTCTTTAGATTTAATATTAATTTTTGTATGTATTTGGTTTCATTTAACCATTTATAATATTTTAGTCCACAACATAGAGTTGTAAAACCAAATTTAATATCATTATTGTTCTAGATGTAACTAGGAGTGTTTATTGTCCATGCCACATGATAGAATAAGTAAATATTAATTTGAGTTATTTTAATTGTATTAATTTAATTTGTTACACATGTGCCAAAAGTTTATCCATTAGACTTAATTACATTGTCTAAAGGTTGTTGCATCAATTTGATCCTGAAATCAAACGAGATAGCTCCTTTCCAAATACAATTCAATGAAACAAACATTGACCCGGATTAAAACCAAAATTGTTTTTCGAACAGATTCACCGTATGAAAATCTCCTGCAAGGACAGCGCCAAACATGTTCACTCTTCAACAAACATTCAGGAAGCTTTTTTTCTAGATGATTCAAAATACCCTCCGCTATCTTCGCTACTGCCTTTGATTTCGATATACAGGGAATATGTGCAACGACGTCATTCCAACACAGACCTTGGAGTTGCCAGCAGCTCCTACAGATTCAAAACCTTGCAAAATCCCAGAAATCTAGAAATTTTGCATCAAGATATTGTTGAAGCTATTCATAATCTACCGTAAAATATATATAAATATAATTTTAATTAATGGCCAAAAGTGAGCAACTATACCATAGGGAAAAGTAGGTTTTTAAATATTAACTCAGAGAGTAACATCGAAAAATTGATACATATTGTTAATTAACAAATAGATAATGAAGTAACTATTAAACAAAGTTCAATGTTTCTGCAAAACTTTTGTTAAGTTTAAAAAATCGTAAACGCCTGTAATTTTATCTAGAAAGTATTTCCTACCAAAGTTTTCAAAAAACTTATATTTATTGGTTTGTATTGAATTTACATTGTCTGTCCCGAATTGTTCAAGGCTTCAGGTACAGGACCCGGATCCTCACGTGGTGGACCGTGGCCCCATAACATGACAGACACAAAAGATTAAGGGATTCATACTGGTGAGTCACACAAAATTTCGTGCATGACGTTTTCGTAAATTAAGTTTACTGAACCGACAGATAATTCTAGAAAACCGATTCTGACTATAATGAGGTGGTCAATAAATTGTAGTGATTGGAGGTCACAATTCCGTGACCAGAGGAAGACACTGGTCGGGTCAGGGAAGTGTGCACTGGTGTACGTGAATTTGATAACAGTGGACAATTACAATAGTGACAAAGTTGAAATATAAGTTGAGCGTGAAGGCAAACTGCGGCTGAGAAGGATCGTGAATGCGAATGTGACAGCCTCCTGCCAATCTCCAACGGAACTAAAGTGTCCATCAGATTCCCAACTCAATACTTCAAACAAGATCGATGAATGGTGATAAAAGTATGTACTTTTTTTTCTCCATGACTCTACAGCCCATTGAGGGCCTGGGCCTACCGAGTCAACTGCGGACTGTCATTTTGCATGACACATTCCGAGTTTGGAGTGACACGTGGTCAGCGTATCAATCCTCCAACAGTCTTAATCCCGGACTTCGCGACCATGACTACACAAACATCCAAGCCCATACCAGGATTCGAACCCGGGACCTCTGAGTTGTGAGGCAGCAAAGCTAGCCAAAAGTATGTAGTACCGGGACAAAATTACTGTGTTACTATGATCCATAAACACTCGGAGAAACAGGATGTTGACAATCTGGTATACAGGGTGTTCATTTTATCTGAAGATATTGAAATATCTCGGGAACCACACATCAGATCAAAAAAAGTCTGAATGAAAATCGTTCGTCTCAAAGTGGGACATTTAATGATATGATACTCGACCTCCCTACCCTCTGGGGTGGGGGAGGAAAGAGTTAAAATAGTTAAATGGGAACCCATATTTTTTATTGCAGATTCGAATTTTCCAGAAAAATTACTACAATTTGACCTACAATTCGAGTCATTTTGCTCATAGCTGGCGTTGTAATCGACAAAAATCAAAATGGGTAAAAAATCGTTCAAAAATGGGGACATATAAAAATTGGCACCAGATCAGCAAAATAAAAAAATAAATGTGTTTGATAGTCTTACAACTGCTACTTAATGACACCGTAACTGTTCACACACCCACACTCTCAGGGGTGGGGAAGCGAATTATGTCAAAACTTTCAATGGGAAACCAATTTTTTTTATAGAAAACCGTGGTTTTTTAATGTCAAATACTTTTGATTTAAATTCATTATTATTGAAAATTATTTCATAGATGGCGCTGCCATCCATTGAAAGAATACGGAGACGTTCATTTATTCGTTTCTAATAAGTAGTAACTACGTTTGGCGTTACCCAAGAACAACGACGTGGACATAGTAGTTTTCTGTTCCCTTAGGGTGCTTGTTTTATGTAAGTCCCCTGGTCTCTCACAGTTTATGTTGCTGATTTTAGGTGCGTACCCTTGTGTTTAATTGTTCAATTACACATTTAATTTTATGTTCCTGGTCTGGTGCCTATTTTTTACAGATCCCTACTTTTCAACAATTTTTACCCTATTTTGATTTTTGTCAATTAAACGCCATCTGTGACTGAAATGACTCGAATCGTAGGTCAAATTGGAGTAATTTGTTTGGAGAATCCGAATATGCAGTAAGAAATGGGATTCCCGTTTACGTTTTTTACCTAATCCCTCCCCCACCCCCAGGGGGTGGGGGTAGGGGGTAGGGTGGTCAAGTTTCGTATCATTAGATGTCCCCCTTCCAGACGAACAATTTTCATTCACAATTTTTTTGATCCGATGTGTGGTTCTCGCGATATTTAAATATCTTCAGGTAAACTGAACACCATGTATATTAAAGTCAAATTTTAAATATAAGAACGTAATATTATATAGTAAAATCGAAAACTAACATATAAAAATTATTTATAAGACAAAACATTTTAATCCCTTAGATAGTTTACCAACGAAACGCACTTAATACTAGGAAACGTACTCAGAATCAAAGATAATATATGTATTCGTTGTAATATTTTAATGATTTTTAAACTAATGGTTAAATTCGTATTTAATGTAAACTAATTAAAACATAAATTTAATACTCCTTTTTATTATAAAAACGAGGATATTATCAGTAAGGCCAGTATAAACTCATTCACTCAACGGTTAAACTATAGAACTCATAATACATTTAGAACTTGGATAAATATATGTACTTGCGCTTATTGACATTATTATACTACAAAGAACCGAATCCACTGAGCTAAAAAATATAATTAAGTCCTAGTAGCTCCTTACGTTCAGAAGTTCCGGAGAACATGTGGTAATGCGCACTTGCAGCACCGGCCTGCGCTCCCAAAAGAGTCACACTGTTGAAGTCACCATTGAAATACTTGATGTTTCGCCGGACCCACCGCAGAGCATTTGACTGGTCTTTCAAACCATAGTTACCCGGAAGCTCTTCGTCTCCAGTTGCCAAAAAACCTATAAAATAAATTTTATTGCAAAAAATGCATTTCAAGGAAATGACAGGAGTTTAGCAATTAGGATCTGAAAAAAATAAAAATAAAATTAACAAAATTATTACTAACTAGAAGGCAGAAAAACAAGATTGAAGCAAAGGAAAATAAGTATTTTGAATCGCAATTTTAAAATGTTTTATATTGAATTATAAGAATTCAAAAACTGTAGCAGAATGAGAAATGTAATTGACCCGTAGTTCAGTAGAGATGAAAAACTGATTTCCCGTACTTTCTGTATTCCGGACTAATTGTAAAAATCTTAACAATCTCGTTTCCTTTAATTTTAATCTCCATGTTTTCTCTCACAGTTCTCTAATGATAATTTCTTATGAAAAATCTTCTACGATCGATTCCTATAGCCCAGGAGCCCTAGTCAACCCTTGGCTACCTTGCTTTATCTTCCCCATCACCCCTTTTCAATTCCCCTCCTATGCTCTTAAAGGGGAGTTGCCTGTTTCAGGATCACCCTCTTGTTGCCTGTTAAACAAAAAAGGACCAGCTGAAGATCTAAAAATTGGAGTCAATTAATATCACATTACTGCACGCGTTATATTTAACATAAAATAACCTAAATAATAAAAATGTATTTAATAACAAATTTCGTCGATATAGTTAACAGTGGTTGATTTTATTAAGCTTGTAAAGATTATGTGGGGGTGGCTGGTTATTATTAATATTAAATTATAATTATTGAGCTCACCAGTAGTTGGGCGACAATCCTAATTAAAATAATGTTTAATTTATTAGACATAAGGGACCAACTATCGAAAGGTTTTAAATAAAAATGAAAAGATTTTATTTATAATTCTGAATTTATTAACAATAATATTTAAAACAAGAGAATTGAATTAAATGGTTCACAAATGAAACCGGTAGAAATAATAAATTATGTTGGGACTCATTAAAAATCTGGTCACCTGTGAGGTGTACCGAAAGAAGGCAATAGGTCTGGCAATGTGAAAACTATAAAATGATAATGAACGATACGGGGGAAATTTGCTGCTGCAATGTCTGTCGGGTTTTGGCCGTGGTCTGCTTTGTGTAGATGGTCTGGAGGCACCTGCTGTCTGTCCTCGTTGGCTACATTGGGGTTCCTTTAGGTGTACCGCGGACGTCTTAGACTCGAAGAAGCGGAGACTCCTACTGAGAGATCATGAATCTCCTAAGGCCTCATTAGCGGCTCTCTATTTTCTGCTGTTAGATCAACTCTTGCCGGCGGCTCCTTATTTTTCTCCGTTCGGTGGCTAGCAATCTTCTGTCCCTCCGCCTCTAAATCTGTTTCCAAGTAACTTCGGTAGGAACCCAATGCCCTCTTACTTAATTACTTCAGCCAATCGGCTGCAATTTCCAATAACACCCATTGGCTTGAATTTCAACAGTTGCATCCAATATGAAACTTTTCAGTTGCCGGGAGTAAACAAGTTCCATCGCACATGTTTGTTATTAGTTCCGCGTCCGGTAGCAATTCAAAATTATTCACGGCAACTTCCGACTTGACGCAGGCAAATCCATTCACCATATTTTAAATGAACTTTTAAAGAATTTACAGTTTTCTACTCTCGTTAATAACATTTTAATATTTATTGCATTTATGAATGAAAACAGAGTGAAATTATTATAGATTTTAACGTATGTGTAGTGGAATAATCCTAACTTACAATAAGTAATTGCTTACAATAATAATTTAATATAATTTTTACATGTTACCTGAGCATCAAGTCTACTTTTAATTAGTCTCACCTAGAGGCCCAAGGCGATAATTGAATGTGACAAACACCACATCGTGATCTAATATGAATTCCGGACCATAGGAGCTGAGGTCACCGTCGCCAAATTGAAAATATCCTCCGTGAATGTATACTATGACGTCCAACGCGCCGACTATAGAGTCGAAGTCAGTGGTGTTAGGAAGCTGCAAATCGTCAATTATACGTTAACGTATAAGCAACATTTATCCTAATCATTTATTTTGAAGCTATCGAAATTGGAAGGATATTCTCAAATGAGATTGAAAATATTTCCAGACAATTATTAATGTGCGGCAGGCGTATAAAAATGCCATCAACAGGTGAACTACTACTCTTCCAAAAGATTTGAAGAATTCGTTGACAATAAATTGTTCGTGAGTCATTGTTCAGGTCCATACAATGAATAGAGAAATATCTTATTAGGCCGTGATTTTTTTACGTAAATAAATGCCCGGAAACGATTTGTAAAATGAATTAGAATTTGTAGTGTCACCCAACCTCAGTATAACATCTAAAATAAATATAACTTTCTTCGTTTACAGTAAATTATTGTAAGTTAAAATGCAACGTTGTTAAAAAAAATTCAAGTTCACGTAAATCTTCCGATCAGCCGTAAGCAAGCAGTTGATTTTTGTTACATAACAGAGAAACAGTTGACAAAAGTTTATAGAGAAAATTTTCCACATATATTGTAGCGCAGAGGAATACTTCCCAGTTTAATACATAATTTACACAAAGGACACAATTCTCGGCTGAGACATAAAAATCTAAATGGAGACGGATAACTGATATTTCCTCGACGGATAACAGTGAAAATCTACTATTATCAGCCTGCTAAGATCACCTGAAGGAGGAAAATATTTTTCACGACCTGTACCTGCCGTATTGTGAGCGAGCCGCACAGAATTCTCAGAAGTCACCTGGTATCTGTTCAAGACTCCCAGTCGATGAACTGTGAAAAAAACAGCTTCGTTTTCCGATTCAACGTAATACTAGTCTTTTGCACGTTTGTTTTGTGTCCCCTACGGATATGAACCTAATAGTTAATTTGAGTCTTATTCTGTCTTTTATATCTAAATGGCCTTAAATTTTCTATTTATTTTTATTAGAGGACCTAGTGTTTAAATAGTAATCAGGATATATTAAATAAATACTAATCATTTATCGAATTAATTTTCTTCCTTTTTATTTTACTATACATATATATATATATATATATATATTGTGTGTGTGTGTAGGTTTCAAAACGCCCTCTTTTACGTTTTCTACAATCCATAAATCGTGTTTTTTCTTACTTGATTTTATTAAATATACTAATATCGAATTCAATTAGTGCTGAGAAGAGTCTGCAAGCAGTATAAGTAAAATTTGTAGCATACAAGATAAAGCAGTAAGCGACACATTTTAATAACAAATAAAAATTTCTCGGATTATTTTTAAACACTTTTTTACGTATTACAATTAAAACAATACAGAAATCTTATTTAATCTCGGCTATTATTCTATAGGATATTTGGAGTATTCTGTCGTTGTCATCAAATTCCCCGTTGTATTACTCCTAGTAAAGATTAAATGTGTCAGTTAAATAAAGGTACCCCACATATATTATCCCACCAGTCACTACAATGTAATGAAGACGTACTCACCTTTGGTGTGTAAACGTTTATATACAAGCAGTCCTCCTTGCCTTTATACTTCCGTTCAGGATAAGTCAGCTGGGCACAAAATTCCCTTTCAACCGACGCGTCTCTAATGCCTTCCCATGGTTCAGGTAGATCTGGGTACTAAAACAAAGTTACATGAAATTACACAAACATTAAGTCGTAATTATATACGTTATTTACAAGTTATATTCAGTATACAGGGTGTAACAGAATTCAGTACACAAACTTAAAGGGGGGAATAAAGAGGATCAATACAAACATATTTCCCTCTTAGCCTAAAGAAAAAAAGCTAGTCACATACTCTATTTATGCTTTCCTTAAGTAATATTAGTTAAAAGACTCTCCGTGGTGGTTTTTAATAAAACGAGAGAAATATACTGTTTTAAGGAAAATTTTTAGCTTCAAATGCTATTTGGTCAATATTGAGAAGAATTTCTTCCAACCTGGAAAATATTCTGAATAAAATATTATTTATAATTTAAATGTTAGGCGAATTCGTTTCCATCAAAAGAAATTTCAAAGCGAAATATCCTATAAAATTGCATATCGTAACGCGCTTGTTTTACTTAAATGGATTAAATTACGACAAAGAACGCGAATGAATATGGCACATTTTAAGGGATTGAATGCAGAAAAGGAGAAAAATTTTCTAATTAAGAGGGGATGAAAATATAAAAGATGACGCGGGATTTTGAGGATCGGCCCACATGGAGTAAAAGGCTGATAAGAATGGGCAGGATTTGGTCAGGTGATTTTTTTCTGACCAATCATAGCACTGTGGCCGTCCACTTTTGAGGAGGACGAGACGCACAAAAAGGCAGCTAAGGACCGGTAACTGAGGCGAGAAGAAGTTCTTATCCTGCGTGCAGAAAAAGGGATCAAGGTTTACACCGGAAGAAATGTTTTATTATAAACATTGATGGAACTACAGAGCTGATATATTCAAACGGTATTAGAGAATATACGACACAGTCTGGTTCATTGAAATAGAAGGCCAGGCTGATGTATATCCACTATAAAAGCAAACAATGCAAGGTACAAGTATTAGAAGTAATTGCGTGCAGTAATTCTTGCGTTTTAAACGAAGAGATTAGCAAAACGGGTCCACGAGATGGTGCGTAGTTCCAGAAAGACTTCTGCTATGATAAGTTCCGAAGGAGCAACAACAAAGGCAATCAGACATTTATTGTGGTAGAAATTGAACAGATTGGGATAACTATTGTTGATAGTGTCCAAAGAAGACTCGAGGAGACTGCCCTTAAGACTGAGGTATTATAGGGAATGACAAATTTCAAGTATATGAGCCCTTGATTGTTCTATTTCATATACACGAGAGCTGTAAGTACCGACATTTATTTAAAAACTATCTATTCCCGTGACTTCGTTCGCGTGAAATTTGGATTTTTATTTTGACCTAAAAACGAAAAAAAGGTACAGAATTTTGATAGAGTTGAATTCATTGAATATATAAAAAGTATGGTATCATTTATTTATTATTCCTTCTTGGTAAACCTAACTCGCAGTTGGTTTTAAACAAGTCCCGCTATCGCACGTTTTAGAGCCAATTCGATACAAACTTCCAGACATACAGAAACTTCAATTAATTTATTGTGATAAATCATATATTTATTTTATTTACTCTGAAAAAGGATCAATTACTAAATATTAAAATTTTTCCTGACCAATTAATCGACGATCCAAAGAAGTTTATTATTTCTCAGAGTTCTCTGCCAACGTTAGGTTGATTAAGGCGCGAATCCTGCTGCAACAGTAAATGGAGTAAAATTCTCGCCTCCACCCCCTTCTCTCTCATGCTGCCTGCCATAATTACGCTTATAATAACACAGTAAGTTCGATGAATGGTATAAGAACGCCTAATAGAACTCAGAACGCTCAGTTGGTTTTTACGCCGGCTTTCGCGCGGAAATTCAGTGGATTTATAAATTATATATCTTCTGAACTCTGCAAGATATCAAAATGAAACATACACGAAATTTTAAGTTAATATTCCTGTTTCAATCCCTGAAATTTTCATTGAAATCCGTTTCGGAGCATTTTGGAGATTGGGGTGCTTGTATGCCATGAAACCTTTCCCGTAAAATATTTTATATTAATATTTATACTATATTATATTAATTTCTTCTGCGATATATCGAAGTGAAACATGAACGAATATTTAAGTTGAATCTCCTGTTTTTAAACCCTCAAATTTTCATTGAAATCCGCTGAGCCTATTTCAGACAAACTTCCAGATAGACAATTCAATTTTATTTATTTTGTATAGATATAGATTAACAGAACATTGGTTTACAGAAATTATATTTTACCTCACTTTACCTCTCTGCTTAGTCAAATCATTGTCAAAATTGCGTTTTTCTGAGTGTTTCCAAAACCCCAAAACAGTTGAATGACTCGCAGACTGTGAAGTCATATTAGTGATACGTTTCTTGAATGCAACGAATGTTAGACCGGGAAACATTCATCGGCAAGCGTGTGAGATGTATGGGGAAGAAATAATGAGTGGTGGAATGTTGAGGAAGCGGATTAGACAGTTAAACGATGGTCGCAAAATTGTGCACGAGCAGATGTGCAAACTTGACTTTCATCACATCTTTCTTTGGCGATGGCACGACAAAACCATTACGCCAAGTGCCTGAATAACAGCGATGACTATGTGGGAAGTAGTGTGATGTGTTAGGTAATGATTTATAATAAAATATCTGGAAAATTTTGTTCTGTTACTATTTAAATAAATATCGATGATAGATTTGGAAAATCGTTCTACAATTCAAATTCATATTGAAGACGTTTTAACATATTAAGTACTTCTTATCAAATGCTTCAATTATCTTAATAACTGCATTGTGTGAATTTAACATTATTTAATTTTTATGTTAGCTTATGTAACACATATTGTGACTCGTAGAGAGCCGAAAAAAATCCTGTTCACGATTTCAATCTCACAAAGTGTTATGGTCTAAATTTTCTGGTAAATGTTTTTTTCGTATATTGAAATATTTTCGTATTTGAAGATGTACAGACTCTAATAACATTAGTGCACACAACAGGGCACATCACCATTGAAACTCATAAATTGTAGTTGTAGATAAAAACTGTATCACTGCTACCGATAACAATGTTTACAATTCAGTGATACAGAAGATATGTACGATTATAGGAACTTTTCACTTCGAACAAACCATACCTTGTATACAGATGTACTGAACATAAGGAAGTATTAAAATGGATTACTACAGGAAATTTAAATGCCATAAATTATTTATAAGTAATAATTTTTTCTTATAAATATTCCAGACCATGTTTCTTCTTTTCGTACTATTGTTATCCTTGTATGTGTTACTGTGGTTTTGTTTTTAATAGTTCCTCAATACAATAGCAGGTTAATTATCTTCCTTGGTTTAATTCCAGTAGTTCAAAACTACTTTCAGACCTGCTTTCGTGAATCCATTTACAAGGCACAAACACAGCTTTCAGATAACGAAAATGTATTGTAGCGCAGTAGAACCCGCGTCCAATTTTTTATTATTATTTACGTAAACTTAAATAAGAAATATTCCGGCGTGAGCAAGTCACTTGCCAGGAAGAAGGAGTTTTTCCGCGCGCCGTCTTGGCGGCTCGGAATAATAACAAAGGGACTGCGGCTGACACCTGGACCATAAAGCTCGGACACCTCGTCGCCGGTTTCGGAATGTCCTAATCTGCCTGGGAATTTGGTGACCGGGTGGCGTGTGTTCCCCAAATGAAACAAGGGATATGACTGGAGAATATCCATCCCTGCCACCTTAGTGATAGGTGTCGGATAAGTGGGGACAAGGTTTTAAAGAGGCTGGCGGAGAAAATTTTAGGAGAGATTTTTGCAAGGTGATGGTGACAGGATATTGAAGGAGAGTGGTGGAGGGAGATTTTTGCAGGTGATACAAGGTGATGTATGGCGAGAGGATATTGAAGGAGAGTGGTGGAGAAAGAGATTGCTGGTGATACAAGGTGGTGGCGAAAGAAGATTGGTAGCAGAGTGGTGGAGAGAGGAGATTGGTGAGGTGGCAGCGGAGACAATGCTTTGATCAGTCCAGGAAGCAGGGAAGAAAGGTCTTAACAACAAGGGAAGAAAGAGGAAGAAGCGGAGTTTCCTCACGACTTCGTGCTATTGTTGACCGGCCGCTTCAAGTTCCACAACACGGAAATTACAGCGAGACGCCTATGAAAACAACTCAGGTTCGTCAACGAACAGATCTGCTACACGTGGTCACCCAAACCATTAATACCCTGAGAACTTTAATACAATCCCATTTTAATTAATTATTTTTGTACATAATATATACACGCTCTACCCATATTAAAATTATTGTGTTTACAATTAATAAATGTATATATTTAAACCCAATTATTAAATTCATTAATTAATATTCCCCCCTCATTCACAGTATATTATATTGAGAAATGTTATTACATGAATCATTTACGTTTTCCACAGATCTTTTATAGTTTGTATGGTGTTTTATTTCTTTTTTTCTTTTTTTATTATTTTTATTACTCCATCTCTTTCATTAGATTAATAAATATTGTTATTACCTTATTTTAAGTTTTTTACGTTTTCTTATAGTTTTTTTTCTTATTACTCTAGATTTTATTATTTTATTTGATTATTGAAGCAATACTACTCGATTGAAAAGAAAGGAGCACTTTGATACCTGTCAAAACATATATTTAAAATTGATTAATATTCAAAAACATTAGACCCTCTGAAGATCGTAGGTTTTCCCGGTGAATCTGTTGGATAAACAGTTTATCACTTGATAAAGATATGTTAGATAACCTTCGAAACGTCGTGGCTTAATTCTATTATGACCCGGGTGGAAGCCCAAGAATTGTTTATTGGACCCTTTGTAGACTACAGAAAACTATACTTTACTTATGATGTCATAAAACCATGGTTTACTTATTTACAGCGACGTACATGTTCAGCGTTAATATATTCTATGAGTATGTTAATAGATTACTCAGATTGGAAGATTTGAATCGTTTTAAACGTCCCTATCAGGTGTTTGACCAGCTTATTATGATGCAGTGGAAGGCGTCTATCGTATTTAACCCAAAAGTTTTTCATTACACCACGCACTGAAGCTGCATTCAGATCATTTAGAATTATTTGGTTTTGATATGTTCCATGGTACTTTGACAATACTTCTGAATACTTTATTCTGAAATCTTTGCAGGATTTCAATTTTTGAGAAGCAGATTAAAGAAATCATGATTTTAACTCACAGTTACTATAGGTCTCTCTCTCTCACCTCTTCATCCTTTAACTCTCATTTCTCCTATTACTTCTACTTCTTCTCTGTCAATAACAATCTTAGCATGAATCAAGGAACTATACTTTTCATTAATACCAATCAATATATAAATATTCAGAAAATTCTCTTAGTTGTATTGTACTTGTAGTTTAACGGAGTGCATACTTCATAATATTTCCTACGAAAAGTAGATTAAAAAAAGTGCAAAGAGCCCACCGCTGTTAACCCCCCACATATTTAAAATGATGTTTTTTAGTGCCCAGCGGCGGATCAGGGCCCAGTGTTTGTGGTTTTTACGACAACCTGGGCCAAAAAAATTTAGCGTTCAGACCATGTGGGTAAAGAGTGAGAATCATGGTAGCGATTAATAATTCACCAAACGTGTTGGAAAATTGACGGATGATATTTTCCCTTACATGTGTAGCGCAGTAGAACCCGGCCCATTTTTTTCTATTTATGGAATTTTAAATTACATAAATATTTTGGCATGAGCATGTCGCTGGCCAGGAAGAAGGGGGCGTCAGTTTGGCGCCGCGGAATCAAAACAAAGAGACAGCGGTTGACACTTGGGCTATAAATCTCAGACACCTCGTCGCCTGTTTCAGAATTTCTTAATCTGTTTGAGAATTTGGTGACCGTGTGGCGTGTGTTCCCCAAATGTAACAAGGGATATTATTGGAGAATATCCATCCCTGCCACCTTGGTGATAGGTGATAGGTGTCGCATAACTGGAGACGAAGTTTTAAAAGAGACAGGCGGAGACATTTTGGCAGCAGATTGGTGGTGGAGAATGAATTAGACAGATTGGCAGCAGATTGGTGATAGAGAGTGAATTTGAGAGATGTAGAGATTGACGGCGCCACTTGCTATTTACCGAAGATGCCAGAGGACCGGAAAAATATTCAACAAAATTCGGACGTTATGTAAAGAAACTCAGCGATTTTCTTCGGTTCACTTCTTTACAAACGATTTTCTTAGCCATTTCTAATACCGCGAACTTTATCTGAGATTAAGCTAATATTTTGCATTTTAAAACGATGGTTCGTTCTTTACTTATAGAAGAACCCTGAATTAAATTATAGAATACAAATTTGTAAATGTGTTCTGTAATTAATATAATTATAAATTAATATATTTTTAAAATAATTATAAACAATATAACTATATATTGCGTGATTAAATTACAAATTAGCGATAGCCCTGTGGTAGTTACAGTACAAGTAGAAATAAAAATGAATATGAAAAAATTCCGAATTAGTGAGCTTTTCAGCCCGTTAAGTAAAATGCTCGTCGGTGCGCGTCTGGCCCGTAGCTATTATTTTACAAACAGTGAAAAAATGTGTTTTCTTTTGCTTCCAACGTCTCTCCTTCGATAATATTTGATGGGACCTGAAGCAGGAAGAGATCAACTTCTGCAAGCAGTGACGTTTCTTTAATTGATTTGTTAGTAATAATTTGTTCATAACTCTCCTGTAAACCTATGAGCGAATGTTGGCACTTTCTGCAAGAAGAAAAGATACTCTCACCTTGAAGCGACGGCTTCCAACTGGTGGCTTAGAGTGAGGCATGCCCAGGTACGCATAGATGTCCCTACCTCCTCGAGTCTTCAGGATTCTCCCCTGCACCTGACCTTCTTTGATCCTTATGGTTGGGCCTATAACTACGCGTTCTGGTTCAGGTTCTTTGAACGTCGACTCACCACTCGCATTCCATACAGAGTACAGAATACAGATATACACAACCACTAAGCAAAGGCGAGCCATTTTGTCGCGTAGTCTCTCAGTCTCCTGTCCACTCTGAACCGTTCAGTATTTTCTTTTATCTTATCTTCGGAGATAGAGTAGTTTATGCCAGGGATATAATTCGGCCACGTTGAAGACACGTCAGAATGGAGTCTGGGATTACACGCAATTAAATGAATGAGCCACGTGGTTTACTGTGTGTTGTAATTCCTCTTTAAATAAGTTAATGAAGTTACGTCATTGAATATTAATTATATTAAAAAGATGGCTGCTACTTATTTGAATTAGTTTCCATTTTTGAGATAAATTATTGTGTAATTTTGAATATCAAGCTACTACTATTTTTTAAAATAGTGCTAAAACAGTCCTCACCATCATCGGGCAATGGAACACTGTCATTTTGTCTTTCAATTTAGAGTATATTAAGTTTTTATAAATATTAAATGAACATGTTATGTGTCACTATTTGAAAAAAAAATCATTTACGCTCAACAGAAATCAAAATTTAATCAATCGTAGTGTACTAGATAGTCTTATTCTAGAAGAAATGTGGTACTCGTATAATAGTTATTCGTGTTTAACACCCTTCGGATAAATTGAAAAGTGAAACTTTTAAGGAACGCAAAAGCGGTATTTTTGCGACCGAGTATCGACGATAACTTCCAATTTTCTTGAATTGTGTCGGCGAAAACCTTTAAACCTAGGTGAATGAATGGATTTATTATTATTTTCTTTCTCTTTGGCTCTGAAACCAATCGAGGGCCTACAGGGTCGATTGCAGACTGACACATTCCGAATTTGGAGTGGTGCGTGGTCAGTGCATCGATTTTCCTTCAGTCTTAACCCAATTTTCCAGACCATGATGAACACAAACATCACTGTTTATGACAGGATTCGAACAGTGGACCTCTGTGTCGCTACACTACACAGGTGGAATTAATAATTCCTTAAAATATGCCCCAATTCCTACCAATGAAGAATTTATTTAAAATTTATTAACCAATATTGTCATGGAAGGGGACATAATAATTCAGGAACCTGTGTACACTTCTGGAAAAAATTAATTTTTGTGCGTGCCAAAACTATATTCAAATATTTTTAATTAAAATGGAAAGTTGAAGAAATTATTAATTTGTTTGCTAAATTTTCAAACGTATTCAGCATTCTTAATAAACAATGACGATTAGAATAATACTTACGAATTAAAATTTAAAAAATTCGCAATACTTAACTGTGAAAAGTCCTACTAGGCATTTTAGTTTTTAAGGTTTTGATTAATGTACTGTAAAATTACTTACATGAAGCGCTTTATTTAATGCTATTTCCGAATTGCAAGAAAAGGGGTATCAAAACTTACTGTCTTACTGGAATCATGAAAAAATTATTGATTGCAAATTTCATCGGTAGCAAGAATGTGATAAACGAAATCCAGTCGGCAGACAGATGTATTTATACAACTTAAAGAACGTTTTAACGTGGCTTAAGAGTAATTGATGTAACAAAAAGGCAAGAATCGTAGTCCGTCCTTATCGTCACACGTCTTATCTCTATATGCCATCATCCTAGCTGTATCAAATGAAAAGTATGGTGATCTAACTTCTATATTTAATTTATTTCCTCTAACATTAGTCCCAGGCCAATCTTCAAAAATCTATCTCACGAAGGATCAAAACGTCAAAGTGTCTGAAATCTAAAATGGTATACCATTTTTTGGTCCAGTAAATTTTTGAGCAATTAAGTGAAGTAAACAAGATCAGTTCTCGTATGACTATTACAATATTTTCTAAAAAAATTGTGGCCAATAAATATACCTAACGCTGCTTTTATTTCTTTACTGTCACAATCACAATAGATAACTCATATTAATAAACGCTCGAACTCAGTGCAACAAGTATATCACGTTTATACCAAAGATCTGTAAATTTTATAAATTATTTTGGAGAAGTTTCAACTATAGTTACTTTCTAATTCATTCAGCGCATCACTTCAATATTCACAAGAAAGCTTTTTTACTGTAAAGCGTAAAATTTATTTAAAGTTCTTAAACTATTATTTGGGGGGGGGGGGGTTAACAGGCTACATGAGGGTGATCCTGAAACAGGCAACTCCCCTTTAATAGCATAGGAAGGGAATTGAAAAGGGAGGATGCGGAAGGTAGTCAAGGGTTGACTCTGGCCCCCTGGCTATGGTTTAAGGATCCTACCCGGTGTTTCACCAAAAGAGATGCAGGGAAAATCCTAGAAAACCTACATCAGGTAGGTCGGGCATAGGGTACTATTCTCACGCCCTTCCGAATGACGGGAGACAAGTTTGCTGTGGGGTCGCAGCATTTCTTCTCCGTGTATCCACCAGTTTTAGGAGGCAGTTGGCGACTGATCTAATGGGTTCAGGGGACAACTCTTGCCATATGCCCAAGATCTTCGACCCCAGTACATATACCTCCCAAGATAGGTGAAGGTGTCTCGGTATGTGAGAACTTTGATTAAAAAAACAGAGAGTACGAGGCATTCCCGACATAATCAGGTGAGCCCCGCATCACTCTGAGGGGAAATGTCTGCGAGAGAAACTTTCACGGGCACCTCCAGTTTAGGTTGATGAATTTCTGATTTTACCTGCAATTCACGCCTGCGAATACATAGGTAATAATGAGAAGATCTCCTGGCTCTAGAACTGTGGGGTCATGTTGGAACAATTTAGTCTTCAGTGGAGTTTTATTTTGTTTTTTAAATTTTATGTTAGTAAATCTTTGGTTTAAAATAAAAAGTTGTTATTGTTAATACAGACTAATCATTATATATTCAAGCCTCAGCAAAATTCCTAGTTTTACTTTCCAGTGTCAATTACCCGTCTCCAGGACATATTTTGTTCGCTCATCGATGAAAACCCAAAACAGTTGACAGTTGGCAAGCACATTATTTGAGTTATCGACAATCCACTGCATCGGAGTTGATCTGATCACGTCAGTTGTCATTCTCATAGTGTTGTCCTGTTTTGTAACTAGATTTCCATATGAGCGCTGTATAAACCATATTGGGGCACAGTATTCAGCTGTCGAGGGAACGGGGGTAAAGACTGGTGCCTCCATGATTTTTTACTAATTTAAGCATCGGAAAGTTACTGCCATAATAAAACCACAAGAAACGCCTGATAATCGTAAGAGGCCAATCGCCCTGTTGTACCAGCTGTTGGAAAGTCGCCCAGCAGAACAGGCTTATACATCGCAGACTAAATTCTGTCTCACCACTTGCATAGAGTTGGGTTTTTAACGAAAAAAATTAAAACCTCAACTGCCCTTATCCTCCTATCAGAAGCGTTCGATGCTATAAGTGTAGTATAACACGGAACAATATAAAAAAAAATTGGTTTTCCTGGCGATTAGTCACATTCAGCTAGATGTAAAACAATAGAACAATAAGATAAAACCATAACTAATGAAATGGAAAATACTTTCGCAAATGGAAACGTCAGTCAAATTTTACAAAAACAGAGGGCCCATGTTACCATCTAAATAACAAGCTGGAAAGAGGAGAGCTAAATATACAGCCAATCATGTGCTTAAATGAAGATAATGTGATAAGTATTTAAATATAAAACAAACAAATAATAGCTTTTCTTCCCAAAAATGTGTATACATTTTTTGGCTGCGATTCAAATTTAAATAGATACCAACAAAAACGGTTGAAGCACTTATATCTAACGTGAGAATTGATTCCATGTCTTTTTGACCCATAAAGTAGCACACTATTTATTTTTAAAAAAGTATTTAAGGCGCGTTAACTGAGGCACACATTTTCATTGAGCTACTTTATCCCTACCAAATTTGTCTATTACAGCTCACTAACTCGCTTGATTCTCCAATACTATCGTAAGAATCCTTTTCTGTATAATACTCGAGCTACATGATCTTTCACTATTACTCTTGTTTTTTAAACCATGCGTCGATTAATTTTCTTACATATTCTTGACTTTAATTCTCGACATCTCCTTTTTCCGCAGAAAGCTATTCGCTCTGCAACTCATTAGATCCTAAGTGGCATGAGTCAATCAAACTAGATTGTAAAAAGCTAGGGATTGTATAGGAATTCAGAAAATATATAATACTTTACTTATTTTATTTTTTCTTGCCGAAAGTTTAGAAGAGTTTTTGAAATACGGGTTGATGAAATAAATATGAGACAATAATTTAAGGGTCTGGTCTAAATCTTCAATCCACAAGTTATCGTGGCTTCTTATTATTCGAAGAAAGCGAACTGAAATTGTTTGCTAAGTGAATGTTACCATTTCTATAATACACAACAATTATACAATTTAAGTTCTATCAGGATGTACGACAACTGTGTGCTTTGGGTTACTATTTAACTTTCGCTCTCTTCAGATTAACAATTGGAATATCTTTCACATGATATCTGAGAGTTGTCATATTGTTTTATTTGACATTTCGTGGAATTGTAAACATCAATATTTTGAGTTATTTTGTCTGAATAACTATGGTCGAATAAGTTGTAGACAATAATAATGTCTGAATTGGAGTATACTGCATGGTAACTTAGAAGCTTCGGATTAATTTCAATGCAATATAATTTATGCATTAACCATATTTGTGACATTGTTGCTCATAACCTATTTCTCAATTGCCGGATATGATTTGAAATTATATTTTTCTTTATTTCTTTTGCTTAGGAATGATTTGCCGTCACGAAAAATTAAGAATCTCTATCAGACGTGTCTAGAAAATATAATAACAAATGCATCCTATTGGTTGAAAGTAAAACGGCTAAACGAGAAAAATGAAAAAGTCTACAATCCATTTGACAATCTGCGTAAGTAAATGTTTCTAAAAGAAGTAAGATGCTATAGACAATTTGCAAACTCTTGTTAAATAAGACTTCACTTGATGAATAGGAATATAAGCGACTATTATATAGATGGTCTCTAGATCAGTTTTTTTTATAATTCTCAATAACTGGATAGTACTTAAAAGATTTCAATCAACATTGGTCATTTTTATCCATATAGTAATTATGTGTTAATATATAAAATATACTTGGTAAAATTATAATGTTATATAATGTATAAGGTTCTCAATATTAGTGCTCATAACTACCTTATCTGTTGTAGTATTCAGTCCTTGCACTGGTCTGATGCTAACATATTCAGATAAATTAATTATTTCTACCTATTCACACTATAAGCCAATGGTAACTATATTATTGGAAGTGAGATTTATGATCAAGAGTAATGTTTAATTGTGAAAGAACTATTGCTTGTGTGACAGTATTTGAATTCAATAATTATCTTTGCATGTTTTTGTGAGTTCATGAGTATTTGATCTCTTTTAATCAGTGTAATTTGTTTGGAAGAATTTTTTTATTTGAAAAAGTATTTTAAAAATTGACATTTTGTTATATGCAATGATTTTACTATTATTATAGTAAGATATAAATGGAAAATAAGTCCCAATTAAAAGAATTTGAAAAAAGTGTTTCACAAAATATTAGATTTATTCCTGCACAATATTATAGTTAATTATGAAATGAATATCAAAGTATTATGTACTTATTGTTTTTTTATTTATTTGTTAATATATATCTGATGAAATTTGTTTTAATTATTTGTCTTCTCCTTCAGCACCAGCTCTGGAACAAGAGCTTTTGGACACGTATGCAAGAATAAATAGTTTGCCTGAACATGGTAACTTTTGGCTTGAAGATCAAGAAAAATGGAGGTTATTTATTACCAGAAAAATTACAAGGCTTACTATTTCAGAGTATACTGAAAGGGCCAGCTTGTCACATATTTCCACTACTTGCAGGGTCAGAAAGTTATTTTGTGTCATTTATCATTATACTTTGTCATTTTATAATAGAACATGATATTACTTTTACTTTGTTCTTCTCTTCTATTTCCCATGTTTTAAAACAGTTAATATATCATGGGTGTCATTGTTTTAATTGAGAAAACAATTTTAAATATAGATGCACATTTCAATGCAACATTGTCTTTATCTTACAGTCTTTTAATATAGACTTTAAAGTAAAAGAAAATCTAAAACAAAAGTTAACTACATAAAATAACCAAAGTACTTCAAATTGAACGTCATAAAACTTGTTAAGATTTTTAGTGTCAAGTTTAATATTGATAGTACTTGGTTGAATTTTAATGAACAGCATTTCAGAAATTATTATTTTACAATTATGACGTTCCGTGTGTAATATAGTGGCATTGTCAAAATTGTGATTTAATGCTTAGTAATGCCAACCTCCTGTGCTGTAGTGGCTAGCTTTGCTAGCTCACAACCCAGAGGTCCCGGTCTTACACCAGAAAATTATGCAGAAATGCAGTTATGAATGAAAGAATGCATAGTAAACTGATTTTAATGTTCAGATCATTGGATTTTGACTTTATTCTAACAGTATAGGTAGCTGAGTCTAATTTGAGTACAAGAATTATTATTTAATCATTGTTCCACAGATAATTCTAAGAATTTTTAACTTATAATTGCTATAATTTATTGACCTAGGGATATGAAATTCATAGTTGCATTTTTTTAGTATTAAAAAAGTGATTTCAAAGCTAGTTGCCAAAAACCAATGCAGTGAAAGTACAAAATTGACAGTTATTCTAAGATGATGTGTTTATTCTTTATTATAATGCTAGTGCCATTCACGAACAGTATAACATCAGGAAATTGAGTTATCAATTTTGTTAAATCAGTTATTTATAAAAAAGAGTAAAGGACCCAGATAAAACCATAGCTATTTCTCTCAATCAGAAGTAAAAGTTTGACAACCATGTGGAAAACAAAATTATATTAATAAATAGTTAATGCCATTTCTCAAATTAAAGTAAGCCTACAAGTATCTATCTATTTTGCCTGTCTACATAAATTATTTTTTACAATTAAACAGTCTTTAGTTGCTTGTAAAAATCATTGAATACTTTTTTATTTAATTTTATAATATACGTGTGTGCCTTTTTAAATGTCCAACTTTTAACTTTTTGCATTTTATGTTTTTATAGAATTTGAAATACTTGGAAGTGAAAAATGTTCAAGAAACATTGCCATATCTGAAAGGTGTATCACCTTGCTTGAAAACTTTAGTTTCACTTAATTTTGTTGCTATGGCTCATGTGAATAGCATCTCTTTAAAATATATCAGGAAGCATTGCCCCAATTTGAGGTATTATAAAATAATCAATTTCTTTCATATTAAATTAAATAAATAAATATTTATATTTATTTTTTATTTTTCAGATTTCTAGGTCTGAGGTCATGTTTTTTGAATGACAAAGCTATGTGTCAGTTAAAACATATTTCTTCCCTGATAGAATTAGATCTCAGAGATACTGAAGTTACATCATATGGAGTTTGCCAAGTTCTGAAGCACAATCCCCAGTTGCAAAATTTGCACCATCCAGAAGTAGTTCGAGCCCTACATAAAATGCACACATCCATGACTTGGTTGTTACGTGTGGAAGCCAGTCTTCTATCAACTTCCACGGTTTCATACCAATTACGAGACTTGGAGTTTGAGATTTCTAGAAAGGATTGTCCTGGTATGCTAGCTGTAGTTGCAACCTTTTGCCCTGCTGTAGAGAGGGTGAGAATTGAGGTTGACGCCCATGCTCCATCTGATTCTTTAGCTCCAATTGCTAAGTTAGTTGGTCTTACTGAGTTAGACATACAGAGTGTTGGAGACAGCTCCATGAGAACCTGGGATGGACAGTTGGAACCAGTTACTCTATTTGCTGGTAGTGTTGTTCCAATCTTGGAAGCCAGAGGAGACAAACTACGTAGCTTTTGTTTGGAAGGAATGAATTATGTGAACATGGAAGTCATTCAAAGATTGTGCCCAAACCTTGTTTCTTTAGGATTACATTACAATTCATATGTTCAAGGATCATTCTTTACTCCCAAAGATCTGCTTGCAGCAAAACCATTCCCTTATCTTCGCAGGCTTTTGTTTGGGTCCAATGCAGGGAATTATGATTTTCCACCTGTGTATTTGCAATGGCTGCTATCTAATAAGGAATTGGAGGAGTTGTCTTTGTCTGGGTCTCCACTTTTTACTAATGAACTATTCAATGCTGTATTTGAAAGCTCATGTGCATTTCCTCATCTACGTCGTCTTGAGTTAGATTACTGTAACCTTACGGCAGATGTCATAACTTCATTTCTTTACCACTGTGGAAGAAAGTCACTTCGTGAGCTAAGTATCTGTGGTCCCTTTGTTCGAGAGCAGGCAGCTCCAGCGTTGTGTTATATTATCTGTGAAAAACTGGATGTACAATTAGAAGCATATTTCTATTCGTTTGTCAAGTTAAAGAAGAGAATTGTACGCTACAAACAGGATCTCAGTGGCATAAGGTGAGACTTTTCCTTTTCCAAATATGATCTAAAGATACTGATTTTCATTCAATAAATGAATTTTTCAAATTATGAATTCTATTTTTTTTATTATTAGGAGTATTTTAAATTGTTAAGAGGAAAGGTTGTACGGAAAAATATTGCATTCTCTCAAAATTGATGTATAAAGTAATATAAATGCTTTCCTCATACTAAATATTTTGTACTTTTATGCAAATAAAATATTGATACTTCATTTTTAAGGGGCCTAAATGATTTTTTCTGTGTACTTTGATTAATTGGACTTACTTGTAATCTTCATCATATTTTGTGCATATTTTATATTTTAAAATTTGTCTTCTGTTCTATTTTCCAATAAAATGGTTAAAACAAGTTAATTCTCTGTATAAATTGTGTGTTGTATTAAGTTGAGAACTACAGGTTTGTAATCTAATATCTTAACCTAAGTATTCAATTAAATTTAATTCTCATCTGCAAACTTTTTTTGTTCATCATTGTATATTTTATTTTACTTTCAATTAGTTAATGTCAAATTATCTTGTTTCTTAGTGGAAGAGGAGACATTGCAACCACACATCATGCTCTTGATAATTGCCGTCCTATGGACCACATGCATTATGTCGTGTCAAACTAGTAAGGTGAGCATTAAGAGTGGAACCCTACCCTAATTCTACTGATTGCCTCTTACAGATAAATCATTTATATGTAATGTTGATAATACCTCCCTTTCCTGTGATGTATGAAATGTGTACATATCAGCCTACTTTCCAAACCAAAGATTTTATGTATGCTAATACTCAAATTTGCTTTGTACTAATATTACTGAGTCTTTTGTTATAATATTTAGCTTTAAAGTGTGTATGTGGTTCTTATTTAGAGTCAGTTGTTCAAATGTAACTAGTCACAATGGAACCAATGAAATGTAAATATTTTTATTTTAATATACTGTTTTTTTAGTGAATAATATTAGAAGAAACTAAAAATTTTATAAGAATATAACTTTTATAACATTGGTATTCCTAATAAATTATATATTTATTTCTTTATACTCAGTAAATTATATAAATGACACAAATAACGAAAATGTCAAATTTTTCAATGGCCCTGTTACAAATTTGATATTTATATCATGGTTTTGTATTGACTTATAATTATAGGTATTGAATATGGTATGAATTGCACATACTCATAATTTTATATTTATGCTGTTTTTGAAAAATACGGCAAACACAGCTTTAATTTTAAATACATAAATTCAGCATTGTGTTTGAGGATGTTAGTTATAAATATGCTGCAAAAGTCAATTATTTGCTGTATCAAAAATAAATATTGCTTTATTCAAATTAATTAATCATAATTAATGCTAAAAATAGTTCTAAACACTTGATATCACCAGTAGTTATTTAGAAGAAAACAAAATAGTTTTTATAGCTTATTTTCCACTTTATCATGTGCTAAAGCTTTTTAAATAATATGCTTTATAAATAATTTTTGAGCTTTTAACCGAGTGAAATATGTTATATTGCTGTTATGTGTCATGTCTTCTGGCAAAGTCAATTCTGAAATGGAGATGTATATACTAAAGCAGCATGTGATGGAGCAAGTCATCAAATGAATGCATCAATATAATATATATTACCATTGGTTAGAATTCCAAGAAATATTTCTACATCATCACAGAGAAAAATTTAATTCTTTACTAATATAGTTTATTTGTAAACTGATTATATCATCTCAATATCATTAAAAGAGCATTGCAAGATGAGTTTTAAATACAAAAATGTTTTAATTTATGTATTGTGATGTAGCTAAACCAAAATATGTATTCATTTAATCATGATGTTATTCAAAGTATCACAGCTTTCTCAATCTTATCTTTGTGCAATTTGTTTCTTTTCTTGTTAAATTTTTATTTTATACTGTCATTTACATTAAAAACATATGCTGAATACTCTTTGGCTATAAAATGATGTATATCTATAACTTATCCATTTGTCAGTTTATATCTTTGTTAGACTTGTACAAAACACCACATTTAGTTAGGTAATATAAGGAATGAGTCTGAGAGATTGTAATACTTTAGTTGATTTGTTATAAACATTGACTCAACTTAAATTACAATTACATAACTTTTGAGTTAAACGAATAATATATTTTTTATTTAATAGGCTCCTTAACATGAGTTGTGTTAAAATCAAATACTTAAGCCTGTACTTCAGTTTGTATAAACTTGTATTAGAAAAATGTTTTGTAGCAAACCTTATATTTCTCAGATATAAAAAATTAATTTATGAAGATTTATCACAAAATCTGCCTGAAAAATATATTATTTATTATTAACTAGTGTAATTGAAGAGTTTGTTTTACCTAGTTTCTCTTGGTTTATTCTTTCAAAGATAACTTAACATCTATATCTGATATTTAATAATATGCTTTATATTAATAATAACTGAAAAAATTATTTTTAGAACTGAAGGCTTTGTTTCTGAATAGCTAAATATTAAATGACTGTGTTAAAACTATATAATTACAAAAGAAGGAGCCAAATTGCTGACAAAAATTGTATATTAAATACCATACATTTTGTTGCTTTTGACAGGTGATTAAAAAACGCCAGAGCAAAAAGTTCGACACAGCTCAAACCAGGTGACAAACTGTGTGGTGTGTCATTCTTGTTGGTGTTGACCTGATGAATGCAACAAGGATTGCAGAATCATGTTGTGTTTATTTTATCCCTAATTTTTTGTCTGTAATTTGGCTACTTCCTTGTATAATTTTGTTTTAGTAACTGTATTAAATTTAAACTAACATTGAACAAATACTATTATATTCATAAATAAATTGTTATTTATTTCCATTAATATTATTTTCAGCTAAATTAAAATCTAAGTACATTCCATATCTCTTTTTTTTATTTAAAGAAAAACTATTTCAACTGATATCATTCTACATTCTCTATTGATATTATTCTATTTCCACTTCAGATCAAACATCATGCAATTGGAAGAATGCTATCCATTTGGGTCTACCATTCTTTTATTTTTCACGGTGCATTTCAAACTTAACAGTTTTATTTTCAAATATGTTGCACAATCTCTGCTTCAGTATTAAATTTCTTATATGCTTTGTTATTTTTAAATAATCTTATTTAAATCCATTCAAATAAGTGTTGTCAAAAATTATTTTCAGGAATCTATGTGTTAACATTCCTATGAATTTTATAATGGTATTTTGAGTTTGAATTTTGTATAATGTTTTTAATTATTCTTGTCATAATTGTTAAAGATATATTATATTCAAGAAATTATTGAATTAAGTGAAGGCTTTCATTTTATAAATATGTATACCTCTTCAAAATATGCACACGCTTCACATTTGAAAATACTCTCTTTAACAAGATTATTTTTAATATTCAAACTGTTTTTCCTTTATTAAAAGTAAAAAAACAGTTTTACTATTTTTATGATATTCTGAACATTAAGTATAAATGTATTGTTCAAAATATTTTGGCAGCTGTAACAATATTATTATATTGAGTGGCTGAAATATTGTTTGTAACTTAGAAAAATTATTTTGAATATTATTTCAATGCTTGCTTGTTTTGGATAATGTAGGCAAATTATTGGAAACACATTCCATTATTAAACCACAGTTTCTTGCCTCCTGTTTAGGACCGACATATATCTATTCAGTGTTTCTACTTTCCAATAATTTAGCTGGTTTACCTTGATATGGCATCACTTCTATTAAGTGTTATTTGATGTAAAAATGTATGTTAAATTTATTGTTGTGACAATACTGTCAGTGAGCAATCAAAACAATATATCTTGACAGTTAAAATGGGCCCATAAGTGTAATTCAATTTCTATTTATAATTCATATATGTAATTAAATACAATATAAGCATGAAAGTTTATTGTTGGCTTATCTGCCCTTACTAATTGTGTTCCTGTATATTGCTATACATGCAGTACTTATGAAAAAAGCCCACCAGTTTTTAAATTACCTTTGTTATTAATTAATAATAATCTATATAACTTAACAAACCATTATGATAATATTTGAGAGTACTACATAAACTAAATTATCAACTTCCTATATAAATTTTCAAAATTAATTTATGCTGCAACACAACACTGTAAAGCATAAATTTTTTACAGAAAAATTGTATAGTATGTGGACCAAATTAAAAGATGTTTTCTTGTCAGTTTCTGTATTCTCATTGATTTCAGAGGGTTAGTTAGAAAAAAATTAAGAAAACATAGTTGAACACAACATTGACAATAATTGATTACATTGGTTTTTATTATAGAATTTTATTAATTTATTGTAATTTATATAATTGACGCTTCAAAAAAATTCTTTGACACACAATGATGCATATATGGAAGCTTAAAACATATTAATTATAGCTGAGTGAATTGACCTTATTGAAAGGTTCTCATATTGCATTATTTACATCAGATCTTAAAGGAGTTTAGATTAGTTGCTAAATACTTTATTGGAAAAGTTTGCACAAAAATGCATTTATAAATTAAAATAATTATGCCAAACAACCCCTAGATTCTAGTCAAATGTAAATAAAGTACTGCAGATAGACTCCAGTTTGTGATAGTAGGGTGATGGGGGTGCAAACTTTCATGCTTGTCTCTTCTGCTTGTGCTATATGTTATGTCACTAAAGGATTTGCTGTTTGTGTTATTGGCCATGAATCGAATATATTAATAATAATGTTTTATTGTAGTTTGAATGTTTTGTAACCCCCTAAAGTATGTGTACCATTGTTGCCATAATTTAGGTACTTGTCATCAAATTTAATATGTACTTGTATCTAACTGTACACATAAGTGATTGGGTTTACCATTATTCCAAATGTGTTTACAAAACTGTAATTTACTTAACAGATCTTGTTTAATAACAGTCATTGTTGGTTAGCTGAATGTTTTAATCATTAAATAACTTCCTCCTAATTATATTTAAAGAATTGTGTTCAAGCAAATATAATATTTTACTTTCTTGAAATGTCCATTAACAAGCATTGTATTTTGTTATGAAATCGTTTATAAATAATATGCAATAAAATAGCATGGTGTGCCAGATCAAAATTTATTAACTAGTTACAATTTCAGGCATTCTTGCAGATACAAAATTATTTAAGTTATATTTAAAATATACTTATTTGTAAAACAGTAGTTAAATATTGAATAGGTTATTGTGTTACCAATATGATATTATATTTATGAAACAGTGTATAGAAGAAGTATAAGTTTTATTATTAAAAATATTTCCTCTTATTTACATTTTAATAATTATCTATAAATAAAAAGACTGCCAGAAAGTAAGCATTAAATATAACATTATTTATTCCCAAAGTGACATTTCATCTCCATTTTGAGACTTCCTCAGGCTTAAAATTTAGCAATACATCATATTTACTCCTTGACTCCCTCAGCCAAAAAGACTATTGAATGTACTTGTGAATTGTAAATTTGGTGTCATACATGGACCATCTCCAGTGATGGTTATGGCCATAAACTTCTGTGGAGACTGTCTGCGACACTAAATTCTTCACGTGTACAAAATGGAGATCAAACGTTGCTTTGTGAATAAATAGTGATATATTTAATGCTGACACTTTGACCATATTTTTGTTTATAGTAAATTTTAAGTCAAAAAACTATGTTGTAATTATTATTGTGATTTAAATTAAATGGCCCTTGACTATTATTTCCTGCAAGGAATTTTACATCAATCCACCAATCAAAACACTTCAAATGAAGGACAGGACAAGCATCATTGTAGAACAATTGCAGTGTATTCCAAGTTTTCAATGAGATGTATACAAAGTCTATTTGTGTTCTTTCACTTGGAAACCCCAAATGCCATATAATTTTAATTACACTAATGTACTTGGTCACGTGGGGTATATCTATTAATTTTTTTACTTTTGCATTGAATTGTAGTGTGTTTTTATAATTCTGAATTAAGTTTGAGTCAGATATTCACTTAATTCCTGATTAAATGTAATTTAATTAAGAAAAGTTGTGAAACTTATGTTTCAGTAATGAATAACAAATATTGTGCTTGTTATTTTATGCTAATGATTTTCTATTATGAATTAAATATGTTTAATGATGGTCATTGTGGTTAAAGATATATTATTTAATGATGCTTATGCTTGAAGCTGCTGTGATTTATGATCTCATTTGTATTGTACCAAATATAGCCAAATCTGAAGAACAACATATTTGTGGTTGTTCTCCCTTCTGTGATTTTTGTATTTCCACTAAATAGATTTATTTGCCTGTTGTGAGAATATCTCACATGCTTTAAGATTTGGTGACACTGTGATAAATGTATCATGAGATTTTCCCTGCTGTTGATATCATGTATTAATATAGCACATTTGTGATTGAAAGTATTTCTTTGCTTCCAAATTTTTTGATCTAGTGTATTAAAATTTAAATGTTTCACAAACTTGTATGTTTTAAAGTTTATGAATGTATTTGAGTTGTGCAATAAAGTATCTTGAAACAAAGGTTGGAAATGAGTTGTTACCTTATATTCCTGTAGTTTTTTTGTTGAATGTTATACTATGACTGCCAGAAAATATTTATTTATTATCAAAAAAAAGCATGAGGCACCACTGAACTCTGAAATGGTGGGCCATGCTGAAGAATGAACCTAAATGATTTTTTCAAGGATGACATTTAAAACAATGTATGGGAAATCAAGTCAGAAAGATTTTTATTCTGTAATCCTGGGGATAGGTTGGAACCCTAATCAGATAGAATTTGAACACACCAATTTTAAATATTCATGTTATGCTGAGACAATGAGTCATCGCTGAAGGTAAGCCCCATTATCACTCTGTAATAGAAAGCTCCCGTAGATATCGCTAACGTCCGTAATGAGATATGTTTTGGAGGAAGGTGGTAAAATGCCATGTGAGGTTACTGCCTTTAATAAGGGAATTGAAAAGGGGGTGTGGAAGGTAGAGCATGGGCTGACCAGTTTAAGGATCATACCTGGTGATTCACCTCAAGGAGATGCAGAGAAAAGTGCATCAGGTGTGTCGGTATCCTGGGTACTTGTCTCACACCCTTCTGAATGACAAGAGGAGCTATGAGGTTGCAATATTCCCTTTTGTGTCCACCAGTTTTAGGAGGCAGTTGACTGACTGATCATAATAATAATAATCATATTCCATAGATCCTGTAAAGAAGCTAAGCTTCAAGGATGTGGAATGTGTCAGGGAGTACATTTATTACATTATTTTATTGTATAAAAGAAAAATATACTTATAACAAATTTTTGTATTATAAACTATTATAAATTACTCTTCTCCGATTCTTCTATAAATTCCTTTATTGAATAGAAGGAGTGGCTAAGCAAAAATGAGCGTAATTCAGTGTTAAATTTACCTTGATTATCGGACAACTGTTTAATTCTGTGCGGCAGTCTGTTGAAGATGGATATCCCTGAATAATGCACACCTTTCTGTGCAATTGACAATGTTTTACATTTTTTATACAGATTATTTTTGTTCCTTGTATTGAAGGGATGAATATCAGAATTATTCAAAAATAAGTGCCTATTTGTGATTAAAAATAACATCAATGAATAAATGTATTGGCACGTCAAAGTGAAAATACCTAACTTTTTTGAACAGAGTTCTGCAAGAAGTTCGTGAGGAAACCTGACATATTGCTCTAATAACACGTTTTTGACTAATAAAAATCTTATCTATGCCTACTGAGTTGCCCCAAAATATAATACCATATGTTAAAATAGAATGAAAATATGCAAAGTATACTAATTTTCTTGTTTTTAAATCACTGAAGGTGGACATTGCTCTGACAGCATATGTAGCTGAGCTGAGTTTCTTAAGTAATTGATTAATCTGATCAGTCCAATTTAATTTATTATTTACTAAGAGACCTAAGAATTTAACAGAGGAAGTTTCATTTACATTTTTGCTGTCGTATTTAAGTGTTATAGATTGTAAAGTTGTGTTGAGTGTGTGAAATTGCATGAAATGTGTTTTGTCACAGTTATTTGTTAGTCCGTTTGCATTAAACCATGTTAGCAGGTTAGTTAAATTATTGTTACTTGCCTCTTCTAGTGTGTCTTTGTTACTTTTTACTATTACACTAGTATCATCTGCAAAGAGGGTAGCTTTAGATGTTGAATCTATGGTATTAGGAAGATCATTTATATATATAAGGAATAATAATGGCCCTAATACTGATCCCTGTGGGACCCCAGTTTTAATAATCCCCCAATCTGATTTATGTATTTCACCTGTGCACCAGTCTTTTAATACTACTCTTTTCATTCTATTTTGTAAGTATGAATTAAACCAAGAATATGAAGTTCCTGTTATTCCATAGTACCTCCGTTTTTCTAGCAATATGCTATGGTCTACACAATCAAAAGCTTTACTTAAGTCACAGAATATACCTAATGGGCGATTTTTTTTATTTAATTCTTCTATTATGTCGTCTAAAAGAGTAAAGATCGCTTTCTCGGTTGAATATCCTTTTCTAAACCCAAACTGTGAATCGGTGAGTAAATTATGTTTGTTCAGATGTTTTATAACTCTGTTGTATACTACTCTTTCAAAATTTTTTGATAATACTGGCAACAGTGATATGGGGCGATAATTTGATATATCTTCTTTATTCCCCTGTTTGTACAGTGGAGTGACTAAAGCACATTTGAGCTTATCTGGGAAGACTCCAGAAAGAAGTGAATGATTACAAATGTAACTAATTACTGAACTAATGCTACCTGTTACTTGTTTGAGTATAATGCTTGAGATACCATCATGCCCTGATGAATGTTTATTTTTTAGAGTGTTTATTATTTTTTTAATTTCAGTTGGAGATGTCAAAGAAAAGTTCAAGGTCAGGGACCCCCTGTACATGAACCTCCCAAAAGAGATGAAGGTGCTTCAAGAGAGATAAGCCTTGTTATCACTTTGTGGAGAGAAACCTCCCATGGGTATCTTATTACAACAATCTATGCGACAAGCTCGTAGTAAGTGTTTTTTTGGAGGGGGGGCAAGAGGCTCTATGAGAATGATAATAGAATAGGAAGGGAATTGAAAAGGAGGATGTGGAAGTACTAAGACCTCATGGTTTCTGTTCAGTATGGAAAATGTGACCTACGAAATATTTAGCCAACTTTATGATGAGGAGCCGTGCGTATGGCAAGTCGGCTCATAGGTTACAATGATTGAAGAGAAAGAGAAGCTGGCCACGCAAAGCTCTTAGATGTTGCCACCGGGCTCAGCCCATTGAAACGTAATAAATCTATCTATCTATAATATGAACACCTGAAGAGAGGACATTATTAAGAAAATTAATAATTTGAAAAGTGCTTTTAGAAGCGAAATTTTAAAAATGAAGGAGTCGATAAAGTCAGGAGCATCTGCTGAAGCTGTTTACAGGCCAAAATATGTGGAATTTCTCGAAATCCTCCCGCATATCCTAAAGTATTTCTGTGTGTGCCACGGGTCTGTTGAGGATTTCCTCCTGTGTATGGGGGCCTTGAGCAATGTTTAGAAACATTGATCGGTACACTTAAATTAATGGATGTTATTAAGTGACTTAAAAATATATCGCATTCTATCAAATATATTTCCAAATAAAAAAACTATTTACAACATTTAATATAACTTACACATTTAAAACCTTCTCCTGCTAATAGAATTACTGATTTCAGGTTGACACCAAAAATACAATACAATACAAACAAGATACATGTCACGCTGTTAAATTTGAAACCCCGTTAAATTCAAAACTGTAGCCAAAAAAATTAAAATACCGCTTCACGTAAGAAGGTTGAGATTTTTAAGTCATTAGCTTTATTATTGTCTGAAAACACATCTCAAGGGATTTAAAATAAAACCAAATTGAACTGTAGCAATTAGGGTCTCTTATGAGCTGAGAACAATTACTTTTTTGTAAGAACCTCAGACTTATTCTACAACTTTAGTGCTCCTAATGCAGTAGTTTATAAAAAACCAAGTGACTAGAAATTCTGAAAACAAACCTGGTGTTTTATAAAAATGAACAATTCAATTAAAAAAATATATTGATGGCCAGGGTGCGAGACAATGCCTTGGCATTGAATATCCTCAGATATGAGCTAAAATTAGATCCACTGTTATTACACTTTATAATATGATTGTTGCATAGTTCAATTATACAACGTATTGAATATTACAAATGTTCATTTGAAAATTAGAAGACCGTTTCTCGGGTGTAGAATCTGCAATTGGTTCCGCGGAAGAACAAGAGGCGTGTACTTTTCCCCTCGTCGTTCTTTGATGAGCCAATAGAAACGCAAGGCAGAGGAGGCAGTGAGGTATCTCTTCCCCGTGTCTGCTCTCCTACTGACAAACACCAACGACGGCGGCGTCGACGACGACATTACTGTCGTCGCGTGACGGACGCACTCATCAAAACAAACAAACACGCTCGAATATTTTTAATCAGGGCAAACAGCAGCAGTTGGAGGATAAAGACATCTGCCACTTTACTCTGCGCATGCGCGACTGCCGCCATTTTACTCGTGCCACAGTTTCTCTTTTGATATACCTGCAGAATGTAAGCCACACAAATAATTTCATTTACTATTCGAAATATTGAAACCTCTTGTTTTCCGTTTCCGTATTGATTTGAATTTCATTATTTCTGAAAATAAAAAGTTTTTTATGAGTGTAACAGACAAAGTCGGGATTCATGCACACTTGATTGGAAAAGGAGATACGTTTTTCCACACGAAATGACATGTTTGGAAACTACAGCCTGTTTGACAACGGGAAGTTTGATTTTGGAAATATGTTTGATAATACGGGTATTACGTAAAACAACTTATTTCCGATTTAAACTTCACCGAGCGTTAGAAGCGAGCAAAAATTAATCCTTTTTCCTTGACATCGGTAGGATGTAGGCTACATGGTATCATCCTTCCTAAAAGTAACAAAATTAATAATGAAAGACTATTATGATCCCATTAACACACTAAAATTTACAGTCCCTTAGAAAATAGAGAAAATTGTAGAATGTTCTAGCCGACATAGTCAAACAGCCCCGGAATAAAAAATGCTTATTGTAAATTATGTGTAATTTGCGAAAATTATGGGTATTCAGGACGTAATATTTCTTATGAACGATTTAAATATAATATAGCTAGTTTAAAAAATCGGACTAATAAAAATAAAAAGAATGAGTGAAATTATCAAATATGTTGTTGTAGTGGTAGTCAGACCTAAGACAGGTCTGATCCCCTATCCTGCTTAGAACTTCCTCGTTAGTGATTCTATCCACCCATCTGATTTCCAGAATTCTCCTATAGCTCCACATTTCAAAGGCTTCTATTCTTATCCTTTCCGCAACTCCTACCGTCCACGTTTCACACCCATATAACGCCACACTCCATACGAAAATTTTTAGCAATGATTCCCTAATATTCACACTTAAGTAAATTTCTCTTTTTTGCTTGGCTGTGCTATCCTACACTTTATGTCTACTATACTTCTACCATCCCTAGTTATTATGCTTACCAATTAGCAAAATATCCGTTCCCAATTTAACACCCTTTGTTATTCCACGGTTTCCCATGTATTTCCATGGTTTTCCATGTATTAATCATCTTTCTCCAGGACCACGTTCGTCCCATTTATTATGGTTTCCAAGTCTTGTCCTGACTCCTCTAATACTACAATATCATCGGCAAAGCGTAAGGATTTTATTTATTGTGTTTTCCCATATTCCGTTTGAACTTTCTTCATCGCCTTTTCTATATATAAGTTAAAGAGCATGGGGAACAGGCTGCAGCCTTGTCTTACTTCTTTCTTGATTTCTGCTTTCTTTTCTTGATCTTCAGTTCTAACTACTACTGACTACGTATAAGTAAGCCTTCTTTCTCTATATTTTATTCCTGTGCTCTTCAAAAGTGTGTTCCAGTTCACATTGTCAAATGCTTTTTCTAAATCTACACATGCCTGTTCTTTCTTATCCTGTCTTGTAAAATTAGACGCAAAGTCAATATTGCTTCTCTTGTTTCTATATTATTCCTAAAAGCAAACTGATCTTCTCCTAACTCGCATTCTTTTTGTCGTTCCATCCTCCTATAGAAGAAAATTAATTTTTTGCGTTAATTATCTTCTATGAATTACTGAATTGCGTAACTCTGATGACTTGGCCTTCCCATATGCTCAGTTCAATTATACACATTTAACGTTCTCATTTCATTGCTGGCTGAATCTCTGATAGATGGATCGATCACTATGCGAGACAATACGAAGAGGAAGGAGGATGGTGGAGGGAGGCGTGATGGATGCGTTTCGGAGTCTGACGTCATCGTGGCTTTTGTCCAGGGAAGCAGAGCAGTAAAGGAGGTGTAAATAAGACTGGCGGGACATCGACATTCAGAAGTCAAATTCTTGTGAAGCCAATGCGCTGCGTGGAACACAAAATAGAAAAACAAATTCGTAATTCATAAATTAGTTCCCTAAAATGACTTGTAGAAATTTAGCATTGTAAGGGTGATGACGATAGAGAAATTATATATCCTACTTACTCAAGAAATAATTACTAGAAAAAGGAAGCGTTCTCTATCAAAATGATTTTTTTATTTAATACAATATTGCCTTAATGTAATACGCTTTTCCTAACGACTGGACAACTCTTTCAGTCGGATTAGAGCCTGAAGAGGGCACAAATAAGTAGGCCTACTGAAAGCTGATGAATAATGATTAATACTTGTTTTTAGTAATAAAATATATCGATTAAAATGGATCGCTGGATATATCTTATGATTAAAAACCCATTAAAATAAAATATATAAATAAAATTACTATGAACAAATTATTTACGACGTAGTTTTGCACCTACAGTACTGTAATATCATGACTGATTAGAATCATGAGTTGTTGGGCGGTAAAAAAAATTATGAGTCCCTTCTACTTCACTAATTTGTTCACATTTTTATTACGGTAATATTTTCTGACAGTTGTCGAACAAGTAACCAATAAATTATTTTCGGTCAGTAAAAACAACTGATTCTTCCGAGACTGTAATATTATTTCATAGTAGCTGGGTACCCGGCGTTGCCCGGGTATGTATTTATATTAGCCAGGAAAAGACTTAACTTATATACTAATCTCTTGATTAACACGTGTTATCGGTTTATAGAATACGAGAAGAAACGCGCAGTAAAATGTTTATATTATTTTATTGACCGTTAAAACATGACCATTTTTCTTTTTTTACATAAAGAAACATTCAATAATTAATTATGGAAAATTAATATATGCGAACTTAACCTTTTCAATACATTCTGAGAAAGAAGGAAATAATTTTTTGCTGCCAGCGCAGCCTAGCGTGAAAGGTTGACTAATTGAATTTAATACATCAGCGTAATTAATAGCAGGCATTGAAAAGTTCTTTATTAACGTGTCTTATAATGAAGACAATTATCTGTAATGGTAACAAAGAAATCATTTCCTAAGTTACTTGCTGTTCATTAAGTAACTCAGGTGAACCTAACCTCTTAACATCTAAATTTAATTTTATTAAACGGGTAAATGTATCTATTAACCTTGGTAATTTACATTTAATCTATTAAATTATAATTATTGTAATATATACCTATGTTTTTATTATCCTTTGATATTTACGAAAGTTAGAATTGGAGAATATTGCGAGCGAAACTGAAAGAATTAGCTAACAAATTTTTCAATATTAATATTAATCCTCGACACAAAAATAGTAATTATGTGTAAAGTTGAAACTCTGACTTGAAATTATTTTGTCGGCTTTTTCAGTTATAAATACACAATAGCTAAAATAACACAACCTTGATTATCAAGAATTCTTATTTCAATGATTCCCCGGGTTTTGAAATGATAAATAATCTATTTAATAAAAATAATTTTAAATTCTTACATTTTGATTTTTTATCTGTATTTAATATTTCCTGAAGTTTGCTTAAATGGGACAATATTCGAGTTTGAAATCTAAATCATGGGCTGTGTTCCGTGAAATGTCGAAAACGCGATTCTAAATTAAATTCAATATACAAACTGGAGTATTAAAAAAACTTTCGTATTTGGAAATTGTTTTTTTTTATCACCCATGTGTTCCTAGACACCGTAGCAGAAAGTAAACAAAGCAGTAGAATGCAATATGGCGTATTTTCCAGTGTTGTGTATCGCAATGCTCGGTGACGTCACAATCTTTGATAATCCTACACATAGGAATACTTTTTATTATAATTCATTACGCGTTGGTGCTAGGGATTACACCAAGTGTCAATTTTTAAATACACAATATTTATGAACACAACCACCAATTTTACTATATTTTGAAAACGTCTTCATTTTATTCTCTTTGTAAATTGTTAAAAATAAAGTCAAAGTGGTCGTAAATTTTTCTGATTACAAAATCAGACGTAAAAACACCACCTTTCTAATATGTTATCATTGAAATTAGCGCTCAGTTCTGAAAATGTAAAATCTTGTTACATAATTAAGTTACATTATAAAAATTTCGTGCAGAAGAAAATCCCAGTCATTAGTTTACTCTCGCCCGTTAGCATCAGTTTACTTCGTAATCATTAAGTTTCTAAAACGGTTTACTGATTCGCTTTCTAACGCAACGTGGACGACGTTCCAAATTGATTGATTGCTTGCAGTGACTCAGAGCAGCGCCTCTTGATGTGGCGCTGAAATGGGGAAGCAGACTACAGTAAGAGGTGCATTGCCTTCACCTACTGGTAGATTCTACTATCCTCTAAAATAAAATCAGCAAATATCGTTTATCAAGAACACGCAACGGCGCCAAAGAACTTGCATGACAATAAATAGAATGAATGTGCGTGAAGCCGAGGGTGGAAGTACAAGGTCTTGACTGATTTACGAAAATAATACCCTTGAGTAGTATATTTAATTTCTTCGAACATTGCCCTAAGAAACATTAATTTTAGTGACGAGAATGTCTTACTATAACCAAATAATATTTTTCAGCGGTTTTAAGTTTAACCTTGTATAAATAGCTGTGAATTTTCCGGGATTCCATGAAAAGGGCACAAAGTCTTCTTACTGTGTTACCATACGCGTAATTTTGGCAGCATAAGAGAGAAAGCGAGCATTCTCACTCCACCTATTGTTGCAGTAGGAGTTTTGATTGGAGGTCGCGACATTCTTGTTGACAGCATTGATATATGAGGTACAGGACTGTCAATATGTGTTCGCTTTTAGTTTCAGCTCCACACAAATTTTTAATCACGAACCAGATAAAATTTATGACTTTATTACAGATTGTTACATGTTACCTAAATATCCGTTCTAATAGGGTCAAGGTTGGTGATGAATAAACTCCGAAATTTTGAATAACTTTCAGCTGTCCAATATGGCTGCACCAGGCCTCGATTTCAAATGGTTTTCATTGTCTTCACGTGCGTGGGGACCAGCCCCGCCCCGCTGGTCCCTGCATGGCGGTCAACCAGATCTACCACCGCCTCTGCTCTATTGCATAGACCGCCGGGCTAGCCCCGACGTCTTGCAGCCCTCCGTAAGGTGACGAGACGAGAGGCTGGTTACCGCTCCAGGTTGCCCCGGAGCCTGAAACCCAAGACCTCGGCCTCATCACCACGGAATGGGCGCTGAACTATGAACTGGGGCCCTTATATACCCACTAAAACAATACTTAACACATCTCCACGGTTTCCAAGAATACGTCACGAGCAGACGACAACTACCTCACAGATAATAGTTACATAAAAACGCGTTTTAAATTTTATGTTAAAGGGAATTATGTAAACCGAATCACATGTGAAATTATACAAGCATGTGTAGGTAATGCAATCTAATATTCCAATAAAGTAACCTTGTGTTTAACCGAAAACACAAATTTATTAATTTCAAAAGAGTAGTTAATAGTAAAATATATCTTTACTGCCAGAGATTACAGTTAGTCATAAATTTGAGAACATGTTAAAGAATATGTCAGTTTTCTGCTACGTGTATAGTATTTCGAATCGAAATGGACATATATGATTTTATAATTGATTTTTACAAGTACCTATTTATCCGTCTTAATGGGATCATCGCTAGTTTCCGGGGCAAAGCCGAGAATACGCCTCGCAGCAGGGAACGTGTTTGAAACCGGGACTGACCCCGAAAAATCAATCATCGGGCGCCCAGCTATCTGTACCAATAAATACAATTGAAATGTTTGTCTCTAATGGGCTTCGAAACGGCGAAGTCGCGCGCATAGCTAGTTAGAAAATAAAATCATATTATACAAAGCTGTAATTAAACGTTTGTCTATTCTAGCTATGGTGATGTGGCAGCAAGTCTGACACTATCATAAAAAATCTTCAGAACAATGGTTGATGCTCCAGAGTACGAGTAATCAAACACTACCCCATGACTATAATGTATGTAATTTATGAGAATATTAATAAATATCATGAAAGAGTGGAAATAAATACAAAACTCCTCAATATTGCTTCAATGATGACCAGTTCTACCTCAAAGTGGGGTAACTCACATAATGTAAGTATAACTTATACTTACACAATGGTAACACAGAGTTCTGATAACTGGCGAGGACCCCATCAGAACATTAAGCTTACAGAATATTGAATTACAATTGCTGTATAAATAAATATAAAATACCTCATCATTAGTTTAACTGTGGATCCACTTTAAGTTTTAAAACTTCTTACTTCTTTTACTTCATTGTTCGGTATCCCAACCATTCTGCTCATATTAAAAGAATTTCATTTTCTGTTTTTTCACACTCATCAGATCAACTGAGTTTCCTTCCTTATCAATAATGGTGTACAAAACTTGGACTGATTGTATGATTTTGCCAACTATTTCAAATTTGGCTTGAATGGTTCTATTTAACTCTCTGCAATTACCTGTTAATACTGCAAATGCTCTCTCAATGTATTTTATAGCTCTAGACAAATATTTACGAAATAGTTCAGTCAACATTTAGTTCATTTCTGTTAAATAATTTCAATAAGTATGAAATTCAATAAAAACAGTTTGATCAACAAAATTAGGTAAAGGTTTTTAAATATTCAGTTTTCCTGTGACAAAATCACAATTTAATCATCTGAGAATTTAATTTTAGTAATTCATTGAATATAGAAATGAATGCCACAGTGTCAGTTATGAATTAAAATAATCTAAATCATTTATGGTTACTCAAGATGATATTTTTTTAAATATTACCCTTTTTGAATGACTTTCACTGAATAACTATGATGGAACAAACATCACACTAGATCAGAATGTATGTGACATTCTTAAACAAAAGTACAATACAGATGCACAAACAATCTTACACACAATGACATAATTATTTTCTCACTTAACAATTTTAATTTAATGATTAAAAAATAAGTTTGTATTTAATGTGTATTTGCCTCAATTTTTTATCTGATTTTATTTATATAAAATTCGGCAATGGTAACAAAGTAAACTATATTTTTTAAAGTGGGAAAAAATATAAGTATTATTACAATAATAATAATGCTATTAAAGAGATAAATTTAAAGCAAAAGGCCTCATTCTATATTGTTAGGCCTAAAATAGTGCACCAATTCATGACAGTTGGTTCTTTAATTTTGTATTTTGTTACTACTATCTGAAATATGTTTTCAAAAGAAACCTATAATAGTTATAATTATTTTACAATTTATCATAAAATCTTTGAATATAAGCATAAAAACTGCCATCAACATAGGATTTTAAAACTTAAGGTTATTAGATAAAACAATGTTAGTATATAAATATATTTTTATTAGGTACATAAGAATATGGATTTCAGACACACAAGAATAAATTATGCAGCCAAAGGATTTGCATGTATAGTAACATTATTAATGCGTGTTTCAGTCAAAGGCTTGTAATTTTTTGGGTTAACTGGAAGCTTTTCCAACTCATCAAGAGTATCAAATCCATCTATAACTCTGGAATACAAAAAAATTTGTAATGAGGAGTCAAACATAGAATTGACTTTAATATTATGGTAATCAATATAATTCTTACTTTCCGAAGATTGTATATTTTAAATCAAGGTGAGGCTGAGCTCCATATGTAATAAAGAATTGGCTTCCATTGCTATTAGGTCCATTGTTAGCCAGTGAAACTATGCCCCTGGTGTTATGCTAAAAACACAAAGCAAACAGTGCAAACATCCTTAGTATATATTAAATCAATTAGCACAAATCCATTAATTATAAAGTAGTTTGAAGTTATTCTAAAAGAACAGGGTCATCCTTTATGAAACACTTATTCAAAACAAGACAAACTCTTTAAATACCTTTAGATCTTCTTTAAACTCATCTTCAAATTTTCTTCCCCATATTGAATTCCCCCCTTTCCCACTTTGAGTAGGATCTCCAGTCTGTACAATAAATCCCTTTATATTTCGGTGAAATAGACAGCCATTATAATAGTCACTAGCGCATAAAGCTAAAAAGTTCTGGAAATAAATAAATTATCAAACCATTAACATAAATCTACAACATAAGAAGGTGTGTAACATTAATGAATATCATGTCATATATTAAATACTCATGAGTAATGATTCGAGCCCTAACAATAAACTACAATTATTTACACTAAATAATTTCTAACTTTTTCTTTAAAAACATGTATCAGCAAGAAAAGTTTTTTTTTGGTTTCCTTGATCTAGAACTAAAATAGGAAACAATCCACTAGTTACAGTGGCAGGCTTCCGAAATGTTATTATATTCTCTTCATACAACTTGCTTGTACCTTAAAGGTTCTGAATAAATACGAAGTCTAAATAGTGTCTTTTTCATGATTTCATGAGGACATCAAATACCCAGAATATTCTATAATCCAATTTGAGAAAAAATAACAGGAAAGCATGGACATTACAAGTAAAAGAAACTGATAGCTTATTAACAATAAATTGGATATGTAACACCGACAATACTTTTATTTAAAATATTGTATTTAACATGATGTAAATAACAAGCTAAGTAGCACACAGTTCACACGAAATTACTAATATTTTTCGAGTTCCCCTTCAATAAGTGTGATAAAAAAATCCAAACGTAATAATATTATGTTACCTACATATTCTTACCTCACTTGCTTTGGGGCAATATTCACAAAAAAGTTCTATTTTGATATCTCCAATATCTGTATGGAGAGTAACAGCCTGAAAACATTAAACAATAAATTATACGAAACTTCATTATACTAATTACATTTAGGTACTTAAATTAGCTCTTACCATTTTAGACCAAGAAAGAAAACATGTAAATGTTATATTTGAAGTGTTGTTTATTCACTTTCAAATGAAAGTAAATAGTTTGGAACAATTAGAAGAGTAATTAAAACTCCTAGCATCATTATACTCGAAGATAATAGCTTGGTTTAATCACAGTATGTATGTAATACTTTCAACGAATTTATTATAAACGTCCTGTCAAAAAAAATTGTCAACAACAACTTTATTAGGTTAAGTCATTTATTTGGGGTTTTTCGTATATTTTTTCTAAGCACTTGAGTTTTACGGTAAAAACTAAAGAGAAAAGACACTCATATACTCTTTGACCTCATTTATTATGCACAATATTATTTTCCCCCAAATATATATTTTATTATTAACTGAATACCGACCAGGTCATTTAACGTACGCCTGTCTCCTCCAAATATAAATTCCTCTTTTACGTAGAATATTAATCAAGAAAAATGTAATAGCCGATGAGAGGTTAGGTTAGAAACGCATGACGTGATGTAAGGCCTGGAGTTTTCGATTATGGTGGAATAAGTTTTTTAAAAATAAATCATGGGTCGATTGTGGCTGAATGAGCTTTTTTGACAATTTATAGAGTGAAGTGGTCACGAATTTTAAATGCAAATTAATGAGTCTGCAAGGCAAGTATTTATGAGTTGTAGGATGCAGTATATCCTCCCTACTGTTCAACTTATAAATAGAACAAGCGAAAAAAAAGTTAAAACAATATAAGAAAGGAATCACTCTGAAAGGAGAAATAAAAATCCTACGCTTTGCTGACGATATTTTAGTATTAAGGGAGTCAGAAGAAGACTTGGAAATAAATGGCATGAATCTGGTTCTGGTGAAATAGTTCAATAAGAGGATTAATAGAGGTAAAACCAATGAAATGGAGTGCAGTATAGGAAGCAGTGGAATAACAAAGGGTGTTAGATTAAGAATGGATATTTTTAAAGAAGTTAAGGAATTGTCCTAATTGGGCAGCATGATATCAAGGGATGGTAGAAATATAGTAGAAATATTAAAATTAACATTAGAAGTAAGTGTGTGACGTAAGAACAGAAGAGAGAGGCTAAGGATGGAATACGTTATCAGATGAGGGAGGGTGTGGTAGTTATGCGGAAATGAAAAGGCTTGCGACATGTAGGTTAGTATGGTGGGTTGCTTCAGACCAGTCTTAGGACTGAATACCATCACAACAACAAGTTGTAGGCTCACGTTACTGACGTGTAAATGTTGTAAGTTCGTTTCGTTCCGTTTGTTTACTGTTGGCGTATCTTGACCATAGAGTGAATTACAATACAAGACTTCGTACATTTATAGACTGTACTTCGTGAAACAGATCACACAGCAACAGCCTGCTGTGGTCCTACAATAGAGACCCTTTATATTTCCCTAGTCTGAATTAAATATTTGCGCCCCCCCGCCCCCCAAAGAAGTTCTTCGTAGTAACTCTTTGAATCTTTTCTGATAAATGGGAATAGATCACGAAGAAGACATTTAGTAACTCCATAATCATTTAATTTTTCTAACAGAAGTTTTGATCGACTCATTCAGAGAGATCAGAAAATATTGATTTATGGAATACCTCTAGTATTTGTATTATCAGTCAGTGAACGACTTTTTCTGTTGAGTAGACTTTTTAAATCTAAACTGATAGTCTAAGAGTAATTTTTTTATAAACGAATAATGACTCATTGTATATTACTTTCTCAAAATTTTTTGAGAAATTAGGAAGGAGAAATATTGGGCGATAATTGTCAAAGTCAACTTTGCTGCCTTTTTTGAAGAGTGGAATCATAGTAATATATTTTAACCGGTTTATAAATGTACTAGTTTGAAAAGAGCGGGCATCTGAAAATTGAACAGTTGGCACCTGAAGCATATTTAATTACACGACTAGAAAGTTCAACGTATACAACAAAATTTTTTATGTCTTAATCACATTTTTGTTTATGTATGGACATGTTAATTTCAGAGTAAAGTCATTGTCAGTAGTATTTTCTTTGAGAACCATATTTTAGTACTTTACAGTTATTTATTGCTACTTCCTGCTAATTGCTCACATACAGACAAAAAATATCGTTAAATTTATTTGAGTTTTCTATAACATTTATTCTTGGTGTTATCCCAGAAATTTTTAACTGGTTTCGATTTCTGTTAGTTTCACTATTAATTGAAGACCATAAGGAGAAAGAAATATAGTCTATCACAAAAGACACATCATCACGGATGTTCTAATTCTGGATTTATGTTACATACACTAGGGGATTCAGTAAGCTGTAATTCAGTCGGCTCAAAACATTAGTAGAAAGTTTGACATGAAGGGTTTTGGAACTGTTGGTGTCCAGTAAACAATACACAATTCCTAGAAGGCGTGAAGTGATATAGCACTATAATTATATTATCTGGAATGGCTATTACTTTAAAAAATGATAGAGACTTATCGGTATAATATTTATCTGTGTGATAGATATGGTTCTTTTATTAGTAGTAGCTACTTGAAACAAACGGAGTTAATAATTACAAGAGAATCAATTTATATTCTTGCGGTAAAATATAGTATCACAGTAAATAATAAAATAAATAAAAAATAATAAGAAATCGATATTTGGGATAGATGTTCTCATCAAAATAGAGGTATTATCTATTGCTAATTAACAGGTTATATTCGACCCAATTTTTTTTTGAGAGCGTAATTTGTTTTCTACGAAAAGACACGTTTTTTATCTGTACGGTAGTGTAATCTATAAAAGTAGTAAAGATAGCACCTCTATTTGCTACAGACTCACTTATCTTCTGTCACGCTTCCTTATCCGTGCACTTCATGCAGTTGATTAAAGATGCTCGTAGTTGTTATCATTTCAAAGTCTGATGTGGAAATATATCTCTTTATGAAATGTATCCATAATCAGAGCTGCATCTAAAGAATTGACACAATCCAATTAATTCATTATAAAAGATGAAGTAAATAAATTTATTCTTACAAGGACTACGAATTATTCAGTTCTTTCTCTACTTATCACAAAATATTAAATTGCAAGCACGTCCACAAAAGGCAATTAAGCCAGTTCGCGTCATCCTCAGGTGACATAACGAAAGGATTGATTAATGAAATTAGATTGTATTATATTTCTGGTTTGATATGTTAACAGCTAATAAGTTCTTTTCCTTATATGTGGTATGAATACAGAAAATGTACGGCTATTTGATACCGATGTAAAAACAGATTGCTATTTTACGTTTCATGGCATATTCTGATAAGCTCGTAGATACCCTTCAGTGGTACTCTTATGATCAAGCAGGACTAGTTTCAATACAGGTAACACGAAACCATCAAGAGATTCGAGAAAGAAGGGAGAGAGGGGGAACTTCGGTCAACGTATCTGTTCCATGTTATTTGATAGCACGCATGTCTGGAGCCGAATTCGTATTAGAATTCGCCACAGCCTTCTAATAAATGATTTCGCTAAATTTAAAAAAAATTCTGGATGACCAGAAACTGTCATCGAAAAAACAGATGGAGCGAGAAATATTACGAAGAAAAATCTGGATTTGTTGGGATCTCTAATGAAAAATATCCACATAACATTGTTATATTTCTACATTGCATCTTATATCAATATGCCCAGTGTAATCTGCTATGGATATGCTTGACGTTATTGTGAATCTGGTTAATGTTATTCGATCTTGAGGGCTTAATCACATACAATTTCGGGAGTTTCTAGAATCCATGCAATCTGAGTACTCCGATATATTGTACTACTCGAAAGAATGGTGGCTTAGCGCAGGACGCGTCTTCGAGCGAGTTTGACAGCTGAAGGACGAAATAGTATCATTCTTCCTTGAGAAACAGGGTTCTGTACGGTATAAAATCCTGGAAGATACTGCATGGCCTCCGGAATTCACATTTTTACTGATTTTCTATTCGTGAATCAGCTAGCTACGAATGACTTGTATCACTTCCTGTGGTTGAATTCAAAACCCCGGTGATGAAGAAAAAGCTTATGAGCTACGAGGATAGTTTGAGAAGACTCCATTGTGAATTTGAACGAAGATTTGAAGATTTCAGTGGCATTGAAAAATAATGAAATTTTCAGTAAGTTATGCCTTTTAATGTGAACTTTCTACGGACTTGCAACTTGAAGAGATTGAATTGTATCGCTCAACACAAGCAGTTATTTCTTAATTTTCGAAAAGTAGAATTCTACTAGTCTTTGTCGAAATTCACTTTCCAAAATCTTATATGTTATTCCCAGAAAGTTACTGCTATGTTTGCTGCATCATATATATGTGAACAGGTGTTTCTTACAATGAAACTTCGAAAGAGTTGCCTTAGAAACAGACTGACATATGAACTTTTAACTTCTTTTCTAAGAATAAGTGCATCCCAGCTCCAACCAAATTATGAGAAACTTTTAGAAATGTAGTTACAGTTTCATTCATTACATTCTCCTTCATAATCTTTCAGTAATTAATAGGGTTTAGTATCACAAAAAATACAACAATTTTGTAAAAAGTATCATTGTTACTTAAAAAAATTATATTGGCTCGCCTAAAGATTTTTCGCTTTCTTTTGGCCCCCTCTTTAAAAAGTTTTCCCATCACTGGTATAGATACTACAAAAGAGAGAGTGTGGATTTAAGAGTCACAATGGACGATTGAAAATTGTAGAGGCCCTTTTTTGCCAATTAAATTGTGCCAATAGTAATATTCGTGTTAAAGACCCCCGAAAAAAGTTTTATAAAGGTAAATTGCACGATGAATTAATGAGATATTAAGAGGTACGCACCTGTTGACTCACGTATCTTTTCAAACCTGATAAATCAGAGATAATCTTCGAAGAATAAAGAAGTGATTTCAGGTAAAGTTGAAAAATTCTCAAAATTGACGTATTCTGAAGTATGAAGTTATCACTGTAATAATACAGTATTCTTATGAAGTATTGATTTTATTTATGCTTTTACTTGGGCTATATTTTATATTTAACCGTTTTAATTTATATTTTACAGATTACACGCCCATTAAATATCATATATTGAAGGAGAAACGTGGGACATGTAGAAGAGTTTGATGCGATTGTGTGTGTTAGTTCTGCATTTGATGCAAAGATCCTCCAGAAAGTCTGCGTTGATTTGTGAATCATCGAAGGTATCCCTTTGCGTGGACTCGTAGATGACTGTCATTTAAAATTATCGAAGTTCTTATTGGACTTTGCTGAGAATTGAATTTCCACCCCTCTCTATTTCTATTTAATGCTGAGTTGTTCTCGTAGAGAATCACGTGGTAACTCTCTCCAAAATGTATTTACGATTGCTTTCTCCAAATATTATTTCACGAATGACCTTACCAAGGCCTATTTGACGATTGATCCATTTGAAAACTTTCTCTCCATACAGCCGTGGTTTAGTTACCTTCTTTACCACCACACATTATGGTCACATGGAGAACTCTCTTCCAATAATATTTGAGATTTGGAAATTATTAGAACCATTGTTATACCCTTCGAGATTTGTGATGTAGCCTTGAGGTACCTTCAATGTCTGGACGTCGACTAGTTAATGCCTCGTTTCTCTTCAATGTCAACCTGGGTCTGTTCGTTCCCGAAAGAAGGATGCCAACTCAGTACCTGAAGTATAATGCGTAAAAGCCCTCAACGTACAACATCGAATATTATAGCTACGTCTGAAGAAATAATTTAAATTATTCGATTTGGAGCCACCGCACATTCCAGAAATTTATTATGCGGCAGTTAAGTCTGTTGTTCTCAACGTGGGAATTGGATTGAAAAATAAACTCGTGTAGAACCTAAAAACCAACAGTCCTCTATGATTAAACTTGTGAAGTTGTCGGTATCTCCATTTAAAATACGCGTACGTTAAGTGATGTACTTTTTGTAGAGCCACACTATATAAACTATATTTTACGGAGAGTATTGTTTACTATGCATAATGAAGGAATAGTACGTACAGTATTGGACGATTCCTACGACATACACAATACTGTGGCCATTCACCACTATTCATAGTGGAGACGAGATTGGAACTAATATATTTTCACCGCAGCAAGCATCAAGCACAAGGATCTCAAGAAATTTAGTATACTGATCCAGAAATGACCTCAAGTTGAATCTTGAAATTACTATACAATTAAGTAATAATTACTAAAAATCAAAACCATATTGAACTATATTTTAGATAAATTATTTAGTACTTAGAGTTTAGTTGTTTTGAAAATTTATTTACTGTTTCTTTCTCAATAATCTCCTACTGATTGGTCCTGAGTAAGTTGTAATTGGGCCTCGCCTAGGGAATAGTTCAATCTTTTAATATAAAGATATATATGTTATATAGGGACAGCAGAAGGCACAGGATTAGATGGTTTCAAAGAGAGTTCGCACACTCAAGAAATTCGAGTCGACCGATTTATAGCTGGATGCAGTACCCCATTCCTATTAAATTAAAACCTTGGCCAACTATCGGCTGATTGCATATTCATTATGGTGTACTATGAGAGCTCGCACACTTGCCCACTATCCAATCGGTGTCAGACCCTTGAATCCTTCGGTATTGATGGTCCAGTTAGTATAACAAGCTCATTGAAACTGGTAATTCTCATCCTATAAGAAGCGAAGATTTTTTCAAACATTGCAGTAGTTTATTGTAAAGAATGTAAAATTTTACTAGCAACAATCTATCATTGTCAATTGGATGCACATAACATTCATGTTTACCCTTCATTATTCTACTTCATTGAGTCAGTGACGGCTCGTGAGGTTTTTTAAGTTACGAGCTATATCACCCTTCTCAATAATTTTTACGAGAATATTAATTATGCTACAACGGCAATAGTGTTAACCGATACTCTCCATATACTAAATTTAAATTTCAAATTCAGTCTACATAATGCGTAATAATGCCTAATTTTTAAAAGCAGGGAATTTTAAAACAAAGTTGTCACACATTTGTAACACGAATGCATTTTTATTACCTACATATTTTATATAAATTTTAATTCTAGAAATACATGACAGTATTTTAGTAAGAAGTCAGCGGTAGTGTGATGTAAAATGCACGAATACTATTTTTGTTATTAAAATATAAAGTAGTTTAAAATAAACTGTCTGTGGATTTTACGGGAGGTTCGGGGGACAGAAGTGGTATATGGTGCATGCACATTTGTCATTGCTGACAGAAATCCAGTGCTAGAATAAATGTAGCGCCGATGTGTTGCTTCAACAGGAGGGAGCGCGCTGGAGACGGAAGAAATTCACCCTTAAAATGCTATCACTTTTAAGATTATTGAAATTACGAAGCAAATAATAGAGCACATATGCTCTAGCCGCCGGTGAACTAAGTGCAGCTTTGACCTGAATGTTAGCAATAGGTAGGTTCAATAGGACAGACTCCGCACCATTACCCCCAACCAAACAGCTAAGTGTGTACAAATGCATCTAAACCAGACTGTTAATCGAGCAATAAGCCTGTAGCGAGCGGTGGCTCTTAAACTACGCCATGTTCAAGATTTACTTCCAAGCGTCACACGTTAAAGGGAATTATATTGAAGAAGCGTTCATGTTTAATCACTTAGTTGAAAAATTTTGTATTACTGTAGTATAGTAACTTAAATTTCAATGATTCCATTTACGTTTATATGAAACTAAAACAGGTATAATATGAATTCTACGAATTAAAAATGAAGTTAAAAGATATAAAAACTTTTTAATGAAAAAATAAACAGGTAAAGACCACCAGTAGCTATCAATTACAAACAACTCCTTGTACCAACACACTTGTTATATCTTGGAATCCATCTGGGCTTAATCTTAACTTTGAAGGAACGTATACCAAAAAAGGAAACAAATGGCCTTCGAGATCTATTCTGGCTGCTCGGTGGAAGATCTCAGCTGTCAGAGAATAAAATCATGCTAGTGTATAAAACCGCCATTAAACCGATATGCTCGTGCGGAATTCATAAAGTCTAACGTGACACAGATATCACAATCAAGAATCCTCAGAGCCATGATTGATATGTGAATAACAGCACCTTAATCACGGATATAATTCAAGAAAGAATAAATAAACTTTATAATAGACTAGAAACCCATACAAACTCCCTCACACAACCACTGCTACAATACAAAAAAGCAGAGGACTGAAGTAATGCTGGACAATTGACCTCAGTGTCCCGATCAGTCCAGAGGACTTCAATCAAGAAAAGGATTCAATCCCCACGTTAAGGAGTTTATCAGCTCTTAAAAATGAAAGAGAAAGTTACAGAGCATGTAAATTGAACTTTGTTACGTCTAACTAATAACTGAAAAATGTATAGTTAAATTATCAATGTATCTAATTTAGATTAAATCCAAAATGTGTTGTAATATCAGAGGAGTTTATATTAAGATATTCCTGAAATTTCTTCTTAGATTTATATTTTCAAATACTAGAGTTCTATCAGTCATTCGTTGTCTTATCTTTAACCTTTCTGTTTCCTCTTTATCGAACGTATACAGGGTGAGCCATTTAAAAGTTTAACCGTAACTCTTGAACGGTTGCTTCCAGGGTCAAACCTAGCAAAAGCCTAACCATGTTAAATGCACATTAGAGAATTGTGGTTGATAAAAGAGTATCAGAGATGACAAGACCATCTTCAGTTTTTTAAATAGAATCATGTTTTGGTGTCGTGTAGTTGTAACGCGAACAATCAACTTGTTATATATATTTTTTGGGTTAACAGGCTACATGAGGGTGGTCCTGGAACAGACAACTCCCCTTTAATAGCATAGGAAAGGAAGTGAAAAGGGAGGGGAGGGTGCGGAAGGTAGAGCAAGGTAGCCAAAGGTTGACTAGGGGCCCCTGGTCTATAGTTTAAGGATCCTTCCCGGCCTTTCACCTAAAGAGATGCAGGGAAAACCCTAGAAAACCTGTATCAGTTAGGTCAGACATTGGGTACTAGTCTAACGCCCTTCCGAATGACAAGAGACGAGTTTGCTGGGGGGTCGCAGCATTCCCTTCGTGTCTCCACCAGTTTTAGGAGGCAGTTGGCCGACTGATCCAATATGCCCAGGTCTTCGACCGCAGTACATATACCTCCCAAAATAGGTGGTGTCATTTGAAAACTTTAAAAAACCTATAGATAATACGAGGCATTCCCGACATAATGAGGTGAGCCCGAAGTCACTCTGGGGTTAAATGCCTGCGAGAGAAAACTCCCACAGGCCTGTCTATCCTGTATCTGTTATGCTGTATGGAAAAACAACAAGTTATTAAAACTACGCCTAGTTTTGACTAAAGCTGCAGCTCAGGAACATTACACGTTAATTTGAAACAGCTCGTGTGGCCAATAGGACACATTTTTGGTTCTCCTATTAGGTAAGTCATAATTGCCAAAAGTGTTGTGTACTAAAAATTTTTTTGGGTGTAAATAGCATTTTTTATATTCTCTTTTTATAAGTTATTTTCAAACTTACTTCGAAAATCTTTCAAAGGTTATTAGATCAATTCAATAAACCACCGGACGTAAGCTGAAATAGGATTTTCAGTTTCTTAGAGGCCGATAAACAATATCTATCCGCATACTGTAATAAGTGAGTTCGTCCTTCAGGCGTTTTGTGAATTTTCGTCTCTTACATGAGTGGCCAGTAGGCACTCATGTAGCCCCTTTCCAAAGAAAACCGGTGATGACGGTGATCCTTGGTATGATATGTAACTCACAAATCCATTACTATTATCTTACAATAATTAATAGAAATTAAAAATGTCTCATGATTTTGATTAATAAATTAGCCATTATTCATGATTTACTTTTACCTAATAATATGTTGCCTTACAAACATATATAACGCAATTTTAGGCATAACCAACTAGGATTGGTTAGACCAGGTTTTAGCCGGTTAAAAGCGGAAAGTCTTCGGGCTTTAGCCGATAAGCCATTTAATCTAGACTAGGTCTAGGGTAATCCTCAATTATTGCTTTATCTCTGTCGTTCTTGTTGTTGTGGTAATCAGCCCTACGATTGGTCTCATGTAACCCTTCATGTGAAAGCCTTTTCATTTCTACATAGCTACCACATCCCACATTCTCCCTTATATCCTTAGCGTATTCCATCCTTATATTTTTACTCCACACACTTCCCTCTAATGCTAATTTTACAAGTTTCTCTGCTCTCACAACGTGGCCTATTAAACTATCCCTTCTTTTGGTCAAAGTTGTAGCGCAATAGGACCCCTCCTTAATTTTATTCACATTTTTCTAAAAATTCATACGATGGAAACTCAGCAAGACTATTCTAACTCGGAGATAGGCAGGTAAGAGGTGGGAATTCCCCGGCGCCAAAGTGTCAGGTGGAAAACGTGACTGGCGACAGCCACCAGAGATTAGGGTAGATTTGATGAAGGGGCGTTCCCCCTGCAAAATTTCCCAAGGACACCATTCTCTTCATCAGCGCAAAATGCGTTTGATGAAGTACGCATAAATAATGGTGAAGACACGTCACGTGGGTTGGCTTTTTTCTCGGAGAAGGGGAAAAGACGAGTTTAGCTGGGAGGTCAGAGGACGAAAAATGAAATGAGTTGTCCAAAACGTTGAAAGAGGCAGTTAGTGTTGCTCGGAGGTTCAAGGGAACAGGAAGCAGAGAAAGTAAGAGAGAAAAAGATATGAACAACTAATAAGTCAGTGTTGATCGAGAGTTTAAAGGGAGGCGAGCAGCGTAGGAGAGCATTGTTGCTCTTTAGTTAGAAGGAAGAGCCGACAAGGGTAGTCCAGAACTTCGGACATGCTTGTAAGTTGAGAAAGGAAGTGGAGTTTGGAGTGAAGAAGGAGGAAAACTGGATTTTCTTCAAACACCTGGCAATACCAGGCCAGAGTCTTTTTTCCGTCAACAGAGGGAAAATCAAGAATCCAATCTGGAAGACAGAGGAAGTGTGATAGTGGAAGAAGTTCCTCTATTGCTGAGAAGATGAAACAGGTTCATCACGATCGTAAAACCTCTGTTGCACGTTGTTACCTCAGTAATTAACTCTGAGATCCCCTTGATATTTAAATTGTAATTCTCCTTAATATTTATAATTGTAACAGTGCGCAGGACACACTAAAGAAATTAGTTTTTAAAATATAAATTAAACTTTTTTTTAAAAAAAAGCACGAATAATTTGTTAAATAATTTAAAATAATCCCCCTATCTATATCGTTTACAAAGTCCTCCACATTGTTACCTCAGATCGTATTCTACTTAGAACGTCCTGGTTAGCTACTTTATCCACCCATCTGATTTTCAGTATTTTTATACGAGACCACAATTCAAAATCTACTATTCGTTTCCTTTTTACCACTTCTACCGCCCACGACTCCGCATAACGCCACACTCTATACGAACATTTTTAGCAATGATTTTCTAATATTCATACTTATATTAGCCGTAAGTAAATTCCCCTTTTTGCGGAAGCCGTTCTTGCCTGTGCTATCCTACACTTAATGCTTACTATGCTGTCCCTAGTTATTCCTTCAAAATATTCCTTACCAATATAACACCCTTTATTATTGCACACTTTTCCAATACTACACTCTATCATTTTGGTTTTCCCTCTATTAATCCTCACGTACTCTTGCTTCAGGATCACGTTCATGTCATTTATTATATTTTCCAGGTCTTCCTCTGACTCCCATAATACCACAATATCATCAGCAGCAAACGTTAGGGTTTTTATTTCTTCTCCTTGAATTTTGATTCATGGATATACATATATATAATATGTAGACTGAGTGTTCTTGCGCTCTATAGATATTACTCACCACTATTACGGACTTAGTTTAAAGTCCCTATTTTTCTGCCTATTTATTTCATACTGTTCCGTCTGCTTATTTTTTTGGTAAATATAAAAGTATTACGAAAGATTATGTTAGTTTTATAAGCTTACAGTTTTAAAAAACTCCCGGTTGTACTTGGGAATCATGATAATAAAATGAGAATGATGATTAAAGTTATGCTTCAGAAAATGTCTAAGTACGATATACTGATGTTGTGAGTTATGTTAATTCACATTATTTTATGTATATATAACAAATTAATTTCATTTATGGTTATTAATCCACCAATTATACTATTTTTATATATTTCTTTTTTAGAGTGAAATGATAAGTTTAATTTGGTTAAGGTAATTATATTAAAATATAATCGTTTTTAATGGTCGGTGAAATATTGTCAAGAAGGGTAAGCATTTGAATGACTGTGACATGTATGCTACTTAACTAAAAACAATGATTCATTTAGCCGTCGCGTAGTAAGGACGTGTGAAAGGTCCGGGATTGTCAAGAACGCAGGTTCAAGAGAGAGAAAAATTTTGGCTGAAGACTCTAGTTGCGGTGAAGAAACCTTGAGCCAGAGAGAGTCGGACCGAGTCTCAGGTATAAGAGAAGTAATTCACCCTTGAACAGGAGAGAGTGTGACAACTCGTCCAGAGCAGAGTTTCTCAACCGAAATTGCACCGCAGACCACTAAAACATCTTATTTTAAGTCTCGGGCCACTGCTAACAGTTGTTGAATTATATTTTGAAATGAAATAAATAAATTCAATTGGCTTCTCAGCGCATTTATTTTATTAACGTCACAAAAGGTGAACATAAAGTAAACAAATTATATATTCACATAAAAAGGTTGAGACGCAAAAAATAACTCTTAAATAATGAAATACAACAGAAAAATAATAGAAAAATTACACAAAAATTGCGTTAATTTAATGAACTTCTAGAAAATAAACAATATTCAAATAAGTTACATGACAATAAAAATAGAAAATAAAACAATGTTTAATTACAAAAAATGAACAAATTCCACAAAAAATAATGGAATTGCTGCTGATTTTTTTCCAAAACATTATTTTTCAATACTGGGAGCTATATTTGTTGTAGTAAGCCGTAAAGCTGAAATAATCCTTGCTTGGATTTTATATGCAGATTCGAATAATTATATTTTGAAAATTGCAGCAACACTCTCATAGGTTTTTTACGTAATTCAGCATACCCAATTTTTACCTTAACCCAAAATTGATTTTTATCTTTCGTGTCGAATTGTAATTTTATAGTTGAATAGCAAGTTAATTCTAGTAAATTATCCTGTTCCGATTCAGTCAAATTATTTTTACGATGTCGACAAATAGGTTTACAATCCACAAATCTCCCTTTAGCACATCATCATCATCATGTGAATGATAGTACCTGAGCGCAGATGAAATAGATGTTCAAAGATAATATTTGACAAACAGTCAGTATCTACATCGAGCATATTTATAAATTCATAGTAACATAGCACAGTTATTTTCTTTAATAAGCTTGTGCCATAGTTATAATTTTTTTAAATGCTTTGGTTTATCCCCCACATTAAAAATAGTAATGCAATTTCCTTGTAGATTCAATGCGCTGAAGAGAGAAAATATGCCTGAGAAAAAAGACAGTTTTGCAATCCATTCATCTTTATGAAAAATATGGGAAATTAGGATTTTTGGAAAGTAAAAATGCATTTACTTCACTTCTTAACTCATAGAGACTTTGTAATACTTTACCCTTCGACAACCTTCGCTGTTGAGCATGAAGTAGAAAATTTCTTTTATGGAAGCCAGCAAAAATCCTACGTCATTTATCAAGTAACCATTCTGATTTGCAATACCAGCCATTGGATTGTATTAAACACAAGACCCTGGAATTTATAAATCAATTTTAAAAGTCTTTATACTTAGTGGCATCAAGAATCGCATTCACTTTCTTCAACGTTATTACTGCTTCAACAGGCAAATAATATTGATACAATTAAAGTTTTTTATTTTTTTTTCGTTAGAAAAAAGTAACAATTTAAGAAAGTATTTTAGTTAGAAATAATATCTGACTGTAAATAAATAAATAGCTTAACAGTCTGTGCGTCAGAAAAAAAACAGTTGTTATCAAGTAAGTATACGACCTTTAGTTTCTTAATTTGGAACCTCGTTTAGTGTGATTTAAACTCTAAAAATACATTTTACTTTTAGAGTTCTCACATCTGATGAGTTTCCAAATCTAGGAATAAAACGTCATGTACTAACAAGTATTAAACATAAGTTTTTTTCTAGCGTATGAAAAGGATTGTACATACTTTTAAAAATTTTCAGGTAAGGCGTTGAATCCATCGAGTACTAATGCACTAAAATTCCCTACAATTTGAATGATAACGATTATAAGAGAAGCTTTGGTTGGTGTGTTTCTAAACTTGTGGATTAGTTGACGTTCTTAGGATCTGAGAAGTGTTTTAACTTAAACTTTTTTTATGATAACAAATAAATTTAAATCACAAAAATATAACTCAATTAAAGCTGACCTCAGTGGTCTAGTGACTAACGTCACTGCCTCGTACTGTGATCCCCAAAATGTTGGCTGTTCATGTGGCTTAAAATAAACTAAAGAAAATCAATTGAAAGCTCGTTTGGATCAGATCTGCTCATGGGTCAAAGCTGATAGAAATTTGGTCTCACTACGATTGGCTTCATTGAACGTTCGATACACATCCATATCATCAGGCCTTGTCTCACTCGACTGACGTTTAATTTAGACGGTTTTGAAACTAGAATTGTGGAGAAGAAAGGGAAATTAGTTATTCATGTTGATTAAACGTCTGCATTGGTCATATTGAAATAGTTTTTCAAATATACAAATGCGACGTGCCGTACTTCTATAAATGATTAAAACTTTTGTCGTACACATACTTACTGAAACCTAAGATTCTTTTCATACTTACGTTAAAAAATTAAGTTTTGTTATTGGGCAAAAGGTTTGCATTTTTATTGGTGGCAAATAACGATCGGGGTCTCTATGGTTCTATTCTGGGTATATTGCTATTATGCATTAATTTTTACAAAATCGACGACACCTTTATCCCACTTAGCGTATTCCATCCTTGTCCTCCCTCTTCTGTAGTTACCCCATACACTTCCCTCTAACACAAATTTTACAAGACCCTCATGTCTTAAAACGAGGCCTATTACCTATCCCTTCTCTTGGTCAACGTTCTCCATATTGTTCGCTCTGCCCCTATTCTGCTTAGAACTTCATCGCTAGCGATTCTATCCACCCATTTTCAACATTCTCCAATAGCACCACATTTCGAAGGCTTCTATTCTTTTCTACAACTTCTACCGTCCACATTTCGCGCCCATAAAACGTCACACTCCAATACGATCATTTTTAATAATGACTTCCTAATATTCACACTTGTAGTACCCGTAAGTAAATTCGTCTTTTTTGCGAAAGCCTTCCTTACCTGTGCTATCCTACTCTTAATGTTACCTTCCCTAGTTATTATGCTTCCCAAGCAGCTGAGTTCCTTAACTTCATTCAAATTATCCCTACCCAATCTAACACCCTTTGTTATTCCACTATTTCCATAATACACTCCATTTCCTTGGTTTTCATCCTATTAATCCTCATATTCAACTCTTTCTCTGGGACCACGTTCATGCTATTTATCATGTTTTCCAAGTCTTCTTCTGACTCCCCTAATACTACAATATCATCGGCAAAGCATAGGGTTTTATTTCTTCTCCTTGCAGTATGATTCCTTTTCCGTATTCTGTTTTAACTTTCTTCGTCGCCTATTCTATATAAAAGATAAACAGAATGGACGACGGACTGCATTGTTGTATTTTTCTTTCTTTCTAGATTTCTGCTTTTTTTCCTTGATCTTCAATTCTAATTACTGTGCCTTCAATCTCGATATTTTAATTTTATCCTCTTCAAAATCTTCAATAGCGTGTTTAAGTTCACATTGTCAAAGGCTTTTTCTAAATCTATAAATGCCATGCACGTAGGCCTGTTTTTCCTTATCATGTCTTATAAAATTAGATGCAAAGTCAATATTGCTTCTCTTGTCCCTACATTCTTCCTAAAACCAAACAGATCTTCTGCTATTTCGTATTTTATTTGTAGTTCCATCCCCTGTTTATTATTATCGTTAATATTTTGCAAACATGAAATATTAAACTAATTGTCCGGTCCTGTTCGCATCTATCAGCTCCAGTCCTCTTCGGTATGGTTATAATTAAGTTTCTACTAAATCTTCTGGTATTCTTCCTGTTTCGTAGAATTTTCAAACTATCCTGAACAGCCATGATATTTCTTCTTCGCCCGATGATCTTATCAACTCCGCTGGAATGTTATCAATTCCTGGCGCTTTACAATTGCTCGTATCTGTCAGCGCCCTACCTTAAAAGTCCTCCAACTTCTCTTTTTTTTTATATTAGTGACTGATCTAGATATCTAGCTCTTCTAGATATTCCTCTCATCTTTCTGCCTTTTCGTCTTTATCCAGAATTGGCTTCCCATCCACCCTCCTGATGTTCTAACTAATATTTTTCCTCTCTCCAAATGTTTATTTTATTTTCCTATAAGCTGCGTCTGTTTTCCCTTTCGCCATTGAAATCTTCAACGGTTTTTCATTTCTCTCGGAGCCAAGCATCTCATTCTTCAAGCGTCTGTACTGATTGTCACCATTTTCATCTGTCGAGTTTTTACATTTACGCTTTTCATCAATCATTATTATTATTTCTTGAGTTATCCACGCTTTCCTATTGGTCTGAGCTATTCTTCCTATTTTCCGTCGGCTACTCTATTAATTTATTTCAATATTTTCTCTTCTATATTGCTTCTTCCTCCCTTCTCTATTAATCGACTTTTGATACCAATTTGAAATTCTGAAGCACCTCCTGTTTTTTCAGTTTTTTCTAATTCCCATCTTTTTGTTTTAATTCCTTTCTTGAGTTTCTTCATTTTAGACTTGATTTTCAGAATCATCAGATTATGACCGGTGTTTACATTTACTCCTGGTAGGTTTTGCAGTCCAGCAATTTAATAAAGTATAAAATGTCATTTAGATGGAGAAAACAGTTCTGAATTAAATCATTTTCTGCATTAATTTTCAGCTTCGGTATTATCTATCAACTGTATGAAATTTTTTATGCAGTTATAAACAAATGTCACTTATGAGTTCTGTTACATTATAGAAATATAATTTTAAATCAATTTAAGTCCAAAGTCCTAAATTCATAGAATTATGTGCATACAATGTATAAATAAACTCAGTGTCACATTAAGCTCACCTGCACAGTTAAAATAATGCCAGAGTTTAGTGATGTCAACATAAGAACACTAAAACTTGAGGAAATGAGATTCACGACATTTGAAGATCCGGTGCGTTGTTAGTTAGGTAGGAGTGGACCGACACTGAGACTAACTTTTATGAGGTTAACTGGGCTACTAGACTTCAGAATGACAGAGGGTTGAAAAGACGAGATTTACTGAATGATCACTAAAAGCGCTGACGTTGAACAAACTGGACGGATATTAGATATAGGAAGGTATAGAAAGCATGCATGGAAGCGTAACAATAATCCCCGGGCTATTATTTAAAGCGTTTTGACCTGACTCCAGGTTTCCAGTAAACATGATTTGTACATTGGAGTTTGGACAACAATAGGGTCGAAATATTTCGTTAACCTGGCAGAGCGTCTTCTTGCATAAATTCTTCACCGCTGCTGGAACAAAATGGCGGAGTATTATTAAATTCGCGGTCAATTTGGAGCGTATGTAATTTGAAAATATCGAAGCTTATTGGTGCCCCAAATTTAACGGGCAGGTGAAATGTGCAAAATCGTACGAACTTCATTGAATCAGTGAGGAGGAACACCATCTACTTGGAAAAGGATGTTAGCCTTCAGTTATTCAATTTGTGGAAAAAAAGAATGGCTCCAGCATGTAAAGATATATGGTACCATAGATAGTTTTCTCGGCTAAGAAAAAGAATCCAATGACTTTCTTCTGTGACAACCCGTAACAAACATTTATCACGGGCGGTCCCTAATGTAGTTGTGAGGATTCTTCCATCCCCAGATCCAAACATTATTCCGGTTTACCCTGCCTGACACACAGAAAGTGGCTTCGTCCGAGAAGAAAATCCTGGAGATTAAATCACGATCATCGCAGAGATGGTCTAGCATGGCATTAGCCAATTCCACTCGTTTGGGTCTGTCATTCGACTCAAGAAGTTGCAGTAACTGCACTTTGTAATAGTAAAGTTTGAGACATTTTTGGACAATTCGATGCAACGTTGAATTCTGTATTTGAAGTTCCCGTGAAACTTTTCTTAATGACTTCGCTCATAAGCGGCTCTAACATTTTCAACTATTTCATCGGATGTTCGGCGACCATCATCAAGCTTCTTTATGCTTTTTGTAGTTGGAGTATCATGGTTAAAGAATCACCGTAACTCCCTTCGAACTCTAATATTGATTTTAACTCCGCAAACCACAAAAAAAATGCGCTTTCATCTGCAGTGTTTCCATTTTTATAGATGAATGTCTTTGCACCATTTACCGACAGGATTCTACACTTGTTGAGTTTTCATTTAATATAAAAGTTGTCGAAATTTTCCGTCATCAAATAAATTGAAATTAGGTACATACCATTTTTTGGAAGGCCGTTTCCGTAAATTCTCAAAGCAGACGTTGCTCTCGTTTGAGATGTTTCTATTTTCTCAATGTTTGAATATACACAGTAAAATACACTCAAACTGGAGTATGCAAAAAAATTTCTGGATCCAGGTTTAAATCTGTTCAATTGACAGCATGAAAGATGAAACAATGCGTTGGTACTTAATAATTATTAGTATGAAACTAATTAAAAATGATCACTCGTTGAGTTATAGTATCAGTTTTAAATATGTAAAAACTGACTTATTCTACAGCTTGTAACTATTTTATGTGGTTTGATAAAAAATTATGTTTAAAAATGATTAATTTGAAACAGAAATTATTGAACAACGAGATTACGATGAGGGTTAAAATAGGACAAAAATCTACTTTATCAGTAATATTTGTAATATATATTCATATTGTAAATTATATTTGGAATATTCTTATTTATTCAATTTTCATTATTTTAAACTTTGTTGACTTTCTCGTGCGTGACTATAAATTTTTTTGTTATTTTAGAGATCGTCTCGTGGTCCAACAAAGCGAATGTTGAGTGTTCTACGTATGTCAAGTGTTCTACTGTTTAACAGAATGAATTTGCGGTCGCTTTTGATTTTACACAGTTGGTCATGTTGCTTCGTATACCTTGATGACACAGGAATTGCGCAATGCGCATTTGTCAAAGTGCGTTCCTATCATATGAGTGTGTTCAGTGTGCTTTGTTAAGCGGGCGTAGTATGTGTGATGCTTTTTAGAAAGTAATTTGTGTTGATTGCCAGAAGTGTCATGTTGCATAGTGGCTCAGCTCTTACTGTCTTCTTTGTAGGAGCATCATTTTTAAGAATTAGTAATAATTTAGTCGGCTTTCTACACTTAAGTTATTGTCTTGCAGCAAACTATGCCTCATAATATTTCTCTACCCAGTTCATGGACTTCACAAACCGTTTGCAAATGAATCCTGTTCCAAAACCGAGAAATCTACTCATGGATAGTAACAAGAAACCAGTTCCATTGCCGAGAAAACTAATTACTCAACAGTGTGTTAAAAAGCAAAATGAAAGTAAAACGTCAAAGTCTTCAGGTGCGTTACTTTCCAGTGCGACAAAAAGCCAAAGCAATTTTAAAACTTACTCAGAAGAACCAAATATTTCTGAAGAAACTGCACAAGAAAAAGTAAAATCATTTAGCAATAGAAAAAATACACTTTCCAAGAGTTTTTTTAGTAGACCAAGAAGAACCACTACTTACACAACACACAAATCAGATGAGGAACATAAGATTGAAAGAAGCCACTCACTTCCAGCTGATAATTTTTTTGAGTCAATATCATTCAAATCTCCATTAGTTGCTGATGATGGTGAAAAAGAAACACACAACATTGAAATGCCAGAAGATGATCAGTTTCAGACATTTAATGCTCCACCTCCAATATACCCACCTCCTCCATTACCAGATGAATCTGTTTATGATGAAGTGCAGTCTGTTAAGAGTCAGTCAAGTGTTGTTGACGAATTCAGTTATGCCAATAGTGACACAATTTCATGTTGTGATTCTGCATCTGTTTATGAAGATGTATCAATTGTTAGTGGCAGGGTTAATGATGATATTGAAAATATTTCTTTGAATCTAGAAAATGTGGACAGTGGTAGCAGTTTTCAATTTGATATGTTCAGACCATCAGATGCCTCTGCAGAAAGTAGCTCTAAAAGTATGAAGAGTTTAACACCATGTAATTATGATAGTTTATCATTAAGCAGTTCTGTAAGGGATTCTTATGCGAATGAAAGGGCAACAAGTCGAAGTAGTATATCACCTTCTGTTTTAAGTGAATTAGAAATGTCTGAGTACAACAGTAGCCCAGAAGATGCCTATGAAGAAGATAGATATAGCAGTCCTGTATTGTCTAGTATTTGTACTCAAAATGATCTGTATGACAATTGGGAACCTAAACATGAATGTAAAGTACCTGACATTCCACTACGCCAAAAATTTGAACCTAACAAAAAAATAAATTCTGTTATTATTGAATTTGATCCATTATTTGATAAGAAATTCTTAAATCGAGAATCCAACGAGTCCAATGTTTTGATAACAAATGACTTGTATGACTTGAGTGTAGTAGAATCACCTTATGGGAAAATAAAAAGACCAACCAATAATGCTGGTTCAATTAGTGAAGAAGCTAGTCCTCCAATACCCCCAAGAAGAGTTGATTCAATTACTCCCAAGTTGGCCGAATCAGACACTGAAATAGAAGTTCCTGATCAAGTTACAAATGAAGACTCATTACAACAGCCTGAATATTCAAGAAATTCTGATATTTTGAGTATTAGAAATCTTACCAAATTAGGTTCTAAAAGACCCACTTCTTCACAATCCAAAGATGAAAGTTCTAAACCTCGGAAACCAGTGTCACGATGGCCTAGTGTGAAACATGCTATTAAATTAGTTTCAGATTCTTCGTGGTCTCCTGTAATGAGACGAAATGGTAAACAATCTGGAAAGAATTTAAAGGAAGAAGAAGAAGCTATTTTCTGTGATGAAAGTGGCATTGAAATTGAGCCTCCATTTAATTGTCGTCAGGCAACAAAATTGTATAGTGGTAATCTCTCTAAAATTACTGGAAACTCTCGTGAAAGGCAGAAGGATGTTGTGGAACATTGGTGCAATTTGTGTGAAGCTAAATTAGTTATTTATGCTGATAAAAGTATGACCACTGTTAAGGATGTTGTGCATCTATCAACAGTTACAAGTGTTCATGCTGTTATGGATTACAAGTTGAAGTAAGTGCTTTTATTTATCTAAATTATGCCAGTAATATTTTATTATTTACCATGTAGTAATATCTATTTGCCAAATATTGTTACACATGAATGTCTTTGTTTTTACTTCCCACTATTATTCTTTGGATGTAAGAGTTTATATATATATGATGTGGATTGGAATGTTGTAATGATAGATATCATTGATGAATCTCGCAATCGAGAATTTTTTCAACTATACAAATCAAAGTTATTTTAACAGCTCAAGTCATTTACGTCTAATGATGATGATTATTTTTACAGGATTTTTTTCACTTGACATCATTAACTGTTTAGAAGAAAACTTTTGTCATGATAAATGTAATGCTTTGCAGCTGTGCCAGCATGCTATTTTTTAAATATATCACATTATATATGTGAAAGTATGATAATTTCAAATTCAGCATACTTTATTTTTTATTACTATGCATAAAATATTATTAGTATAATTAAATGTTTATAAATATTTTTTAGTATTGATGGAGACTGTTTTGAAATAAATTGTGAGCATGGTATATTTCGCTTTGGCACATCTGGACCAACAGAACGAAGAGTATGGATGCAAAAATTATTGGAAAGTCTGACATCTGTTTTTTCTATGAAAATAACAGCAGAATATACTCTGGGTGGTTGGTGTTTTTTAAAGGTGACCAATAAGTTTTTAAACTGCATTACAATTAGTTTGTTTGTGAACATTAATTTTGGAATTTTTTTATGTAAAATATAACTCATATATAACAAAATGATATTCTAATTAATATATTTTATCAGGTTTTCAATTTTGAGAACCAAATAAAGATTTTTGAGTTTTTGATAGACTCTTGAATACACAATGAAAGAAAGTATTATTCTTTTTATTATGTTTTAAATATTATGGTAATTCAGTTAAAATTGTTTTCCAATTCAAATTTCCACTCTTAAGGATTATTAAAAAGCATTTTCTTTCAAGACAAGATAATAATAATGATATATAATATATCAGATATTTCATATCATAGGAAGGCATAAATGGGACATGGTCAGCTGCATGGCTTATAATACATGAACGAATCTTGTTCTACAGTATAAATGGGAGTGTTCAGGAAGCTGACCTAAGGAAAGCTAGATGCATAGGTAAGTTTAAAGCCTTATTTAGTAGTTTATCATTCATTGTGTGTGTATTTATATTTGTGAAACCACTCAATAAATCATAATTTTTATTAATTAGATAGTTTATGCTCAAATGTTTGTGATCTTTTGCACCTTACTGATCCCAAAACCTAAATTGACAAATAACTAGATAAATATGGGTATTTTGACTATTATGGCATAAGTCAAATTTCTTCCATTTAGTGTTGCTTTTCTTCCTTCTTTTCTACTGACAATTTATTCTTTTGAATACGAATATATATATATTGATTACTGGTCGTCACTGGAAATGTCTTCCTATCCTTCTGATGAAGGGGGCAGTGCCATAGAAATTTCAAGAATCTGAAACCCTACATGGTTCCTGCTTTCTGTGAACCGTAGGTAAGTCACTAACTTTCTATCTCTCTTTCTTGTCTGTATTAATTGTTTTAATTAACCTGACAATGTCATTTTCTGACACATATACATGTATATAACCTACAAGACTGACCATCTTTGACACACCGGCGACGTAGCTTAATGGTCAAGGTGCTTTGCGACTACAGTGGAAGCTCTGTAACAATTCGGGCTCAAGTCCCAGTGGGCTGAATATTTTCAGTCTTTCTTTCGTCTTCCATTCTTTTCTATACTTGACACATGTCTTTCTATGAGCATAATTCTTTGTCAAGCATATGATTCAAAGTGTATTCCCTATCTCATTTCCTATCCTTACTTACTATCCAAATGTCTAATACGTGTGACTTCGTCACATTACAAATATTTCATTAATTTGTATATATATGTATATATATATATATATATATATATATATATATATATATATAATAAGGAAAGGAAAGAGAGGTATAAAGTAGGTGACTTACCTGAGGTTCATAGATGGTAGGCACCTTCTATGATTTGGAGTTATTTAAATTTTCGGAGACACTGCCCCCTTCATCCGAAAGTTAGGAAGACATTTCCAGTGATGGACTAGCCAACAATTTACGACAAACATACAAGATAGAAATATATTATGAATATTATAGATGTGGTAAGAAAATGGATTAACAATGACTTGGTTATAACTGTTCTGCCTTGTGAAAAATTCTTGTATTGTGTTAGATTGATTTTAAGATTCAAAATAAGTTGATAGTATATAAAATTATTTATATTTTATGTTCTGTAGATAATTATGGCATATATTTTTATGAATAAAGTCTGAAATATAAAAAAGGGGTTTTTTCTTTGGAACTTAAATTGCAGTTTTATGCCATTATCATCTTCAGATTTATTTGATTGTTGGAAAAAGGGAGACAGCATTCAATATTTTGAACTATAAAAGCCATATCTGGGCACGTAATAGTGAACACTCCTTAAAAAAGTATGTCTATTAAATTAAGTTTATTCTACAGAATTGGCATCTGATTGAAGAAATTTGAGTTTTGCTATAATATGTGGCAACTGACAGGCTTTTTTTCCTGTTATACTATCATTTAACTTTCTAAGTACGGTGTGATTCAATCTTATATTTCAATATCTTCTAGTCCAATGCTAGCAGTATCATTGTAATGATATAGAATTAATTGCTAATTGGTTTTATTCGGAAATATATGAATAATATTTTCTGGGAATAAGATTTAGCATGTTAAATCTGTTATGTTAATCACTTTTTCACCAATAATGCTTTTTCTTTATCGCAACAGTTCTACAGGATGTTGAGAAGGGAGCTGAAGTGCCAAAGACAATAAATTGTAAAAGTTTAGTATTAGTAGACTTCCATCCTGGCCAATCACTTTATCTTCATATGAACACTAACCAGGAAGCAGTGTCATGGCAGAAAGCTATTCACGATTCTGCTGTAAATAATGGATTGAATTTGTCTCAGCAACAGCTTACAGGAGATGACATACCTGTTATTGTGGACAAGTGTATAAATTTTGTTTATGCCCATGGTAAGATATTGCATCATATGTGTGTGTCTTTGGAATGCTGTTGCAATATTTATATTTATGTGATGCTTACCTGGCAGCACTGGGTTAGCAGAAGTCTATATTTTAATTTAATGATAAAAGATAAAATATTTCAGAACAGCAATTTAATATTTGTTTGCAAATTAATTTAAGATTTATTTATTGTTCTTTACTAATACAGTTTGAGATTTTTTATAAACTGATTAAATGTTGATATTAAATATTTTATAATATTACTTATTTCCAGTATAATTACTATACTTAATGCTTTTTTATTGTTACTACAGCACACTAAACTAATGATTTGTGATTACAAGAAATTGAGAATGCAGCTTTTATTGGCATAATAGAAGATAGTAGCTCTTGCCCTCAGGTGGGCAGCCTGCATTTTAATCAATATTAATTGAGAGTTGACGTTTTAAGTCTGGAAAGTTTAATGCGATATGTGATAGACTTTGGTTTTTAGTTGAAGGATTGGTTTTTCTATCGGTAACTTCCTGTGGTTGTGAAGTAGATTACAGAGATATTTTTGTGACAGGGCTTTGTAGATATAAATTATGCACGTTTCTATATATTTTTCAGTAACTTGTTATTTTACCAAAAACCAAAAAAAATTAATCTAGGAAAAGGAATTTGGCGGTCAAAGACAGAGGCCATATGTTGACTAGTGTGAAATAGTAGTTTACAAGATACGTGTTATTATAAAATTGTGGATTAATATGATTGTGGAGTCCTTATGGTCAGAATGAGCATGTTCAGGTTTGTAGGTTTTCTCATCATTCATTTGATTTTATGCTTCACAGTATATTTCTCAACTTCTATTCCAAAAGCAGTGGAGCTCTTTTCAGCGGGTAGAATGCCAATAACAGACTTGTTTTTCATATTGATGTTAAGTATAGTTAAAGTTTCAGTAACTTAGACAAGGCAAAGTGATGTAAGCAATAATAAATAATACTTCTCATTATGTTGGTAAGAGTTGACACACCTATATCTTGTATATCACAGTATCAATTTGTTTCACTTATTATTATTATAATACAGAATTTAATGACAGTTTAGGATAAAAACTGTATTACTATTTTTACATTCTAGGAGTAATAATTAAATTATTGATAATGTGTTACTTAGGTAGCTTATCTGAAGGCATCTACCGAAGAGCTGGCACAAATTCGAGTATTACCAGGCTTCTAGCTCATTTTAGGCAAGATTCTTGGCAAGTTCAGTTAAGCCGTGAAGAATATTCAGAATATGAGGTTGCCAATGTCTTGAAGCGATTCTTTCGGGAATTACCTGAATGTCTGTTGACAACTGATTTATACAAGCTACTTTGTGACATCTCAAGTGAGTATAAATAAATGGGTATGTTTGTTCCACGTATATACATATGGAGCAATTTCAGCTTAACATAATACATATATGACTTTGTATCACTATGGGAGAAGACAACCATAGTACCTTAGGGATGGGGATATTGAAAGTAATTGGGTGATCTAGAAAGCAAAGACCACACACATACAGTAAAACCTTGTTTTATGTTTTCCGCTTTTACGGAATTCCTGCTTGTAATGAAAAATTTCAGAAGTCCCAGTGAAACTGCCATATATTTAATGTAATCCTGCAAAAATCTTTTCATTCCTACATAGCTACTACATCCCACATCCTGTCTAATCTTCTTAGTGTATTCCATTTTTGGCCTCCTTCTCCTGTTCCTACCCCCACACACTTCCCTCTAATGCTAATTTTACAAGACCCCCATGTCGCAAAATGTGACCTATTAATCTATTCCTTCTCTTGGACAAAGTCCTCCAAATTGTTCTCTCTTCCCACTTCTTAGAACTTCCTTGTTAGTTATTCTATCTGCCCATGTGATTTTCTGCATTCTTAATTAACACCACATTTTGAAAGCTTCTATTTGTTTAATTTCTGCAACTCCTACTGTCCATGTTTTGCACCCATATAATGCTACACTCCATATGAACATTTTTAGTAATCTTCATACTTACATTGATGACTACTATATTTCCCTAGTTATTACGCTTTCTAAGTAGCAGAATTCCTTAACTTCCTTCAAAATATCCCTTCCCAATCTAACACCCTTTGTTATTCCACTGTTTCCATTACCTTGGTTTTCCCTCTATTAATTCTCATCTTGTACACTTCCTCCAGGATCATGTTCATGCCATTTATTATGTTCTCCAAGTGTTCTTTGACTCCCTGAATACCACAATATCATCAGCCAGCATTTTAATTTCCTTTCCATATTCATTTTTAACTTTCTTCATTGTCTATTTTATTTGTCATATTAAAACAATTTATAAGGAAAGGAAAGAGAGATAAAAAGCTGGTGACTTACCTGAGGTTCAAAAATGGTAGGCACCTAGTGAGGTTTGGAGTTCTTTACATTTTCAGAGGTACCGCCAGCTAGCCAATCACTGGAAATATCTTCCAAACTTTCTGTTGAAGGGGGCAGTGCCTCCGAAAATTCAAGAACTCCAAACCTCACAAGGTGTCTATCATCCATGAACCTCAGGTAAGTCAATTACTTTCTATCTCTCTTTCATTTCCGTATTATTTAAATGTATATATATATATATATATATAGGTTAAAGAATTTGGGCGACAGACTGCATTGTAGTCTTACTCCTTTCTTGATTTCTGCTTTCTTTTCTTGCTCTTCAATTCTAATTACTGCTTGCTGCCATCTGTAGAGGTCATCTTCAAAATACTTAATAGTTTGTTTCAGTTTACATTATCAAAGGCTTTTTCTAAATCTATAAATGTCATGAGTGTAGGCATCCTGTATTATAAAATTAGACACAGAATCAATATTGTTTCTCTTGCCACAACATTGTTCCTAAAACCAAACTGATCTTCTAACTCACATTCTATCACGTTACATCATCCTATTAGAGATTAATATGTATTAATAAACTATTTCATGAATTGATTTGTTGGCAAAATTGTAAACTTGTAACAAACCCTCTGTATCACTATACACAAAAGAGGAAAAATTAGGAATATTTTGCAATTTTTAAAAATTAAATCAGCCTGTCTTTAGTAAACTGGTTTAACCTTAGAAAACTTTTCATGCCAGGAATACCTCCTTAAGGAATACCCTAAGGTTGAAAATTAGATTCATTAGGAGGTATTTTACTATAAGATACATTCATACCTCTATTTAAGGAACAAAATTTCTGGTTCCAAGAGATTTGTTAAAAAGAGGTTTTACTGTATTTCTACAAGATATATAGAATTAAGATTGTGGATATATTCCTGTATCTACATATCAATTTAAAATATGAAAAGTAAATGTAAAAATTAATACTGTTTATGTTTTATATCAAATATAAGTAATTTTATTGTTAGAACACAATCTAGTAGACTAACCGAGCCAAGAAGAATATTCACACCAATCATAATATTGAAATTTAATTGCTGTCCAGAATTTATTTTGTTATATTGAATTTTTGTGTGTTTACCTTTGGAAGTGAATTAGTTGTAATTTATAATAAAATCGTAATATACTAAATTGATTCACATGAGAACAGATTAAGGGAGAAATAAATATTGTAAGACTCTAGTAACTTTTGAATATTTTGGATAATACTTACACTAGTGTGGTTTACTTTTTTCCAAGACAATTAACAAGTACTTATTTATTGTGTAATTCCTCTTTGTACATTATTTGTTTATGTTCTTGTTGATAAGCTACCACCAGGATCTTAATTATTGTGAACTAATAATAATAATTTACAACAATAATTTATAAACTTATACATGAAATTTTGAATGTTCTCTATAGTGGGTAACTATGGAAATGACAAGTTAACTTACTATAAATCAGCCCTGAAGAAATTGCCACGAATTAACTACTTGACGGCAAGAAAAATAATCGGACATTTGTATTTCATTCATGAGCAACACGAGAAGAATAGAATGCCTGTTGATAACTTGGCAGCCATTTGGGGACCAACGCTGTTGCACATAGAGGTTAGGAAAATTACTTTATCACTTCTGAATTATTATTATTCTTTCTTTTTTGTTGATTGAAGTTTATTATTATTGGCCAGAAATGTTTCGTGCATTGAGCACATTCAAAGTTTATCAATTTATTTCTCTTGAATTTATTCATCGTAATTTGTTATTACACTTGGAGAGGTTCCAAACAAGACATTATATTGATGTACTAAATTGCTCTTATTAAATTAAATTTAATTTCTGAATAACTTGGCCATTTACTCTTATTATTAATTTCTAAGATTAATCATCAATTTCCACACCAAATTAATTCATCATAGAAATACTATAGATTAATTAATGAACTTTTTTGTTAATCTCATAAAACAAAAACCCTCACTAGATTTTATGGCATACACTTGAATTACTTTCTTAACCATATGACACAAAACAATCTGTCTAAGTTACTCATATCTGTTCTGATGGAATAATTTCACTGTAATTTCTTGGACCTTAAAACAAATTGATTTCCTTCCTGCAACTGAAAAAACAATGCATGCCATTCTTTCCACTAGATAGAAATATATAGTCAAGTTCTATATTGTGCTGTGAAGGTCCCAGTAGGCATCTCTGTGATGTAGCTGAATTTCCCTCAAAATAATCGTAATACAGTAATTAACTGTTTGTAACATACACTTTCTTTCTTCTTCCACTCTTATCACAATTTATTCTGTTATATTGGGTTGGTGTATTACAATACAGTACTGATAAACATATCCAAATCAGCGGCACATCTACTCAGTGATGTAATAACCATTTTTGTCAATGACTGCCTTTCACGATGGAGAAATCTTTAAGCAAGTTGCTAAGAGATGCTTTATCATATAACACTTCTTCCTGAATGTTTTTAGAGACAGACCTGCTAAGTCTGGTGAATGTGGTGGATGAGGAAGCAATAACGTAGGTGTTGATTTGTGGCGTACTCTCTAAATTGTTGGGCGCCAGAGTGGATGTCCTTTTAGCTAATTTGTATTAGGGAGGAGAGTTAAATAATTCTTATTTAAGGCATAAAAATTTATTCTTAAGAAATTTTGGCGGACCGATCCTACTCAATATATTTGTTATGCCACTGGCTACTCAGCTATGAAATCCCCAAAACCTCGGGTTGACCGTGGGATAAATTTGGTTGGAAAAATGATGAATTTACGTTGTCTGTGTAATCATGAGAATGTTAAGGACTACCATGAGTGGAACTTATCTGGTATTTTCCCCTTTGTGATGTCGTGTAGTCAGCTTTTCTGGACCCTGGCGTCTTCTGTCATTTGCCATCGAATGATGGCGACTGCTATCTGTCATATCTTCTTCAATGCCAGCGACGGGAGTCCGTTTCATCGAGTGTCGCCTTCCGAATTTTGCCCTCGACTGTCCTCTATCTCCGCTATCATGCCCTTTAAACAGTTTTGGGCAGTCGTGCTTCTTAACGGCACAAAAACTCCAAAACTTTCCCTCGCCAGGGCATCTCCATCAGGGGTAAGTGTCGCAGTATGAACATTCGTCACCCTCGTGTGTCCGAAGATTTTGAAGAAGCCTGGCGCCATAGGGGGTCCGCTCCTTTACTCTTTCACTGGCGATTCTGCAGGCCTGTCACTCATTTCCTCCAGATGTTCAACCCCGGGGATCTGGACATTCCTTACATTCCACATGGTAGTACCCAACAACTCATCATTACTCACGCGATTCACTGTCTAAATCGCAGTTTAAACTAATTGCGCCTATACTTAATAACGCGCTTCAGATTATTACAGGAATGCATTATCTGGGAGTATCAACACAGGCTTACCGGGTGTTTTGTTTTCAGTAGCAACAGTGAGTTGTCTTAGTTGTTCAGTATATGCAGCAGCTGTTATAGTTTAATTTCTTGATATCAGTTTATGGTTAAGAAAATTTTTTAATAGTATGTACCATTGTCCACAGGATGGTTCTTTTTTTCTTTACTTTTTTTTTATGAATTGAGCCATTTTTTCTTCTTCTTTAAGGTCACATTCAGGTACCATATCTAGTCCCCTGTATCAGTGTTGCCTATGACAAGCCAAATAGTAATGGTTGTAGCAAACACAAACAAATAGTTATTCGCTGATTTTGCTCATGTCGCTTAACACTTGCTCCCAATTTTTACACCTTACCCAATAATAACAAGTTGCACATGATGGTTGTGAGATCATATTTCATAAAATGTACCAACCCACATTGTTTGGCAAAGCTCACATTGCTGTAAAAATATTTTGTTACAACAATGCAATAAATAAATAGATGTCTGCATATAAAATTATCATTAGTTAATTAAATATTATGTTCCATCTCCCTTTTGATACTTCCTCAGGCATACTACAAACATAATATTACAAGAAATTAAATGTGGGTTCTATGTAAGGTGTATAAATACATATATTTAAAAAATTGCAACATAGAACCCATATTTAATTTCTTGTAATATTGTGTTTGTAGTATGCCCAAGGAAGTCTCGTAAGGGAGATGAAACGTTGTATTTAATTAAATAGTACTACTGTAATTGCCTTACCATCATTTGTATTCAAATAAATATATTAAATTATATATATTTTTTGTTAAAAGAACTAAAGAGGTTCCTAAAGTTGGGGGACAAAACATATTCAAATTAAATTATTAATTTTTTACTTTTGGCCATTCTTAGTGTTTTATTTATTATTGTGTGTTCTTGAAAGATGTAACACTTCAAAGTGTGAACATTTTTTTCTTGGTATAAATTAGAAAATACCATTAAATTACACGAAACTGTGAATGAGTATGGTTCTATTCTGTCTATGTTCTTGTAAGCTTCCTTAGATATCATGTTGCAGGATTTATGAAATATATCTACAAGACTGAAAACATATTTTTAGGTTTGTTAAAGATGCACTGTTTGTCCAAATTTGACAAAAGTAAAAATAAGTCTAGATAAACTAACTCTAGGAAGTCTTCTGTTTTGAGCAGGGAGGTGACACATTAGAAACATCCATCCCAGAATCAGCTGTAGTTTCAGATTTGATACGTTTATACCCTCAGTTGTTTGATGTGAAAGCACAGGAACTGAATAGAGAGAAGCGCATGCTGGAAGTACTGGAACGCTATCATCACAATAATAGCACTGTACAACATAAACAAACTGGAGAGTTCAAAGTGTGGATTTATTTACAAACACGAGATAGTGGAAGTTGTGTCAATATATCGGTAAGTTGCTTCAGTAACATTTATAATTTATTTAAGATTATGATTAACGTATTCTTGAATTTGATACACGTGTAGTTAAATTCCTTTTAGTTATTATTATGATTATTAATACTCTTCTATAGCAATTGCCATATGAATGTTTATCAACTATTGGAGTGCAGTATTTTCTGAAGTTACATTCATGAATTGCTTTAAGTACTCATTGAAAATGATTCTTCAAATTCCTGCAAATGTATAAGTGTAGTTATTTTCAACTATCTACCTAATTTCTGAAATTATATACCCGATGAAAGTTAAACATTATTGAGAAATAATCCATTATTAAATATGTATATATTATTTCATTTGGCTTTATTTGAAATATATTAATTTAAGCCTTCAAAAATGTTACTATTAATCAGAGTAATTTTATTCTACTTTTTTTGTGATGCATTTTTACACTCAATTACATCTTAAAGTCACAAAAAGAGCAAGTAGTAGCCAAATAAATACAAATTAAAGCAATAAAATAAATACCACACTTTGCTTCTCCAATTCTTTCTTTCCTCTACTGTAGAATAAGTTGAAATTGAAGCAGCACTACATGGGCATTGTAAAACAAAACCACTCTTATAGGAGACAGTTTTGCTGTAGGTCTGGAGTGAGCCATGATTTTACAGAAATGATTATATTATTATTTTACATATGATTAATTGTAATATAAATCTTTAATTCCTTTAATTCATTAATCATATGTAATTTCATGAAAGTACTCAAAATTGAAAATCATTGTTATTGTGTTTTATTGATAACCTGAAAGAGCTTTAGCAGAATTTGAGTTTATTGACAGGTGGGTATGTTGAAAGAAAAATTTTTACTATTTTTTTTCATATATTGTCAGACATTCCTAATTTTTAATCACAGATACAACACAAATAGGCCTATTGCTTAATGCATCATTCAAAATCTAATGTTTGTGTCCATATTTTTGGAATAGGGTATAAATGGACCACATATGAATATGCCAAGCAAATGCATTTTGCAGATTAGGTACTTTTTCTACCACTTTGTGTTAATTATGCTGTATTATTAATAGATCCTTAAATTTATTCTAATTTTTCTCTACCCTAATTCACCAAGACCACTTTTATTTTGTTTTCTGTCTTACAAATATTAAAATTTTATTTGGTAGCTATATTTATGAAATGTTCTTCCTTAAATTTTTATTGACGGAAGTGTGTTAGTAGCATATAGCATGAATATCATATAAAGCAGTGTTTGTTATTCTTTTTAGGTCGGTCCTCAAAAAACAGCTGCAGATATATGTTCTGAATTGGCTGGTAGAATGCAGACTGCAGCTCACAAATTAACACTGGAAGAAGTAGTTTGCAAAGGTGAATTAATGCGACCACTTCATTATGCTGACAAAGTACTAGATGTTGTATTAAGGTGGAGTTATTGGGATGATACTGATCGGAAGGACAATTACTTAGTCTTGTGCAAGACAACTATATTGGAAGAAATTGTGCCATTAGTGAGTATTGCTATTTTTTATCATTATTTATGTTTTAAATTTTTCTTTACTATTTGCTGATTAAGAGAAAATAAAGCTAAAAATCTTTATTTCAATTTTATTTCCAACTATGGACATTAATATTCATTTTCAGGTTAGCCATATTTTCTGTCTGAGTGAATTGCGAAATGTTTGAATACTTTGATAAAGTCATGTTTATTCTTGCAATTTTCACAATCAAATACTTATTATGCTCTACACATCTGAAATGAGTTGGGTATACACTTGGTACCATAAGTGAGTAAAGAATTCTCCTTGTCCATTAAACAATTAAAGTACACTCCATAATACAGTCAAGAATGCGGCAGTACTTTAAGTGTGACAAAAATAATTTTAGGAGATCGTTTGGTTCCATTAGGGAATCAAAGATACTTTTAATGGAACTACTGGTTTCTTCCTCAATCTCTCCTGACTTAACTGGACAAATGTCAACTCAACTGGAATCTGAAATGTTAAAATTAATCTCAGTGGTTTCCAGATTCAACACAAATTGATTGTTTTCACATCATTTCCTTATACCATCACTGTTTTGGAGTTCTATCCTTCATTAGTGTTAACAGTTGAAATTACATTTTAACTACATTAAGAGGATTTACCTCATCTTTCCCAACCTTATTAAGTAGATGCTATTAATGACATTATTCCTTTTTTTAGCCTTACCAGAACACCCTCACCTAAAGGGGTGCTAGGAGTGTTTAATCCTCACAGTGTTTTGTTCACTCTTATCATAAATAATTTTTGAAACAATTGTGGCTAAAATTGCTTAATGTACAGATCGGGCGTTTCCGGCCAGCTCTACCTCAATATCATAAATGAACACTTTTGGGGCGCCAGGTATTTTTTCATAAAAACACCAAAAGATGATTTCATTAGTTTAATTTGTGTTTAGCGCATGAAATATATACATCAACAGGGCATGGTCATTCACTCATTCTTAGCGTAACACAACCTGCTTCTACAGTCACCCCCTGACGACTGCACTCCACGTTTGCAGACAACACAACAGCTCGCCAGACCACATTGCTGGCTTGGTTCTGGATGGTGCCACTCCCCAACACATAGCAACTCGCAAGCTACATTCCCAGCTTGCGTTACTTTTGGCTGGACTGTATTTAACATGTTACAGTATTTAATTGTGTATGTGGAACTTTGTCTCCTCTTTCCACTCCCAGGTTGTGACATGGGTATAAAGTTTGGTTTAAATAGATTCCACATTTAAATTTGTATGTTGAACATACAAAACACACACACAGTAAGATTATTCCAATACCACAGTCAAGAACCTAATAAATACATAATTATTGGTATTATGAGGCACCAATTCTTTGGAATGCAAAACCTCCTTTCTCAGGACAGAGTATTGTGCTTTGTGTTAGTTGACATGAACAGGAAAGAGAGAAATAATCTTGAACTTATCTTAAATTGATGGCAGGTATTGCCAGATTGGACAGAAAGGAGCAATTTAATGTTTCAGACGTGTTCCTGTTATTAGCCTCCTGAAGATGGAGGCTAATTATATCTGCACAGGATCACTCTCCTCAAAATGTAAGCTAAAATAAACTATATGTAAAATCCCCTGGGCTATTTTCACAATTAAACTTTGATTCTTTAATATTTGAACAATCATAAAACCTATTTATTTCTGGACATAAAATCTATCTCACAATTGCCCAGGTGTCAGTCAAACCTTCTAATTTGTTATAAACCAAATGCTAAAAATTTCATTACAACCTCAAAAAGGATCTCTTGCCATGATCACCTCAACTTATAAATTTAGATGAAATCCACAAATTTCTTCACTCTGATGCCTTGATAGCTGGGTCTCAGGAAGAAACTGAATTTAGTAAGTTTATGCTTTTGAGGAGTAATTAGACTTATTTGCTCTGCTTGCTATTCTTCTCTTCCTTGAACAGAGTTTTTGACTGTTAAAATGTTTCTCTTTCTTCCTCTTTAGACAATGGAAGGCCCAGAAATACTTTTAACACACTATTGTGAAATACTTTTAACACACTATTGTGAAAATTCAAATTGTATTACCATCTTGAGAGGAAGAACATTATTCTAGTTGTTCATTTAAAGCTCATACAAAGAGATGGTCTTTTTTATGCTTATTATGTTTGCATGCACTTGTGTTGAGAATTTCATAGATGCTGCCTCATTGCCACTCTTTTTTTTTAATTTATTATTATTATTTTTTTAAACAGATGTGAGAATAATCATTTCATGTTAATGTTTATTATGGCAACATTTTTATATTTGTAGCAACTAGTCAGTTAGTTGGTATCACATGTTATTTTAAAATATGGAATACTATGAGACTTCAAAGAGAAATAGAATTTCAACATAGAAGACTAAAAATAAAAATCATAATGACAAAAGTATGTTGATTACAGAAACCAGAGTGTACTTATACATAGGCATAGAATATTTTATTAAGATAAGCTGTTATTTGTTTTTGTGAAAGTAAGTGGATTAATATGATTTCAGGCAAAACGCCCTCTGTCTATGTGTGGGGAATTGAAATTTGCTGACCAAAAAAGTAAATCTTTCAAGAACTTTTTATTTGAATTCAGCCAAGCAAAGCTCTGTTATTATAAGGATAAAGATGTAAGTTAGAATTTAGTTTTTCTCTTGTTATCCTTGTATATAATTAATAAGGAAAGGAACGAGAGAGAGAGAATGTAAGTGACTTACCTGAGGTTCATAGATGGTAGACACCTTGTAAGGTTTGGAGTTCTTGAATTTTCAAAGGCACCGTCCACTTCATCAGAAAGTTAGGAAGACATTTCCAGTGATCGGCTAGCTGACAACTGAGCAGCCAAAATTTGCTGTGCTGCTAGCTTAGGTCATAAACAATTGACCCCATCAGGTCACCAGCTTTCTCTCTCAATGAGGGTCTGGGAAGAGGCAAAGGACTTGATGGTAGTAGGGGAGATGCATACTAACACTCCCATCTTGACACAAATTCATTCAAACACATCCATCCTCAAAGGTTTCAATATTTAAATATTAACACACACACTCACACATACATACAACCACCCCTCAAACACGTATCAAGGTATACACAACTTACACACACACACACTCGGTATACACACATCAGGTTTTTTTACACATACAAATTCCAATGAGCTTGTGCTGTAATAGGGGCTATTGGGGGGGGGGGGGGCAAGGTGAAGGTAACTATCTATAGGATATTGAATCTATGGCTGTGTGGACTGTAGGACGTGCTGAAATGAAAGTTCCCATAGATTCCGTTCAGCTTCTGAAGAATTGGGAGGTAGGGCTTTTAGGAGGGGTCAGTGTGAATCACTGGTTGAAGTTGTTGCTTTGGGCATGGGCGGTTATGGGGAATTGTGTTTGTGGAGTTTCAATGTACAATGGTGGTTGGCAATCTGTTCGGGGAGGGGTCTCTTTGTCTGGCCAATGTAGAAGGCTGGGCAGTGTGTGCAGTTTATTTTGTAGATGATTTGATAGGACAGACAGGTTATGTTTTCTCTAATTTTGTATGTAGTGCTGTTGGTTGGATTCTGGAAGGTCATGGTGGGTGGGTGTATCGGCAGACACGCCATCTGTTTCTACCACATGGTCTGCAGCCAATGGTGGGTTGGGGGTGTGGGGTTTTTAGGGTTAAACCAGAATTTTTTGGAGGTTAGGTGGGTGCCTAAAGGCAACCCTTGGACAGGTGGATAGTATGGTCGGGACCATACTACTCCTGAAGTGGTAAATTTTGAAACCATATAAAACACTATCAATCAAAAACAAGAAAAAGACAGGCAGTTTCTACCACTACAGCTTTTTTTGCTATATGCAGGCCAGACATTGCTAAAAATCAGCAGGCTTATGCTTATGCCATTTAAAAACCACATTGGTATAATAACTGGTGGGATATACCAAATACCTTGGTATTCTGGAATAAAATACATCAAACAAGCCATCTGTACAGAAGAACAATGGAGCATTGAAAATGAGAGTGCATCAGGTTGAAACAAATATCAAAATATGCAGTTTCCAAACATACTGTCATGCTTGGGCACAATAATCAATTTTTATGAAAGTAAAATATTGTACCTGACAAATGGATGGTGGAATAGTGTCATCATGAAATCTGTTGAAATATGGACCTCAAATAATTTATGGAACTTTGATAGTGGGTTTGAGCTAAGCAAAGCTTGGGATCTACTTATCACACCCATATAAAATGCCAAAATTTCTGATGAAACAACCAAGAAGGCTCAGAGAATCTGAGGGGACCCAGAACAGCTCCCAGAGGATTTGACCATGTAATAGTACAAGTGCCACAGTCTTGGCATTACAATAAACCTGATGATGATGGCGGAGCTTACTGTTGAAATGTTGAAACAAACATAGGTGCGGATTGAAAGTTGGAGAATTGTATTTAGAACTGATTCACTGTGAAAGGCTGTGTTCTATAGGACCATTTGTAACTTTTTCAACACGCACAATACCCAGCCAAATATGTAGAAATTAAAGGTGTTTTGAAATAAATAGTACTTGGTAATTATTCTAAATACTGTTGGATGAATAACATTCTTAATTATGGGAATTAATTCACACAATGTTTGTTCTTGAATATAAATGAATTTTTAATGAAAATTTTCACTTAATATTGTAGATAATGCATATTCTTTCTTATTATTTTGAGTTTGTTGTGTTGGTAACATGTGAGTGTTGTGCTAGCAATAGGGAGAATGAAGTGTGTGTTGGAGGTCAGCCAGTATGCACATTGACCGGTGGAAAAAAACAACACCTGAGACAACACAATAGTGAAGGGATTAATATTTTTGTGTGTGTATGTTGCCATCCTACACATATAAATTATTTATGTTTACTAATGAGTTCACAAAAGAAAACCCTATGTATTCCTCATTTAAGGGTCATTATACTATTGTGTTATTTGGTGTAAATATTTGTAGTGGTGGATTTTTTTCTTGATTCAGTTTTTCAAATATGAATGGAGACAATTATCTTATTAAATAACACAAGCATATTAATAAAAATAATGTTTTATGTGTTAAATCCTCATAAACATACAAATCCATGTACATTCCTCACCCATTGATTTTAGAAACTTTTTCTTATTTTGTAAGACTGTAATTGCACTGTTATTTAATAAATTAATGTGAACATTATTATTCCTTCAGGGTTCCATAAAGCTTCAGGAATGGCAAATTGAAGATATCATCTGGTATATTGGTTACGAGTCAAAGAGAAATCCCCATTCAAGGTATTGCTTTTTCATATCAGTTAAGTAGGATTTTGTAATGTAAATAATTAGGCCAAATTATTTTTATTTTAATGGGAATTGTTGTGTTGAAATAAACTTGAGAAATAGGTTATTCTTTTCTTCAAAATGTGATAGGAAAATATACCTAAGATAGACTTCTAATGCAAGTTATTATGATGTAGTTCATTATTGTTAGTTTGGGATGATTCTGTTTTGGTTTTATGGTTCCAAAAATATTCTTTTTATGTCTGTGTCACATGCAGTAACTTAATGAAATCATTCTGGTTTTGTTTTGAGTTTTTTATTTTTAAGAAATTACAGTAAACTTAACCATAGCCATTTAGAGAGTTATATTTTTTTAATGGCTTTATTTGTTTAGCAGTTCAGTCTACCCAAGTGAGGGCACTAATTTCCTAAATGAAAATTTCCTAAATGAAAATAGTATTTTCATTGATTTGTCCAGTGATTCCATTGGAAAATGCAGCAACTTGATACAAAGTGAATTACCTTCAGAATTTTTTCATTTACACCATCAGTGGCCTTGGGACACTTCACACACACAAACACAGCTATCTCATACATCGTGCGCACTTCCCCTTCACTGTGATGAATCTCTGCTGATGTAGACACCATCGAACTGTTGCTCAGGACACTGGTTTCATTTATGGGACATTAGATGATACCTTGGGAGACTTGTTATTTTTTAAAAAATTGTTTACTTTGTTAGTATTCTTAGGAACTCTTATTCCACAACATTAATTCATCTGAAAAGCTTTAATTATTGTTTTTGATTTTTGTTTTTCATCTTCAGATTTTTTCTCAATATGCTTCACTTTGCCAATACATTTATTTTCTTAGGAACTCTTTATTTCATTATTATTTTGAATACTTTTATTATTACATGCATCAAAACATTTTCAATCACACTTTTACAGTTGTAATGTTAATTTTCTTCTTCTCAATTTTGTTTGTTTCTTTTTCCTTGGTTGTTATTAGGTATCCCTTGAATGAATAGACTAGAAAGCTGCTGTTTCAGCTTGATGCAACAGCAAATTATTTTTTTATCTTTATCCAAACTGTTCCTTTGGAGCAATAATTTGCTGTGTCGAGTCTAATGTTCTTTTTAAAATTCTTGGAAACTTGCCATTTTTTCATTTTTTACTCTGATAATTGATGTCTTTAATGAGTTTTCAGATGACTGAAAATGACAAGATCCAAGGGTTGGCACATGTGGTGGCTAAAAGATAAATTCAATATTACAACTTAGTTTTCTGACTTTAAAATTTACAATAAATAAAAAGACTGTCAATAAGTCAGCATATCAATTCATCAAATTAATTCAAAAGTGACATTTTGTCTCCTTTTTGAAACTTCCTCAGGTGTACTACAAACATAATATTACAAGATATTAAATATGGGTTCTGTGTTACAATTTTTTAATTTATGTATAAGAAACATGGTTCAAAACTTACAAATTTAGAAATTCATCATATTTAATCCAGGACTCCCTCAGCCGAAAAGATTATTGAATTCAGCATTGGTCTCTATCCATTGCTTTATGAAGTTAAAGGCTTGCTAAATTATCACTTATTATAGCTTTGGACAATCCCCTACCTTCTCTTTAAGACTAGACAGATTTTCATATATGGTACAAGCAACCTTGAGGCCCATCTTTTTTCCTAGAGTCATGGACATTGTCTGATTTATAAACTACTGTATTTAACTTAACATTAATCTCTTTATCAACACATGATGAGTGTCACATTTTTGAAAGTTTACTGTTTCATGCCCTCTACTTTATGAGAACTAACCGCCATGATGATTGAGTCAAGTTATGTGAATTTAATTTTGATATTGCAGTGCTGTAGGAAAGTTAAATTATTTTAATATTTGTAACAAAATAAACAATTTTTAATTATAGAAATAACTTTGGTTAGTCGAATCAAGAAATCTGTTGTTACCTTAAATAAGTACATACATACATCACCAATGCCACACAAACACTGCTTATGGGAGTGCGGTGATGGTGGTGGTGATGTTATTTGTAAAAGAGCAATTAAAAATTTACATTTAGGATATCTAATCATTTTGCTTGATAGACTACTTGAGGCCATAACATCCTGTTGCAAGTTCTATGACTTTAGGGTAGGACCTTTTTTTTTGGCCTGAAAGGGGAGGAAAGAGGAAACTAAATCTTTGAAAGATTTACAGAAACCTTTTCTGAGGTGATAAATGTTAAACACCCAAATTTCATGGCAATCAGATGAATGGTACAAGAATGTATAAGGGACGGACATTAAAAGTTGTAGTGTGTTTGAATGACACCCGGTATGCTCAGAGTGCACAGCATACATTGCCATATATTTATATAGATGAGTGGTGGCAATAAAACCTCATGTGCTAAAATATACTGGGCTAAACAAAATTGGTTAAGTAGAATGCACACAAGTGCATAGGTGAAAGGAAGTGTATGAAACATTTAAAAAATGCTATTCAGTTAATCTAGGTAACCAAAGCTGTTTCCATATTTAAAAATTGCTTATTTTGTTACAAATTTCAAAATAATTAAACTTTCCTATAACACTGAAATATCCAGGTTAAATGTGCATAACATCAACCAACAACTATTCATATAACCTGTAACATCATAGGTTTCTTTCTGATGTAATACTGACTGATGTACTGACTCTCAAAACTAAATTTCCAACAATGCTCCAAGATATGGTACTATGCAAAGTATGTGCACTTGATGGTAATTATTTTCACTAATATTTTAAAATCCTAACTTTTTTCATGTATAAATTTCCAAGTTATTGGCATTGCCAATTATTTGGCATCTCAGAAATGTATATTTAAATGAAGTGAATGATGAATACAGAAATGAAAATTTATTCTACTGCACTGTTTGCAAGTCAGATAAAAAAATTGACTTTTATATGCTAAAGAACTTATAAATTTATAATTGATATGTACTACGTAAAATTTTATTTTCATTCTAATAATAAGCAGATAAAATAAAAGCTTTTAGGAACTATCACGCATAATAAATATTGATTTTGTATGACATTATGTTGTAATTAATAAAATTATTTTTTCTCAGGTGGGCTATAACATTTATTGATAAAAACAACAAAAAGAACAGGTAAGTCCTTCCTGGAATAAATTAAAAGTAACCTGTTATAGCATAAGAAAGAGAATTAACCACACTCATTTTTTCTTAAAAGCATTCTGATGTTTTTATAAGTCCACACACTATGTGAGGTGATAGAATGAAATTTTCAACATAAAATTATGTGAACAAACAAATTAACACATAAGTATGTTAATTCCTGCTAAAAAGCTTTTAATACTGTATATAGTTATTCTCTAAAGCATAGCCAGAAAAGTTAAGTGATTAAAAATATTAATTTCTTTTAAATTGGAAATATTTTTTTCTTCCATGTGAGATTTTAATAAAAGCATTAATTAAATTTAACATACTGCTCTTTTTTCAGGTCCAAAGAAACTCCGTTCTTTGGTTATACCATAGCAGGGACATCACGAGAAGAACAGTTGAGATGGATGGCAGCTATGTTGATTGGAGAACATCCTCTAGGTCTTGTACTATCTCCAGAACTTCTACAATAATTGTGCCTTCATAAATATAAGGTCTCTAATCATGGGATCACTTTAGTGCTCGAAAATTCTATTTGAAAGTACTTGCATAAATTTTGATATTCACATTCCTGAATGTTTTGTAAAACGGTGTTTCATAAACATTTAAAACAAAAACACATTCAGACTCCTAAATATGACCTATTTTATTTACATATTGACTGCTGATTTACAGTGGAATATATTCAATTTATTAGACATTTTAGCTATTGAGAGTTGTACATATATTTTTTATAAAGTATTATACATGTTTCAATAATTCAGAAAAACTATATTTTAGGGAACATTTATCATTTATTTATAGCAATAGTTGTGTGCATGTTTACCAAGATTTATTGAACTACATCACAAGTTAAAACTGAGTAAATTTGAAAACCAGCCAAATATCAATTTACGGATACACAGAGGAAATATTTTTGCATGTGATTTTATACTATTACATAGTTTTATATTCATATAACAAGGTTGTTGCATTCAATGAACCAGAGTTGTAACTTTTTATTGAATATGTATATGTGTTATAGCTTATAACTGGATAAATTACTTTTTTATGTAATAATATAATAATAATGACTTCAAATATAGTTAAAAACTTACTATATTCTAAGCTATGCTATATTTATAAGACCTGTTAGAATCATTTAGTGTTATTGAAATTATGAAAACATTATAAATAGCCCTTTTCTATTACAAATTCATACTATAAGTTTTCACTTGTAAATTTTTCCTCAGTTTACAAATTCAACTTTGAGTTCAGGACATTCTGCTAATTTTGTTTCAAAATTCATGCCTTCTTACAGCTCTGCCGCATCCTCCTCTTATAAAAAAAGCATTTTTATAAATTAATTGGGATTCTAATCTGGAAATCCCCCACCCCTGCCCACTTCATACTGTTCTTTATTTATGCTTTATGGAAGAAACATTTCATTCTGTAAAATATATAACCCACATGTCACTCCAAATTCGGAATGTGTCGTACAAGATGAGAGTCTGCAGTCGACATGGTAGACCCTCAATGGTTTGTGGAGTCAAATAAGAAAATTTATAACTGTTCACGTTATTCTATCTTATATGTACAATAACCTAAATACTTGTCAACAAAAGTTTACTCCATATTTCACAACAGGTTAATTGTTTTGATTTGAATTTCCATGTAATTTTTTTTGGTTATGAACAATTCAAGATATAACCAGAGTGCAAATGTGTATTAAGTTTGTAAACTGAGGATTCAGCGTATTACAAATCAATGTTAAAATACTTTTTCTTGATGAACTTATTAGCATAGTCTAATAGTAGTTAATGGAGAGTATAGACACATAATTAGTCAGAATTATTATTTTGACTATAGCTGAATATAGAGGTTATCTTACTCAAACTCAAGTTCTCATCCATTATTTTTCTGGAACAGTTTTCTCTCTCATAAAACATTTGGGTTATTGTGTAATAACCACATTTCATTAAACTCCGCCAACATTCGTCAAAAGATTGTTATAATCGAAGTTTTATGAGATGGCAAAATGTAGTGAATAATAAATCCTAAAACTATTTGTTTTTCTCATTACAAAGATTCAAATGATTTTAACTTGTTTGAAACATTTCTCAAAGTTATTCTGTCAGTCACATGAAAAACATATATCACAAATTTACATGGGCTATTTCCAAACTTCTGAAACTAAGGTGGCAACCCAAAATGGTCACTGGTAGTTCAATTAGGGATAAAGTTTCTGCCATGTCTCATCAATTGTTTCATTATTGTAATCAAGATAAATAAATGAGTGTATATGGAGAATGGTTATTGGCTATAAAATAATTTGTAATAAAAGGCTTAACTTTGACAACTATAAAGGAGGAGCTAGATTTCATATTAACTAAATCTTTGCTGTTGTTTATCTGGGTTAGAAGTGGGCAGCTGAATATAAATATGGTCAAACCCCCATTTTGGATGTTGGGTGTACAAAGCACCCAGAAAACACCATGAACAAACACAGAATTGTAGGAATCCACAATGTAGTATTAAAAGATCAATTGAAGGTGTGTGATATTGCAATTATATCAGTATATTGTGTCTACAATACTTTACGTGGTCATTTTGTTAATACAATACTGTCAGCATGTCACGTATTTTAGCATTGACCGGGAACACACTAGAATGAACATTTCTCTACACTGTTTTGAATATTTTTTTATAACAGTTCATATGAGTTCCACTGAAGATTCATTACTGTTGCTGAAAAGTAACTTTCAAGTCACACATTTTATGATCAGAAAGCTATATGTCATTTATAGCCTGAGAGGCTTTTTGACTATTGAAATAAATAGATAATTTGATGCATGCAAATATTAAATAGGTGAAAGAATTAATATATTTTTGTAACTGATGCAGCTAAAACTGTTATTGTGCCTATTTATAATATAAAGCTACATTGTAGAAGGGAGTACAACAAATTTGATTTTTCATATACATTTATAAAATAAAAATGGATTGGAAAGAGAAGAGTTGGCGTACCAGAAGTTGATAATTTGGTTTCACCACATTTCATAGGAAGGAGCAGGTCAATTTTCAGAGGCTTAAGCCACCTTCCTGAGGACAGAATAGAACCAGATTGTGGTTGCTGGTTCCATAGTGTAGTCCTGTTATTTTTGAGGAAGGGGACTTATGCTCTTGAAAATTTGACATGTTCTTTGCTACCTATACTGGCGATGCCAACTATCGGCTTAAGTTAAGTCTGCCACATCTGTCTTTCCTGTTCAGAGTAGTTAATCCTTAGTCATCCTTATTTGCTTTATATTATATACCATATTTAGGTGCATACAAGCCCCTTGAGTGTATGATCTGCGCCTGAATTTTGAGGTATTTGTGAGAAATATATATTTCTTTCTGAATCCCATTATAGAATCAAAGTAGCTTCATTCTGTGAAATGTATCATTGTTATACATTCTTTAAGCCATGTTTACCCTGTATGTGACTAGTTTTAGGAAAATTCTAGAGCATTTGTTAACTATATATATTACAGAAATAGGTCTCGGGTTTCCACTCGGGTGCTGGTGTGATGAAAATGCGACGTTTTGACGACCATGTGCTCTGTTGTCATCTTCAGGCTGAATATAACGAGAGCACATGGTCGTTGAAACATTGTGTTTTCATCGCACCTACATCCAAGTGGAAACCCGAGAACTATTTCTGCATCAACTACACTGGGAAAGCCTCAGCTCACTTTTATATATATATATATATAGTCAACAAATGCTCTTCTGTGAATCATGTATTGGTGGCAACGAGAGAGATGACGAATGACAGAGTATTTTAATGATATTCAAATGCAGTATGTTATAAGGTATTTAGATACTAATGTTTTATACTAGTAAAGTATTGAATGAAAGGGTGTTTACTTTCTTTAATTAAAAAATTCTGAGTTCAAGCACACCACATTTCCTTACAAAAGTGTGGCCTATGCGAGTCTAAATACGACATGTATTTCAATCTAGAAATTATTACTTTTATTATTGAATCTGACTAGTATAAAATATAGTTATTATTTGAATGTATTAGAATATATATTAATGGGATATATTTAAAATAAGAATAAATCCATCATTTATTTTAAATTTCATATTTTGCTATATTGAAATTTGTTTTATATTAAAATATGTGGGTTAGACATTTAATATTCTGAGGACCAAGTTTTCTATACGGTAGAAATTACTCCCACAATATTTGTAAAAGTTAATTCTTTGATGTGCAATGTAAGACTGTTATGTTGCAATTATTTTTGTATTTTTTTCCACTGCTGCTCTGTTTTTCGATAATAACAATGAAAACTTAAAATTAAAAATCAGTATTATTCTTTATAAGAATGTAGTTATGTCAAAAACCAGTGACTGAAGACTAGTAAAACTTTATTGAAACGAAAGCATTTCACATCATTTGAAAGTTTTATGGGATAAATGAAAAAACTTTCAGCATTTTAGTTGGACTTGTAAGACTGATTTTCTTATTCTTTAAATTTGTTAAATGAATAGTAGTTATTTTCTCTTTATTAATTTGGCATCAACATTCCAAAACTATGAGGTTTTTGTTTAATACATTTGAAGCATGTAGTACTTAGAATAATTATTTTTAATTGCAGATCTATAAATGAACTGCATTTTACTTTATTTGACTTCACAATAAAAGAAACGTTCATTGCTTATTGTAACAATGTGATTGTTTAGTAAATGAATCTTGTATCAGACTATTTTTATTTGTATCAATAATTACAATGTAAGTAATGGAAATTTCATTGTTTTGTCATACAGAAAAAGTTTTTGGTAATTAATTAATTTAAAACTCCATTCTTATTCAGGAAATAGAAGTGCACAGAGAGGTTGTGTTTTAAGCAATACATTTTGTACCTGTTTCATTTTGAAACATACATCAATTGTACTTCCAATTTGCAGTATTCCTTGCATTTCATTCAGTTTACTACAGCTTTATTCTATTTTAGATTAAAGATTTATGTAAAACTGAATACAAGCTGCTTATAATGTCCATGAATATTATAATTACAAGAAATATTATAAAACCAGTATTAATTAGTATTAAATTTATTTAATATCATTGTGAATTTTGAAAAAAAATCTTTAGAGATTTTATAAACTTGTACTACTTGAAAGTTGATTTCAGCATATGATTATTTCAGAGAATATGAAATAGAACCTTAAAATACTTTACACTTTTTAATTTGTAATAATTTTAATATTCATACTTTAATAAATAGTATTGATAAATTGTTGCATGTCAACTTATAGGTTTCAACTTTTCATATTCATGTAAGCAACAAATATTGGTCCATTTTGTATCCTGGCCATTTAATTGTAAAATGAACAACATGAAATCCTTGCCATTTATATGGGAAAGGAATGGAAAGATGGCAATTTATACTGAATCGAGAAGTTTGAAGATCTTTATTGTCATCTTTGAGGGAATTGTATTCCAACAGATTCAGTTTAACAGACTGGTCCAAATGATTCTCAATCATACCACAACATGTTTAATCACTTAACATTACTCTGTTTTTATGGGTATACTATGTGGTTTTATAAATTATTGGCCCAGAGGTTATTGATGTTATTTTTCACCATAACTTGGATTCTTTTATGTAAAATTATTTAATATATGTTTCATTAAATGTTGACCACCCATGGTGTAGTGAGTAGTGTCGCTGCCTCACAACACAGAGGGCTTGAATGTTTGTAATCGCCATGGTCACACAGACTGGGATTAATACTGGTGGAGAATTGATATGCTGACCTTGTATCACTCCAAATTCAGAATGTGTCATGTAAGATGACAGTCTGCAGTCGACACAGTAGGTGAAGGTCCTGAATGGACAGTAGAGGCAAGGGAGAAAAATGTTTCACTAATTAAATATTTATATAGCTCTCTGTAATTATTGTTAACACAATTGGTACAATATTTATTGTTCAGTTATGTGTAATAGAATAGTTTCAATTATAAAATTAATAAATGTAACATTTAATCAAATGTGTTGTGAAATATCTATTGTCTTCTCTTATTTATACAAGCAGACACCCAATTTTTGTGATAGTATTTTAAATACATATGATGAAATATATGTCAGAGGACGGAGAGGATGGTTGGGGCAACCCGCCCGGGTGACACTCTTTGGGGGTGGCAAAATATCACAAATAATAATTTTTTATCTGGCCTAAAAATTTGTAGTCTGTAAATACACAATAACATATTTATTCTTGCTGGAAATTTGTCTAGAATTTCTGTCAACTCTAATCTTCAGGGGAAATAAGCGGGGTGGCGAATTTGGCTGACATCCGATGCAGCTCAAACCCACGCTATGTCACTGACAGATGTTATGGTTACTATATTGAAGTGACATATTTGTGTTAGAATATTATGACCTTTTATAAAATAACAATTTACTTTAGGAATAGTTGTGAACAAAGTTCAAATATATCCTGTGGGCTATCTTGTAAGGAGGTCTATATCTCTAAAAGTGTATCTTAATATAAAAATTATTAGAATGTTTAACAATAAGTTAAAAATTATAATTTATATTGAATTTTAAGTAGTTGTAATTATAGCAGAAAACTGTGTTTTATTTTACTTATGTCTTAAAATCTCTTGTACTTAACATTTATTACCTGCTGTTTTCTCCCAAGTGCCTTGAATTGAATTTCAACAATTTCAACACATTTGGACATATATTAAGTCTTCCTCTGGCAGTGTATTTTATTAATGGATTCTTAATATTTTTATATTTCACTTGCAATTATTTTATCTATAAAACATTTTTTTTATTACTCTCTTAAATGCAAATGATATGTTTTACTGGTGCTTTTATTATTACTGTTTGATTAGTTTATTTACTGTCTAGTCAGATTTATTTTTAGTTTATCAACAATTTTAAATGAAATTTGGCCGCAGCCATTAGATGAATTATGTTTCTGTTGACTTTTGTAAATTAATATGGACAGGAAAAGAAACAGAGAAACCGATTTGCATGCTTACCTTAAATTTAATTAACATATGTGATGGAAAGGAGCTCTTTAATTATTGGAGAGACAGACTCTCAATTTATAGTAAGCCTGTGACTATTTGTTTCATGTCCATATTAATAATATATATTTCTATATATACACTTGTACATAATAATGTCAAACATTTAAAAAATATAAATATATATGAAAATTGTGATAAAGCTTTTGTGTCTATGTCTTGTATGAATGTATTAAAATACAGATAGTTTAGACGATAACGTTCTAGAGTTGAAGTGTCTATAATTTAATGCACGCATCATTTATAATTGGTTGTAAAATTGAAATAGTTCAATGCTGAAATATTATTTTACTTATGAAACTCATGACTCTGTTTGAATAATTTGTTTAATTGAAACACTTCAAATTCTACATGCAAAATGTATATATGATTGTTTTATATAAATAAATTGGAGATAAGAACAGTTATTTATTTTTCTTTGAAACAGAATTAAATTTCTCCTCAGAAAGACCACTTACTTCACTAACACAATACAGGCTGTATTTAGTACTGTGATAGAACTTTACTCAAATGAGGCATTTACAATGTATTGTATCTTATTACTCCCACGTAAATAGATGCCAGTAAAATTAAAATTACACTCGTCAAAAGTTTTATCACATTTAATTTAAGGCTATTTTAGTGAACATAAAAATATTCTTTTATTCTAATTAATTTTCATTGGTACAATGTAGTTATTTTTCTGGGGAGAAAGTAATGCTTGGAGCTGGTTGTAGAATTATGTTGGGAGATGTAAATAGGGCACATCAACCCCACTGCCTTTAAATTGTTTTAAATTATTAAAGTCAATATTTCAACTTCTTTAGTTTAATAAAATAAAGCCCACATTTTCTGTACTTTATTGAGTAAAGCGTCTCTAAATTGAAGATCCAACTAGTTTAATGTGAAAATAATTTTTAAAAGCTCACAAAACAGTCATTTTCATTGTGGTGGCGACTGAATAATAATTATGTATAACCAAAATTATTAAAGTTTTAATATATTACTATTCTTTAGACATTTTAAAACAATTTCGGTAATTTAAGTAAAATAGACATGATTTTAATAAACCTTCCATATGGTGCCTCAGAATCTGTGTTTATAGAAGCTAAATAAATAAACTGCCTAGTGCTTGGCATGGATTGCTTTATAGGGTCATAGACTCATAATAGTCCGGACATTAATTTTCCAACCTAGAAAATCTGCATCAGGTTTTTTTGGTTAACAGGCTCATGTTAAAAATATTGTTCGTCAACATTCTGAAATGTTATTTCGTGTCAAAAGTAATATTTTTAATTAGGGGAAATTAAATTTACTTTAATAAACATACCTGGGTGAATGAATAACAAGTCTGTTTAAAATTTAATAATAAGAGGCCCAGTCAAATATAAACAGGATGTTTTTTATCGAGCCTAGTAGGAGAGTCGGAGGGCCCGGCCTCTTTACCATGAATTCCGTGTGGGTCTCTGCACTCTACTACCGCACCAATGAGAAAGAGGTTCCTGCTTCCGTTCCGCGACGGATTATTATAAAGTTTTTGACGACAGAAGGAGTTAGATCTTCAGAAATTTGAACTCTATTACGGGCACAGTTCAGGGATGACACACACTCCAAAACCCGCGTGTGCGAGGGGCACAACAGCTTTTTGGAGGCCGAGAAGTGGTGGAAAGTCAGAGTCACGATCGGCGTCCTCGAACTTCCACCACAGAAAACAATATCCGTAAAATAAGAGGAATTTTTGAGGAAGACCGGCGCCTCAGCGTTTACGAAATAGCCTCTTCAGCTGGTTAAAGTCACGGGAGTGCACATTCGATCATCAGAAGGAAGTTGGCTTTATGAAGATCTCAGCGAGGGTGGTTCCTCGGTTTCTGATCAGAAAAACGCCCGTTTTGGAAATTTGCCATAGGCTTTTGGCCCGTTATGCTGACGAAGGCGAAGGTTCCTCAGTCGTATAGCCACTTCTGATGAGACACTATGCGCTTCAATAGACACAGGTGAGCAAAGATGGCGGTTAAGACATGAGACTCCACCAATAAAGGGCAAAACGCGATTGTCTGCAGGGAAAGTTCTTGCCACCGTGTTTTGAGATTTCTAAGGCATTCTTTTGGTTGTGTTTCTCCACGAGCGCCAAACAGTGAACTAATATTAATGTCAACTGCTGGACAAAACAAAAGCTGCATATCGAAGCAAACGACGGAGTTTCTCAATCAGAAGCGTCATCCTCCTCCACGACAATGCAAGGTCTCATACGGCGCAGACTAAATTGGACAAAATTCACTGGGATCAGCGTAAACATCCACCATACTACCCAGATTTGTCCCCGTGCGTCTACCGTCTGTTTGGACCGTTGAAGAAAGCTCTAGGAGGTCAAAGGTTCAATAGCGATGAACTCTTTGTGCTCAATTCAGCTTTTTATGATGATGGAATCAGGAAGCTTCCAAAACGCCAGGGAAAATGTGTTTAAGAACAAGAAATCTATGTATAAAAAAATGTTTTGAAATCATATCTTTCTCATAAAAATTATTAAATTAAATTCCCGTTTATGTCTGACTGACCCTCGTATATTTAAGAAAAAACTAATAAAATATTATCTTCCTGCTCAGTTAAAAGGAAAATAATGCATATTGAATTTTACGAATTATAAAAAATGTAAAGCAAACTTATTCTTTTTCTCATTTATGGTGCGCTCAAATCCCTAGACATTTCTATTTCAGACACTGGCGATGACCACTGTAGCAATTAGTTGACGGCTTCGATTTTCTTTATTAAGGTGCCAACGACGCTAAGAAACCTTTCTTAGGCAGAGGATCTCCGACACTCAAGAACCTTTGTAGTCATTGAAGCAAAATCGGTAACAAAGCTTCTGGAACTGGATGGCCAACACCGCCACCTTTGATCTCTGCTACCACTGCTCTTTTACGACCCCTCAACATGTAGCGTACCATCTACCTTTTTGGATCGAAGGAATATATTTAAGGTTTTATGCTAACGATAATCTATTTATTATAAAAAGTACAGTAATTATATTACAAGTTAAAAAAATAAAGAAAAAATATTTCCCGGCTAGCTAAATAATATGCACAAGAGTTCTCTTCAATCAGAGTTTACTGCGAGGTAACAAGGCTATGAACCGCTCCCACGTAGCCCTTTCGCGCACTCTGGCTACTCCACACCAGTGGGACGTCCTGTCTCATTCATCACCAACACCAGAATGTCTGGTTCACGGCCTCTCTCTGGATCCGTGATCGTAGAAAAGCTCTGATTGGTTCCTACTCATCCCGCGCTTTAATTGGAGAAGCAATCAACAGCCCTTCAGCCCTCTACGTCACTTCAGCGTGGGGCACACGGAGGGGGGGGGGCTGTTTTCGAGAACCCTTGTGAAGGAGGTGCGGGGCATTCCTCACTATCTGGGATGCAGCGTATTCCATTGTCTGTTGTTTATTTTTAAACCGGGAAATACTCTGTACCAGGCGCACGTGTCTAGTTGCTGTGCACATTGCTATCTTTAAAATTATTAAAATTACCATTATTCTATGCAACCATAAGTCGCACTACAAACAACTCCACTGAATTTCTTAAATCTCGAACTTCACTCAAATCTCTTCCTTGTCTGAAATCTTCTGTCTGTAACTAACTTTTTATCATCTTTTTCTATCTATCTCGACTTACCGCGTCTCTTACCAAAACCTCGAAATCTCATGGACAAGGATTTTCCCACTTCCTGTGTGAAAGATTTGCACGTGCCAAATATTGTGACATCCCAGATTATCCTCTAGACGGATTTACGAATCTGGCTGTGAGCGGCGGCATTTCTTACTTAGTCCGTCACAGAGCCACTTCAATAGATATTTGTTCTTCCTGGTCCTGGTAACTGAAGTGCAATGAACCCCACGAGTTCCGGAGCTCGGAAATGTTGGTTTCACTAAAACTATGAAAAAAAATGAAGTAAACCCCCTATTGATTTATATACTATACACAATAGTTTTTGCAGAAATCCAATAGCGCGTTACATTACCCATTTTGTCCATCAAACAACTTCAATAAATGATATAAGAAGACTCCTTTTCTATTTTAAGAGTTTCATTGAGGGTCGTTTTGTCTCAAAGTGTTATCCTTTGTGAAAAGTGTTACAATTACAAACTTCGTCCTTTGGCCGTAATGTGTTAACAATTGAAATAAAATTAAAGCGACTAGAAAGAGGAGAAAGTGGCTCTTTATTAGCTTCCAAATTTAACTGAGTAGTAAACGATATTTTTAACGAACTGTTGCATATCATTATAGATTTATAGAACAATCGAATATACGAATTAAAAATTGTCCTAATTAGTTCCCATAATCGACGTCCTCCTGTAATGAGATATGGTGACCACAAACATGCAAATTTCGGATTAGGTTCCCTGTCTCAACATTTTTACAGTTTCTTACGGAAATAAATGACAATAATAAAAATTTTCACTTCAAAGGTCTTTCCATGAATTGCAATAATAAAGCGAGACAGGCTTGGTAACTATTGCTGAAGAGATTGAAAGGTACATGAAATTTATTATAAATATAAAATTAAAACAAATATCGGTAATTTGAATGAATACATGCTTTAATAAACGTTTGAAAATGCAAAGAGAAACTCCAACCTTCGGTTTGTGTTTCAAAGACCCTATAGGGATAGTTTTGAATCACAATGAAAATGAACTACATGAAAGTTGAAAGTGTCAGGCCTTAATAATTTGTGCCCTAACCGAAGGATGAAATCAAAACAATTCATTTTTATAAGATTCAGCTAAGTGGGATAAACGGTGAATCAGTTTAAATCAAGTTAGGATTGTTACTTTGTGGGATGGAGACTAATGGCAGGTGAACAGTGCGTGCAGAATTAATCTATTCCAATAAATAAAAGTCTAGTGTCTGTCTGGAAGTTTGTCTCGAATAGGCTCCAAGACGGTTCAACCGATTTCAATTAAAATTAGTTTAAAACAGGAGTTTAAACTTCAATTTTAGTGTATTTTTCATTTAGATAGAAGAAATTAATAAAAATCTTTATAAACCCATTGAATTTCTGCGCGAAGGCCAACGTGAAAACCAACTGCAAGTTATAAGTCTTATTAGGCGTTTCGATACCATTAATCCGAATTACTGTATTATTATAAGCGTGATTTTGGAAGTATGAGAATGAGAGACGGAGGGCAGGCATTCTCACTCCATCTGCTGTTGCAGCAGGATTCGCGCCGTAATCAAAATATCGTTGGCAGAGAACTAACTCCCTCAGAAATAATAAACTTCTTTGGATCGTCGATACGGTGTATATATATAAATTAGTTTTATTTGCCCGGTCAGGTAAATTTTAATATTCAGTAATTACTCATTTTTAAAAGCAAATATAATCTATACAATAAATATAATTGAAGTTTCTGTCTGTCTGTAAGTTTGTCTGAAATAGGCTCCAAAACGTGTGAAAATCAACTGCGAGTTATAAGGTTTGCCCTGAAGTGATCCTATACCATTCATACGATTGCCGTGAATGTTTGGTGTTCGATATTTTGAAAAGTATAATGGTTAAATAATATATATATATATATATATAATAAATGTATATTTGTATGCTTAGATACGAAAAATAAAATAGATAGATAAATGGTACTGTAGGTTTTATATATTAAATGTATTCAACTTTATCAAAATTGTGTACCTGTCGTTTCGTTTTCTAGGGAAAAATAAAAAGAGCAATTTGTCCAGGGTTCCGCGCTACACTCAGACGAATAAATTGACTGAATTAAGTTCCTCCAACACGTCACAGTAAAGTTCCACTAAAAGGTAGCGAAGTGCTTGGGAACGAGCAAAATACAGCACAGAAATGAAGCGTACTCCAAAAGTGGGTGGCTTCTGAGTTTATACAAGTATTTGTGGCATCTATAATGTGACGTAGCAGTTTGGAAGTCCTGATGGCAATACATAAAAAATTAATAGCTATTTATGCACGTGTGACCGTAGAGAAAAAGATTTTTTCTTCTAATTGAAACTTTTATGCCCACGAATAAATTAATAGTTTCATGTGAAGTGGCTAGGTGAATTATATTTAATTTACAAAAAATTTCTTTTTTGTTGTTGTGAATATTACCTATTAGGTGGAAGAAAGGCGATTTATTGCAATCTATGAGAGTAGTTGAGCAAGAAGAGTTGAAAACGACGGGAGCAATGGGCCGTGAAAGTTATAGGAACGTTAGCAGCTCCCCAAGATGGTAAACATTAATGTTTTAGTTAGTTCAATCAACCAGGAATACATGGAAAAACATCAGCTACACGCCACATCCTCGGTAGCTGCATAACTAACTTTTTTATGGCTTACGTAATAACATTCTCTCGGTTAGCCAAGGTCTTTGACATCTCTAAAATTAGCTGCCGCCTTCATTTTACATATTTTATACGCAAATTACTACCTTTTTGTCTCCCAAATTCGTGTACATAGATTGAACCAGAGAGAAACATGTCAGATTTGGTTCAAGTGAAGTAAATGATTAAGTCCGTTCCAAAGTTAGATATTTTGTTTTAACCTCTACATTCATTTTATTGCAGTAAATATATAATAAAAAAGAGCATTGTCGATTTGAAGAATAACATCAATTCTCCATAAGTTAAATAAACTGCGAGAAATGGACATGAAAGAATGCAGGTGTTGGCACTAAAGAAGAATTTGACGACATTCCGAAGTGAAAACGCTCTGACAGATGTCGAGGTGATAAATGGGTTTAAAACAGACGACGACGGCAGTTCTGAAAAGTAATACAATATTGCGAACAAGGAAAAGTCTTCCTGACAGAAGGGAATTAACTAATTAAATAGAATTGAAATTCACGTAAGTGGTTATTAACTCCGTGCCTCTCCTGCACAAGGTAATTTCCCCCAAATTTTAGATGTTAATCAGACAGTTTGTTAATGAAATATATTATATCAAATTACCTAAAATCGTTCTGAAGAAGGTATTAAAATGAAATTGTAATTCATAACCTTATATTGTCTTATTGAAAATTAACAAAGAAACTCGATGAAAATATTTGATGATTGAAATCATGACTAAAACGCACTGAAATGAACTAGGGGGTATATGTTATTTTTAAATAATGAAATAATATAAGAATGAAATATCTAGTTACTCTATATTTATCTATTTACAGTATACTACAATTTGCTTATTTTTAAGTTATAAGCCGGAATATTTTTGAAAAATTTACAATATATACTACAAAATTTATACACACTAAATATCTTATAAACTAAATACGTTTAATCAAACCTTCCCATAAAGCACAATCACTAACGCAAATGCTACTTGGAATTGGCAGCACCGGGAAATCGGCATGGACATGAATTCATTAACTAAATACTATGATTTTTTTTGACACTTCAGACCTCTGATCTATTTTGGCTCGTTCTACCTCTTCTAGATTTAGCTCACGTTGTACTTGAGAACGTGGTGCGCGGTGGGGGTATATTATTAATATTAATAATTAATTATAAGAGAAGAATTGAAATTTAAAAAAAGGCAAAGAAATTAAATTCATTAAATTTCTATTTAACAATTATCTGTTACTAAAATTAAATATAAAAGTAATTCATAGATTATAATAAGTGGGGTGGTTGATTCTCAACACAACGGAGAGCAATAGTTATTCTATAGGGATTAATGGGTATAAAACAAAAGTTGGCGTCGTGGTATCAAATATTCACTAACGCTCAAAATAACCAGGGGCGGGAAACGTGAATATTTTTATATCACCGTTATGCTGGAAATCACTTGGCTCTTGACGTTGGTGCAGCTTTGGTCACCCATAATTGGTCATCTGTAGATGAAGAGAATCCTACAAATAATTGGCTTATTTTAAGACAAAGTCTTGAAGCAGTTGTACGAAACTAACAATGCTGCAGGTTCGGTATGATATCAACGAGATGAAGGCATGAATGAATGTATCTACAAAAAATTATGAATGCCCAAAATGTAGTACTGTATGAATGTCCTCTTCCTCTCCACAATTCAGTATTTTATAAACTTTGTTCCCCCTTCGTCTGCCTGGCATGGGTTATAGGTGGGAGTAATCCCTTTCACATATTTTTGGTGATATTATCAAACCAAGCCCTTTCGCGGCGATGAAGTTCAACTGTCTATTCTGGGACCCTACCAGACTAAAGTGTCCCGGAATCTTCAGGCGTGGAAATGGGTGAATAGCAAAATCTTATGTTTTCATTTCCACCGAATGTTAAATGCTAAGACACGGACTCTTTCCATATCCTGTCGTTTCCTGCTTATCGTCGCAAGGGATATCTGCTTTTTTAGTGTTCGCGGTGTAAGTGCAAGTTACTCTTGATTTACATCTCTTATTTAAAAGTGTCAAACGTAGCCAGATATCCAGCCTTTGTCAAGTTGTTAAAGGCCTCCAGAGGCTCCACTGTCACATCTTCTCTTGAAACTATTTGAACCAATTGTAGTACAAGAGTCCCGTTTCTCGTCTGGCTATATGTATAATCTTAATTGGATGTTAAAATCATTATTACTTTCTCGTTGGTGTATTGGTAAGGAACGTAGCTCGCTATTTAAGATTTATACGATATATTCATATATATGCTCATAAAATTAAATAAAAGCACAATAAACTGGAGATGGGCAATACCGTTCTTTTTAGTGATCGGATAGGAACCACTCGCTTAGTTGAAAAATGATTCACTGCTCATTTTACACGCACACACACAAATATATATATATCTTCTTCTTCCAATGGCTCAACAACCCTCTAGAGGGCATAGGCCTACCGAGGCGGCTGTGGACTGTCATCTGGCGTGACACATTCCGAATTTGGGTTCATACATGGTCAGTGTATTAATTCCCCAGCAGCCTTAATACCGGTCCTTGCGACCTATATATATATTCGGAGTAAATAAAAAGACCTACTGCCCTTTTTTACTGATTCAATGATCACTCACTCCGCAGAAGGAGCTAGTTCTATGAATCAGATATCGTTCAGATCGCCTAATCTCTACAATAAAATATTATAATCTGGGTAATTGTCTTAGTTTTAGTTGTGCGTGTAAACGCACACTACAAGAAGGTCCGCCGATTGAAGGAAGAAACGTTATACTTTAAGTTTACAGTTTTATCATAATTCGTTACCTTGGTCAATAAATCGGCGGGTATTATGCCACGAGTATTCATATATTTCTTTTTTCCCCCTTTCAGACCTCAAAGTTAGGAAAATACGTCAACATACGACATGACCTGCAGACACGACTAGTATTGATTGACTTTTTAGCATAGGAAAAAAAGACCTTCTGCGGATTTTATAATCACTTCCCATTACACTGCATTTCCATGGGGAAATCGTAGTACTTCTCTCCGAGCTCTAAAATAAATTAATGGTTTGCGGGTGAAGAACCGGTCCGATTCAGCAGTTTATAATTCTGAAACAATTACAAATTAACACCGGCAATTCATTTCCCTCATCGGCCGTATAAGCGCCGTGGGATGCGTGATTAAGAGCCGCGGTCGTGAATATGGAATGGCAGGTATGGAGCGGATGACTGGCAAACCGCAGGAGTGTGTAGCTGGAAACAAATAAGCATGGCCGCTTCTTGTACGTAGCGGCCAGTGCAATGTCTGATTTCCCCGGGGGTCGCTTCAAGGTATCTCTACCTGACTGCTGACCCTCCGCCCCCGCCAGCCAAATGAACCGCAACGCGCGAGGAAGGATGAGGTTTCCGCTTGGAATAAGAAGAAGGCCGGGGAGCCCCAGTGCACTCCCAAGCCTGCTTCTGCCTCTGCTTCTGCTGCTGTTGCTTCTGCTGCTGCTACCTCTGCATGCGCCACTAAGGCCGGGACTGCATTGACACCTCCAACTACGTACTTCCCGCTAGTGTTTACCTCCTAATATCATACACCAAACAAAGAAAAGTAAATAGGACAGAAAGAATTGTATTTATTTTTATTTAAATGTGGGTGGCAATTTAAGACTTCTTCAAAGCTTTTTTTCCGCTTCAGTTGTAAAGCAAACAAAATGCAAGCTTTTGGGGCGTATTCCATTTTGTCTAACAATCACATTTAGGCTCCGGGAAAAAATCACAATCAATAATGTACAAGTTGCATAAACAAAAAACGGTAAAATATTTCGGACTTAACTTAGATTATTCATTGACTTAGAAAAATTATATAGTAAGAAAGAGAAAACAAGTTGAGATGAAGACAAGAGAACTACAGCGCTGTAAAAGATATATGGGGATTGAATTTATTAATTAATAGTTACATAAAATATAAAAGACCCCACGTTGGGTGCCAATTGTAAAGAATAATAGGTGGAGGACTTAATTTAATTAAAATAATATTTAATATTAAGCCTCAAGTTGGTGGAAGCCAATCGTAATAATAAAAACAGGTTTTAATTTATAAGTTATTACGGGATTAATTTGCAAAAGGTTAGAAAGAGAAAATAAAAGATTTGGTTTATAATTATGAAGTTGATAATAATAAAATATAAGCAAGAGAATTGAATTAAATGATACACAAATGGAAAACCGTAGTAATAATTAATTTATTTTGAGACATTAAAAATCAGGGTCACCTGTGGGGTGAACAAAAAGAAGCAACGTAATTTATGGCAATAGGTATGGCAACGTGAACTCTATAAAACTAAAGTTAACGATACCCGCGAAGACTGCAACTGCACTCTGGTGGTATTTTGGTCCGGTCTGTTGACTTTGAGGTGCCTGAAGTCGACCCTCGTAGGTGTTTATCTTGCTGGCCATTCCAACTTTCTTGGTTTTAAATCATCTCTTGCCGGCGGCTAACCATTTTCTGCTCCTTCGTCTCAAAATTAGCTCACACGTCACCTCGGTAGAAAATCAAAGCCATCCTACTTAATTCCAGCAGCGAATCAGCTACAATTTCCAATAGCACCCATTGGCCTGCACTTAAATAATTACAGCTATTAGTTCCGTACCAAGTGGCAATTCCAAATTTTTCAAGGCAAAATTCCGACATCCGAAATCTGTCTCAATTAGGGATGGATGACTCTTTTGTTCGTGAAATAGTTATTTGTTCTCTTGTGCCGAAAATGGCTCGTTTTTCATTGTTCGAAAGGGTGTTAGCGCTGACCCACGTTCACAAAAAAATTCTTCGCAGAACTTTAAACTTCTACTCGTTTCTCTTACTACATTACAGTGCCTAATAAGAAGAAAATCGCGGATATCTCTGGACTGATGTATCATCATACCCATATGGGCTTATGGAATAGTGCTATGGGGATTTGCAACAAAATAAGACATATCAATTACTCAAATATGAAAAAACCAATTGTTGGTAAACATGATTTTTTCAAAGATATTACTGAAAAAGTTTTGAACTTATGCAAGTCGTAGTTTATTGTTGGTAACCTTATCTATCGTTAGGTGTGTAGTAGTCAGGCGGAGACAATGAAAAACAAACGAAGATGAAACTCACTCCGTCTGCCCAATCGAGATCACCGCTCAGGAGAGCATCGAAAAATTCACAATATCGTATTCGAAGATCGCAGACTAAAAGTGAGTGAGGTATCTGATACCATAAGCTTCTAAACTGAACGAGTGAGTTTCAAGTCCATGAAAATCGGGCAATTAAAAATGTTTGTGAGCGATGGATACCGCGATTGTTGACAACCAAAACCGGATTCAACGCAGAATCAAGCAATGCTTATACGTAACCCACAATACCTTTAGGGCTGATTAGTTGCCGTCGATGAAACTTGGTTCCATGACTAAAAACAATGGATAAAATCTGGTTCAAAATGCTCCGAAAAAGAAGAAGACCATTTTTCCAGCTGGAAAGGTGCTGACCACTGTCTTTTGAATAATTTTCATAGATTTATTGAAAAAGGGCACAACCATAACTGGACTCTATTATGCTTCTCTGTTGGTGCAGTAATTAGAAACGGCTGCCGATTAAGAAACGACAAAGAATGGTGCACAATAAAATGTTGTTTCACCAAGAGAATGCACCTGCGCACACAGCAGCAGTTTCAAAGGGAAATTGTACGAGTTGGGATTCGAATAGCCTCTCATCCGCCCTATTCTCCAGACCTAGCACCAAGTAACTTCTTCCTGTTTCCGAACTTGAAAATTTGACTTGGCGGGAAGAAAGTTTCAACAAATAAGGAAGTGATCGAGGCTGTAACGGAATATTTTGCAGAGTTTGACAAAATTTAAATAAAATTGGGAATTTGCTGGGCCAAGTGTATAGCCAAGGAAGAAGGTTATGTTCAGAAATAAGGCAAGTTTCCTGAAAAGGAAATTCTTTTTGTTTCATTTTACCAGCTTATTTAACAATCCTCTTATTCTTGTTACTCATATGCATGTTATGAAAAAGTTTTGTCTATTTTTTATTAATATTACCATATTCCGTGGATTATTCAATGAAGACGTTCTTTCAGTATATGGAATGAGTCAAAAACTTTTACACGCTCATTTTTACATTATTAAAAGTTAGTTGCTACATAGAATTGTAGACACATGTACACATTCATTAGAAAATAGTACGCATATGAAGGACGTTGACGAGGAGAAGGGATAGATTAACAGGCCATGTTTTAAGACGTGAGGGTCTTGTAAAATGAGTGTTTGGGATAAGAATAGAAGAGGAAGGCCAATGATTGAATACGCTAAGCTGAAGAGGCTTGCGCAAGATAGGTTAGCATGGAGGGTTGTATCAGACCAGTCTCAGGACTGAATACTGCAACAAGAACATCTTGTTGACCAGGGTTGTTCGATTATAATGTTCTCACTTGTTTACAATTAAAATTTTCTTACATTGCATAAATTTATCTGGCGTTGAAACTGTTACACGAATCATAAATATGACAATAATTAAAATATTTGTCCTTATAAGCAGAAAATATTTAACGAGGAAAAATTGCAAAGCAAATTTAAAAATGTGGTACGTTTCGGCGTCTGTATCTATTACATATGCACTGGAAATGAAATCATTGTTATAATTTTAAAGTCAAGTACAGAAGATAAACAATGAACATAAAATATAACACCATAAAACTTTAAGAAAGCGTTCTCGGGTTTCAACCCGGGTACGTTCATATGAATAATACGTTTCCATGAACTGCCCCGGGTTGAAACCCGAGAACTCTACCTTCAACAGATTCACCGAGAGAACATTTCATTTTTTAATATCATAAAACTTGTTGAATTTGCAAACTAATGTTCATCTTTTCAAAAATTAATCTTTTACCATGGTGAGGCGATGACAATTTTAGACAACCTCAGAGCAAAATCGTTCCGCTGTTTTTGTGTTAGTCGAACGAAATACCGATCAATGCAGTCATAACCAGCTTTTGGAGCGTACGCCATTTTTTCTCAGATAGCTGATGCCAGTTAGATATCGTTAAGATATTCTACTGGAATTATGGCTTCTTTAATGATCCACGGAATAAGTTTATTTACGGATTAAAAAGAGCCAAAAATTTCATTTAAGATATATGTGACTCAAAAAAATAAATTCTTGTCAATTAAGTTAAGAACTTTACTTGATTTATAGTCCAAACTCAACAAAATGTAATTAAAATAATATTTCAGTCTCTTTCACGGTTTCTGAGATTCGCAACGACTCAATCTAGATCTCATCGCCTGACGGACGTTTTTATAGGCAGAGATTTTTATACCCCGGCGGAAAGAAGGAATGGGATTGGATATAATTTAAACATCTGGAAGTAGACCGATGTTACAATCATGAAGAACTACCCAAGTATCACTAATATTTTTTATTGCAAACACCATTAGACAGTACTCATATTTATTTTAAGTCCTAGTCAAGGATAAATTGAATGAGGTTTTTTACGAGACGAGCATGTACAGGTGATTCTGCAGTCGTTCGCATTTTTGGGTGAATCATGCTGAATGCAGTTCGGAAACGATTACTGTTTCGACTCCTGGGATCTGTGATCTGCTACGGGACCGTCACACAAAAGTCACTGCGAGTGTTTTGCTGTAAATCTGCAAGATACCAATCTATCACTGTAGTTTCTGCTGTGAAACACCTTTACTATCTCGTAAATTTATGCACGGTAAATTATATAGTTCTCAAATTTTTATTGAAATCCGTTATTTCTGAGCCTATTCGTGACAAACATACAGAGACAGACACTTCAAATTTATTTATTGGTATGGATAATGTTTTACGGATTCTCAATTTTCTACTATTGATGATAGAGTCAATAGAGGAGTCGCGAAAGTGTAAAATGAAGAAACATTATTTTCGGTACTCGGAAACTAATACTAAGAATATTTTAAGCATGTTTCTAGAAATAGCTGTCGGGAATATATGCTATATTGACAAGTTTCGACGTATTTCTCCGTGATCATCTTCCACTCGGGTATGAAGTCATCTAAACGAGACAGTCTATGTTATTTATTTTATTGTAATGTTCACTCAGGTCTATACTCTAGGAAAATTTCAGAACAGAAGGAATTGGTTTCAATTCTTACGATATCTTGTTCCGATCAGTGATTCAAACCGACGCAGTGAAATGCTCAAGAGGAAATTGAGTAACTACCTCATGTACACTATTCATGATAAGCGAAGTTGTTTTAGATTTGGCATGCTAAAATTGTAAATGAAGGTTCAAATATTCAATGCAATTAAAATGACAAGCCTCGTGTAACCACCGTTCTGTCGTCCATATTAGCGCCTGTTATAAAATGAAAACTTTAAAAGCATTGTGTTGCTTCGACAATTTAACAGATTTATCGAAGCGGTGAATATAGGTACAATACATAACGTTCACGTAATTAAGGCTTTGACCTGTCTTGAAAGTTTAATGGAATATCTGGCAGGCGATGTGACAACTATATTCTTCAATGAGATTATTTATCTTACAATAAATAAATTAATAAATAGTACAGCATAAATAAGTCAGAAACTTTATTATTAAAATTGATATGACGTGCAGCGTTTCGTCTACTCTATTTGTAAACATTATGGCTTTTTATTATTATAACCTTTTATATCACTGGATGTAATAAAATTTTTCATTGTTAATTTTTAAACTTCAGCAAAGCTCTTAATCACGGTACATCTACAAATTTTTTAAACTACTATTATTTTAAATTAATTTGTCCTACACTGCTTGTTGAGCACATTAAAAGTTTATACGCATATATCTAATTAAATAAATTGTAAGTAATGTTTCATTAACTTTAGTACAAAAAATTATGGTTTTCTTTATCTCTTAAAATTTATAATATTTTATTGCCTGACCTGAAGAGTTTCCAATGATAAGACCGAAACGTCGCGTTATCGTCATTACAATGTACTAAATTTTCTCATTAAATTAAATTTCTCATTTATTAGGATGTTGAACTCATTTATTTTCAATCATGTCAGATTGATGCATCTTTTCAAATACTAACGTGACGTGATTTTTATTATTTATTTTTAAATTTATGAGTATATTAAATACTTTAGAGCATATGACTGAGCGTCAATAAATTTCAACTTTGATATTTAAAACAGTTTTATTATTAACAAATGCAAAATATTAAACAGTTACAATACTTAGAAATTAATTAATTTTAATGAATTTTATTTGCTCAGCTGAGCCCTAACTAGAGAACATAGGAAGAGACTTAAGTAAATTTAGTCTACTTTACTCAGGGCTGTATGACGTGTTTATATGCATAGCAGATCGAGAGAGACTATTGCCTTCTGTTTTTCTTACTTTGTATTTATCCTTCCCTAGGTTCCTGGTTGACCGTAAATCCTTGGATTCAACGCAAAGGCAGCTTCCGGGTGGCATGTGAAGTACGCAGGCCTCTGATGTGGTTCGGGAATCGTTCCTCCAGTTTTGTTGCCTGGTTACATACACTTGAGCCAGCACGCTTCTCCTCCCCGGCTCCTTGTAGCCAGCCCGTCCGACTTTCCGTTTCGCTACCTCCCCTCTGACATCTCACCTCTAACTCTGTTTTCCGAATGGTCTTTTCGAGGTCCTCTCCACTTCTAACTCACCTCCCTTAAAAACCTCATTGGTCTTCCCGCCTTTTCTATCTTCCCCAGGTCCTCCAATGGGGTTGGCGTCTCTACCATTCCTTTCCAAACATTAAAAATTTGAGAGGGGCCACCCCTAACCATTTTTTGGGTCAACCACCTTGGTGACCTTGACTGAGCTGGGTTTTTCACCAAGTCGCAGACTCCTTCCAGAAGTAGACTCCTCAGAGCACCTGCCAGGCTTCCAACTTATAACTGTGTTTGTTTGTCGGGTTTACCCCGGAAGGGTGCCTTGCGAACATCTCAGGAACTGTTTTCTATGGAAACTTCGTACAGAATACTTAATATTGTAAATTAATTTAGATAAATAAAATAAAATACACAACGTCGCACGAAGAAGCACTACTTTTGGGCTATTAGATGTTAAATATTACGCACTGCGACACAAAACTACTCATAATGTAATTAATTTATCTATTTAATAAATTACCTGAAGAAGTCCATGAAACGTTGTATTTATATTAAGTAAATGCTATTTAAATTTATTTGCTGATTTATTTATGCGTATTTTTATTTAATTATTTATTTACTAGAGTACCAAACAAGTTTGATGGTTAGATAACTATTCTATTATAATAGTAGGACAATTGTCCCCCTATTATCTTTTGACGTCGACTGAAGCTTTCATCGCGTTTTCTTTCAATTCACTCTGACAAATCAAAACATGTGAGAGTGTTTTAAAACCGGTAACAATTTAGTGAATGAGTGTCTACGGATGGACACGTAACTTAAATATTGCAAGTCTACAGCCGTCGCGTGTCGGTTGAAAAGCAAATCTAGATTATCGGTCAGGCACTTGAACCTCTATACGTAGCACATGTGTGTTTTTACGAAATAATAAATAGGAACAACAGTTTGACAATACAGTAAACTAATGACGTGCAGAAACTTGTTTAATCTGTTTTCCTTCGGATAATTGTCATTCTACGGAGTTAAACTAATTTGTTGGACATTACGGTATTATATCTCAGAACGTCGAATTTTGTCCCCACATAATATAATTATAAGAGTCAATTTGAAATATATGGTGGAGATTTTGGTACTACTTTAAAATTTATTTTTAACTCAAGGAGAGTGAAGAACTTTGTAATTAACAGAAAAATGATCTGGCTGCACGTTTTTCGACGTACTACGACAAAACTAAGGCAAACCTGATGATAGAAATATTTTAGTGTATTTGAGTATTTTGTTGCTGATCCCTATAATTAAAGAGTTGAATTAGAATATGAGGCAAACGGAAGCTATGAGTAATGATTTCTATTTGTAACTTAGTCTTAAGGAGAAGTGATATATTTATTAAAAACATAAAAGGACCAGTAGCGAAAATAAATCGACGTTCATAACAAAATAGTGAAGAATCGTGTCGTTATTTGGTTGATAGTTACTTTGTGCGCTAGTTATGGGAAGGCGTGGATGGAGTCCGCCGAGAGAGTTCTGGTCATCACTGGCCAAGTAGGTGCCAAGTTCGAGTTGCCATGGCGACGGGGGCGCAAACAATGACCGCACTGACAACAAATTGATTTCCCGGCGTGGTGGAAACCGTAGCTTATACGGTATCTTACGATCTGGCCGTGCACGCCACTTACGCTGCTATCTATGTGGAACACTTCTACGGGAATGCACGGCACACGGAACCCTCAAGCTGACATTACTTTTATTAGTTTCAACCTAAAAATATGACCGTAGTTCCCGTACAAGATTTTCTGGTTCAGATTATAATTTGCACTTCTCCCAACGCACACCGAAACATAATCTTGATACTGGCATACAACGTTCATACAAGGAAATCAAATAAACTCGGAAGAAAATTAATTCCAATATTTAATCCTACACATTCCGTCTTACCCTGAGTTGTAATTAATTTGAACAATTAGATATGTAGTTTTAAGAAGTTTCACAGTGATTGCCCTCGTTTGTAATTTGTGTACAGGAGTTTGTTTTTAATTTTAAACGCGCTCATTTGTTGGCTTAGGACACGAGTCAGCAAGCTTACAAAATAGCGCGAACTATTCCAAACTTACTGTTTATATCTTCTCCATTTTGAAGTTTACGGAAAATATTTAGCTCTATGTTACAAAATTATTTATTCACATGTGAAATAGTTTTATCCATTTACAAATTTTCAAGATGAAGTCCACAAATATGAACGACACGTCGTAATTATGTTAAGTAATTAATAAATAAATTTTTGACAATGCACTATAACTTATAAATAGAGCAGGCGATGAAGAAAGTTTAAAAGGAATATGGAAAAGTAATCATACGGCAAGGAGGAGAAATAAAAACCATACGGTTTGCCGATAATATTGTAGAATTAGGGAAATCAGAAAAAGACTTGGAAAACATAATAAATTGCATGAACGTGGTCCTGGAGAAAGAGTTCAATGTGAGGGTTAATAGAGGGAAACAGTGGAATTGCAATGGTTGTTAAATTGGGAAAGGATGGTTTGAGTAGGATTGCACATGCATGCTTTCGCAAAAAAGAGAATTTACTTAGGAATAATGTAAGTATGAATATTAGAAAATCATCACTAAAACTGTTCGTATGGAGTGTGGAATTATATTAGTACGAAACGTGGAGCCTAGGAGTTGCAGAAAGGAAAAGAATAGAATGTGTTGCTATAGAAGAATGCTGGATAGAGTTACTAACCAGGAAGTTCTAAGCAGAATAAGAGAAAAGAGGACATGGAGGACTTTGCCCAAGAGAAGTTATAGATTAATAGGTCACGTTTTGAGACATCTTGCAAAATAAGGATTAGAGGGAAGTGTGTGGGTTAAGAACAGAAGAGGGAGGCCAAGGATGAAATAAGCTAATAAGATTAGGGAGAATATGGGATGTGGTAGTTATGTAGAAATAAAAGGGCTTTCGCAGAATAGGTTAACATAGAGGGTTGCATCAGATCAGTCTAAGAACTGAGTACTACTGCAACAACAACAAATAAATTTCAATTAGTTTTAAGGTCGTCTTGGTTTGTAGTTCGTAATAAAAAAACGACAGTTTGTAATATGCTTGTCTAAATTACTAATATAATCCTTCAAAATTTCATAATAAATGATTAAAAATTATTTACAAAATAAATATAACGAATATATATTACGTTTCAGACTCTTATTTCAGAATTTAATGGTGATATTATCGCATTAATATATATTTACTGATATTTTGCGTAACAACTCTTTTTTAAATTATAAACATGTTGTTTAATGCTAGTTTTAATGTCATCTTTGTTTGTCCTACGAAAAAAAATATACACGAAATTTTGTATTATGTTTCTCTAAATTAATGATACAATTTTTATATTTTTATAATAAATGAAAAAGTATGGATTTAAATACAATACCAGTGTTGAACGGTTTAAATAATTACATTCATGAACAATACGTAACAGCTAACTGGACTAATGATTATTTGTACGTTCTATTCAAATGGCCTGTTTTGGTTGGGGCTCAAAAAAGACAAATGTAAGCAAGTTTTGCCAGTCAAGTCTCTTATAGATTCATTGCCACGTTTCGATCTGTGCAGCCATTATTCATCTGAAATGACAAAATTGAAAAGAAGGGTTACATCCAAGCTCAAAGAGACACTTAAGGCATAGCAAGCATTTCTAAAAGAACAATTTCTCTGACCAGCTGAACTCAACAATGTATATATAAAAAACTTAGGACTTGGAAAACGCCAATAATAATTGTTTAATAAAAAATTGTTTATTGCTTGAGGACCGTCCGAAAAACGGCAATTAGAATAATATAATTTCATTAACTATAAATGTAGATTATTTATGATCAGAATACGAATAGAAGGTTTTGAGAAAGTAGTTCTGAGTTGGTTGTGCATTATACATTTTGTTGTGCACCAAATTAATATGTCAAATGTTATACATTAAATTCAATTGTTCATTTACTTTTCTCTTCTTTACTATTATCTCAGCATTATCTAATACTTTACTCAGATAACTTGTTTAATCTCCACATGTGTTTTTATTTGTAGTATTCACCTGATGAGACCCAAAGATTATAGAAGAAACATAGTATTTTATAAAGTTTTGTTAATATATGTGCAAGTAATTTTTGTTTATAATTAATACCTAACTGATTCATTAATTTTATATTTTAGTTACAACGTTGTAAATTATTTCTGTAAATTTTTATGTGTAAATTTTAATGCTATATCATAGTTTTTATGTTAGAACATTGTGTCATCTATGTGATTCAGTGTTTTACATAAAAAATATTCTACGATATTACCAAAAAAACAGAGTGAAACTTAACTGGTCTGAGCGAGAAAGAAGAAAACTTAAGTACATCAACCATCATGCATTACTTCGTGACATACTAGTTGATTTTAAAAATAATTTTTAAGTGAAAAAATATATAAATTGTGCGATTTATAGACAACGATCGCCATGAAATGTTTTTGACTACGTGTCATCATTTGAATGTGAAGTACCTCTTGGAACATGTCCTACTCTTCTGGTCTGTGGGTGAAACACTCTGGACCACTCACGGCGACAATTATTTATTGTTTGTACATTTGCTTACAATTTCATTTATTAACCCATTAGCGCAGAATTTTCGCCCCCAAATCTATTAATTTGTTGAATGCACTTCCCATCACAAGCAATTAACTATCAATAAAATAAATTAACGCGATTATATAATGCTTGAAGTGCAAACATTTGACGAGGGCTTTGTCCATAGAGCAGCAGGAAATAATACAGGTAACTAACGACGGGATGTGCGCCAACATGTTCACGCACACAGATCAGTCACGTTAACAAATTCAGAACACACACGCTTCGTAATTATTGTTCCAGGCGCAGCAGCCGACACACACTCGCGCGTTCCCTAACTCATAAACGCTGCATGCCTTCAGAACGTTGCGGCGCGTACGTGTACTCCTTTAATTCTCACGGCGAATTCTTATAAGAACATATCACATGTTAACATCATCTGCAACCATGTTTTATACATACTCTTATTCGTTCTTGTTTTGAAGACTTATTAAATAGCTGCAAATTTTTTTCCCCATAATTATGAGGACTGCCTGCAGGAGCTTTTGTCACGTGTTCATCTGAGATTATAGGTCCACAAGGAGCCGCAAACAAAAAAGGTAGGAATCATTCTCCAGGATTTCAGTGAGCAGAGTCTGGCCTTGAGTTTTCAATCGAAGCTGGTTTGTAACGTAAAAAGGTAATGAGATATAAGGCTTATCTCGAAGGGTTGTAAAGATGCAAGGACAGTTTTGGTAGTGTGTGAGTTCGCCGGAGTCTTATCAGGCAAGAATCGGAAGGTCGAAGTATTTACCAGTTAAACAGATATGTATATTATAAGTAACTAATATACACTGTAAGGAAGTCGGAAAGAAAGACGGTTAGATGAAAACTCTAACCGGGAAGACGACGTAACCTGCTGGCAAGTTGTACGTAATCAACGGAGTGTACTCAACAATTCCCTTAAGTTTCATGGTGTCCGATAAATGGTGTAGTAATACACAAAGGACAAACAGACAGACTGGCGTATATTTGATTTTATATATTTATATATATTTTAACAGCTTGTCCAAACCATAGGCAAATTATTCTGACTTAAAAAATTATTTTCCAAAATTTTATAAGGTAAAGATAATTTTGAATCCTAAATATTAGTAATATGTGTAGAATGAAAGCTGTGAAAAATATTCATACCATTAAGAGATAAATATTATAATTGTTAATTTATTTGCCTGTATTTATGAAATTAACGTCAACTATTTTGAAAGTAAGATGGACTTTGAACTGATTTGTTATAATCATAATTTTTTGATCACGCTTTAGATGTGAACAATTTGGAGTTGATATAAATTTGACATGACAGTGTGTAATCCCATATTTTGTTAATAAATGGGAATGAAGATAACAATCTTAAATAATTTTAAGTAGAAGAAAACCTTTCTAGCGTAGAAATGATTATAAATATTTGATGTAGAAGGAAACCATTTTATAAGGCAGGAAAGAGAGAATCTGTTAGTAGATGATATTCTTACAAGCTTTGATTATGAAAGTGCTGAAAATGAATAAAAATTAATCTTCTCTCGTCCTAATTCTCGACGAAAATATACTATTCTATTGAATGGCAGTGCCGATTATATCTGTAAAAGGTTTATCAAAGATGGGAAATAATATAATTATGTTGTTCTTCCATAGACTGCGGATAACATATTAGTCAAGTTATTCTGCATGAAAAATGGATACTGTCAAAGGTTAAATTATGTTGGTCTTTAAATATGTGAAGTGTGAAGTAATGTTTGAAAATTATGGATGAAAAATAATTTATTATTTCGCATTAATATGCCTATCGGACAATACTACATACTATTGCATAGCATCAGAAGAGTCTAATTTATCGAAATGGAAACGTAAAAAGTGACAGCCTCCACACGCATCGATCATTGCATGTCACGTGTCCATCTGTCTTCTTCACACTGTATATGGGACTGATACGGCTCATTCGTTACGTTGATAGATTTACTTTTCAGAAGCTCGGGAACCAAAACTGTTCTATTCATTACATTGTAATTGAATATATAAAAAAATCAATAAGTGTCTCCTAATAATAGCAGAAATAATTATTATGGTAAAACAAAAATTTAACATGGAAGTTATTTCGGTTAAATTTACTCCTTTTATAACAGTTAATTCCCTTACATCTGATCTTTATCTTTCTAGTATGATTTTTTCTTATATTTTGTCTTTCTTCCTGAATAGCAGTGCCAAAGTAATCAGAAATTTAATTCTCCGCTAAACCTAGCAAGACGTGCCTACTTTCTATTATTACTTCCTAGAATTCCAAAAAATTTTATTGCACTGCCTCTAGAAAATTTATTTGCTCTACAGGATTAGGATTCCAAGATCGGTCAAACAATTTAAATTCAACTTAATTTACTCTTTTGTCTTGTCAAGCTCGAAAGAGATTTGTCCCACGAATCAGAAAATTAAACCAAGACGTGGCTACATTTACCTCGCTCGGGAAAAAGTACACTCAAAGTTGATACAAACTGACATTTTTGGGGTTGAATTAAAAATGATACAGTGGTGACAGCGTCATGAAATTTTCATTTCATAGAGATAGAAGAATTATTTACATAAACGAAGAGTGTAAATGTAATTGTAAAAACGTCTGCATTAGTTTAAAATAAACAATAAATAATAAAGTATACAATAAGTAGATTGATCATTTTATTATCTATTATTTAATTTTAAGTTCATTATTGTTTCCCCCTCACTAAGTATGAGCAGTCCAATTTTCACGAAGTTGCATATCGAGGCTACGACCCTCAGCATCAGGTGATCCTGAAAGATAAAATGTCTTAGAAAAATCGTTAGCGACAGAATAAAATGTGAATTAAGCTAGTCTTTAAAATATAATTGAGTAAATAACTGCTTCACTTATGTAGAAGTAACTTCGCTGAAATCGTGTTGACAACTTAATAACACTTTATCAATTTTATTTTTTAGTTAAATTTCAATGCAACTGATATTAACGCTACATTTTTATACTACAATTTTTTAAAAAAATATGGTAGCTTCTTTCCAATGTTGACGTTAGCTCATGCTCTTTGTTTATAGATACCTGGGTTTCCATCATCCATAGAAGTATAAGATCAATGTTATTATGGTTAGATTTAGACACAAAATATTGTCTGCTTTACGTACACAATTTATAGAAGAGAATATACTTTTGTAGCATAGTTTCTTACAAATTCTTTAATATTAAATCGTGTAATGATATACATTATTGAAGATATTAGCAAGAACAGAGAATTTGGTTATTACTACATTACATAATCGTATAAAAACAAATATTAAAACATAATCTCTTATTTTGTAAATATGAATGGATGTGTATTTCGGAAACTTCTGCCAAATTTGTTTTACAATTGGTATTATAATGTAGGAATGGTGACCGAGGGAGTGAGGCACGCCTAGTACTCAAATAAACAGGGTTAGAGAATAGTAATGCAAAACGATCTATTTTAGAGTAAAAAATATTATATTTTTTATAACGCTAGAATTAATATAGCTTCACCCGATGTATCCTGACTTTAATTTGGAATCCTAATGTCATGGGTTGAGGACTTCCACTAGTAGCCAACTCGGAAGGGGGTGACATGAAAAATATTGCGAAAGTGATTGAGATTCGTGTCGAATTCGCAATTTTTGACGGTAGTTAAGTTTAGGGGTAAACACTATTGAAGCTTCATATAAGCCGTAATTGGTTTCGAGACAGTGTAGGTGTAAAAATAAAAGATGTATCTAAAATGACCGAAATTGGTGTCGAATTAAACTTTTGGTTGAACACTAACATTCCTTATTGAAGTTCACGGAGACTGTAAGATGAAAAAGCGAAAAAAGGACACATATCAGTGTTGCTGTGAACACAGTAGCTCCCGAAGACGCATTAAAATTGGCCACTTGTACTTGTTTGGTCTATAATTAATTATTTTTCCTGTTTAATAATAAAGAATAAACAAATACCTGGCAACGCCGTTCAATCAGCTAGTTAACAATAAAAATTAAGCACATGACCATTATGCGAAAACATAACTGTTTCAGGCTGAAACTCTAAATCGTATTTGTTTCTAGAGAGGAGGTTGTAAATAATATAAGGGGAGCTATTATTTAGTATTGGGAAGTTATAATTTGAAGGAAAATATAATAATAATAACAAATAAATTTAAAATCAAGTAGACATCTATTGTATAAAAACAAAATTTAATAAATGAAATTCATAAAATCCAAAAGAAAGCAAAAATGAATTTATTCGAAAAGGCAGAGAAATGATAAAATTATGATTTACATGAAACTGATTAAAATCCGGTCACCTGTGGGGTGAACCAAAATATGCAACTTTTATATAGCAAATAGGTCTGGCAATGTGAACTCTTTAAAATCAAAATCAACGATACCGTCTCTGGCGGGGTTTTGCTTCGGTCTGCTTCAGGTTGGCTGCGTCGAGGATTATCTGTCTGTATTTATGACGCCTTGGGCCAAAATAGTGGACACTACTACTAAGAAATTTGCATCTCTTGAGGTTTCAAGAGCTCCTCCCAAATCTCAACAGTAGCTGTCCAATTTCATAATCTCTTGCCAGCGGCTCGCAATTTTGTGTTCACTCCGTCCAAAAATCTCTCTCCACGTCACCTCCGCAGGTTTCCAGAATTATTTTCCTAATTTACAATAGCCAATCGGCTGAAATTTCAAATAGCATGCAGTGGCTGGCGTTTTCACAATTGCTGCCAACAGGAAAATCTTTTGCTGCCGTTTGAAAACAAGCGCCATCACACGTGTGTTTTGTATTAGTTCCTCACCCAGTAGTCGTTTCTAATTAGCAGCGCGTTGCTTCCGGCTTGGCTGGAGAAAATATTTCTCAAATTAGGGACGAATGACTCTATTGTCCGTGAAAGGTCTGTTATGCTATTTTCCGAAGAAAGGTCCGTTTCTATTGTCCGAAAGGAAGGGAGTAAGCGCTGTCCACACACACACACACACAATTACATCGTAGCCTTCAGACTTTTATTTCGCGTATTTTTAATGTAAGAGTAACTGAATGTTATAAAGGCACATTAACGATAATATTAATAATTGTTAATAATTATAATAATATAGCCACATAGAGTAGCTTAAAATTTAAAGTATTGCAACGTATTGAATTTCATTTACAAGTCGGGCACTAATATTATTTTTAACTCAAAATTTCTTTACAGCTATTCAGATTAATGTAAAAAAAAATATGGGGATTTTCATTAAGGACGATGTTGAAATGGAATTAAGTTGTGTGTGAGGTATTAACGATTTTTTTTATATAAGAGGGCATACAACTAAAAAAGATTTTAGTTAATACCTTACACAAGGCTTGTTTTATTCCATTTCAGCATTTCAACATCGACCCATCCATATTTAAAAACCGTTTAGTTTCACTTCTATCGAATGACCAGAAACCTGTTTCATTATATTTTAGCTGGACGTTCCTACATATGTTGCAATATGTTCATTATATTACCAATATTTTGTCATGAAGGACAGAAAATACTATTTTATAACAACGAAATCATTGTAGAGCCGTAAAATGAGTTATCGGGCTTAGGTGCCAAATCCAATCACCAGGACGTCAAACGGCGTAATTTTACTTAAAGTCGTAATCGCTTTTAAATGTCAGTTCATGCTATTTAATGCCATAGACGCTCGTTAATAGCGAAGCAATTACTTTGGCTGACAGGATCGGGATACAGCCGTTGGCCGTCGCTCGCTTTTAAACGGTTTTATCTCGTCCACGCGTCTCGCTCTTCCAATATGCATGCCTGGCGACGTGAAATTTTAATGCGTCATTTCCTATCCACAATTCAAATTTCATATATATTTATCAGTTTATTTATTATTATTGCGGAAGGTGCAGGTATGTGCAGTTTGTGTGAATTCGTGAAAGTTTTAATGTAACATGCATCGCAATCGATAGCCCGCTTTAATATTGAAGGTAACACAAATAATCACGCCATTATGGAGGACTGTCTCTCTTTTAAATACCCACCTCCCGCGCTTTTCGTATTTATACAAAAGCAGGCGTACACAGGATATTCTTTTTTTATATATGCGAATCGAGCACTGCACCGAGTTCTGGACGTGAATAATAGAGAGCTGCGTCTGGTGACGAAAACAAATAAACACCTTTGTTTAAAGAGCGTTGGTGGCTAACAACTACGAAGTCAACTAGCAAGCGGAATTACACAGGATCAAGTATGTAATTGTTCAAAATTATTTTTACACAATGAATCTTTCTGCACAGATTCAGGTTACTTGTTGCTCAGTCAGCGTAGGTTTCTGTATGATGAATCTTCACTTACTTGACGCATGATCAGTAAATAGGAGGCATCTATTTCGCTAGTCAGGTGTGATAACATATCTGATCTTTTCGAGGGTAGGAAGACCTAAAAATGTCAATAATTAAAATAGATACTAATAAATGTTGTTGTTGTTGTGGTATTCATTCCAAGACTGGTCTGATTAAACCTATCCTGCGCTAGCCTGTTTGTTTCCGCATAACTAACACATCCCATATCCTCCCTAATCTGATTAGCGTATTCCATACTTGGCTTCCCTCTTCTGTTCTTACCCAACACACTTCCCTCTACCGCTAATTTTAAAAGACACTCATGTCTCATCCCTTCTCTCGGTCAAAGTCCTCCATATTGTTCGCTTTTCCCCTATTTCTTCCTCGTTAGTGATTCTATCCACCCATCTAATTTTCAGCATTATCCTACAGCACCACATTTCAAAGGCTTCTATTCTTTTCCTTTCTGCAACTCCTACCATCCACGTTTCGCTCCCTTCAAACGCCACACTCTAAACGAACATTTTAACATCGCTTTCCTAATATTCACACTTATATAACCCGTTAATAAATTCCTATTTTTTGCGAAAGCCTTCCTTGCCTGTGCTATCCAACTCTTCAAGTCTACTATACTTCTACCCTCCCTAGTTATGCTGCCCAAGTAGCAAAATTCCTTAACTTACGTCAAAATATCCCTTCCCAATCTAACACCCTTTGTTATTCCTCTGTTTCCCATACTACACTCCATTACCTTAATTTCCCCCCTTTTAATCCTCATATTGAAACTGAATACTACGTATGCGCATTTCTCATTCGAGATAGGATACTTCTTCTATAAAGAACATATTACAGATATATTGCGAATGGAATCGAACCGGTAGGCAAACAGTTTAATGTCTCTGATATCGAAGCATAAATTCACACTCTTAAAATACTATTATTGTAAAGTTTCTTAAAATTACGGGAAAAATAATTCTTCCTAAATTAATTCATGTGTTGCAGCGCATGAGCCCATGCACCAGCCGCTGCTGATTAAACATTTATGCTCTATGGCAGTTACCTTTCAGTTTCATTATTATCATTCTTGTCTTCTTTACTAGATGCTCCAATAACTCTCGTTAATTTTTTCAAAAAATTCTAATATCTTTTTCTTCAGTGGTTTTTTAGGTTCTGGGTTTTTACATATGATATCTCTTTTTCTGTTCCTTTCCCCGGTGTCCTATATCACAAAACTATTTTACTTAATCCATTTCACATTCTTCTCACTTCGGTGACAATGTTATTTGCAATTTTAGTATTTAGATTAATTTATCCTTTTCTGATTATATTTATCGGGGTTGCATGAGCTAATTTTGAGAATAAACACGTGAATTATAAAAAATTAAATCTCTCAACCGAGATAAATTTATTTGAATACTTTCAAACTAAAACCAATTAATTATCTATGTGCCTGTAATCTTGGAATATTCTAGTCTGGCAGTTACACGAACTGAAAGAGCTCTTAAAATATGGAATAGACTAGGTTTCACGTCACCGTTTGTCCGCAATTCCCAAGTGATCCTTGTTATCAAAAGTTCAGTTCACTTAAAGCATGCAGTTTATTTATGCAGTATACTAAATTATTACCAACAATCTCACTGGTCACTTTTCAAGATAAAAACATAAAATCGTCCGCATTTACCAATTCACACAATTTAACCACAGCTAGTTACAAAAATTAATATCCCTTTCAGACTTAAACCGCACTCGCTACTCCTTATATATACACAAGAAAATAATAAAATTCATCTCATCAATTTTCATTTAAAAAAGTTTACTGCATGAGAATAAAATTAATGCGTGTTACCCAATTATTGAAATCATTGCAACAACTACATAAAGCTCCATGCTAACCTATCTTGCACAAGCTCATTCATTTCAGTATAAGTACCACATCATCCCTAATATGCTTAGCGTATTCCATTCTTGGCCTCCCTCTTCAGTTATTACCCCACACACTTCCCTCTAACGCTAAGTCTACAAGACCCTCATGTCTTAAACGTGGCCTATTAATTTATCCATTCTCTTGGTCAAAGTCCTCCATATTGTTCGCTCTCTACCTGTTCTGTTTAGAACTTTATCGTTAGTGATTTTATCTACCCATCTGATTTTCAGCATTCTCCTATAGCACCACATTTCAAAGGCTTCTATTCTTTTCCTTTCTGCAACTCCTACCGTCCACGTTTCGCTCCCTTCAAACGCCACACTCCAAACGAACATTTTTAACAACGATTTCCTAATATTCACACTTATATTTCCCGTAAATCCTCTTCTTCGTGAAAGCCTTCGTAGCCTCTGCTTTCCTACTCTTTATTTCTACTATACTTCTACCATCCCTAGTTATTACGCTTCCCAAGTAGTAGAATTTCTTAACTTCCTTCAAAATATCCCTTCCCAACCTAACACTATTTGTTATTCCACAGTGTCCCATACTACACTCCATTACCTTGGTTTACCCTCTATTAATCCTCACATTTAAATCTTTCTCCATGCTATTTATTATGGTTTTCAAGTATTTTTATGACTCCCCTAATAGTACAATATCATCAGCAAAGCGTAGGGTTTTTATCTCTTATCCTTACAGTATGGTTCCTTTTTTTTGGTTAACAGGCTACATGAGGGTGATCTTCCATATTCCGTTTTTAATTTATTCATTACCTATTCTATATAGAAGATAAACAGTATGGACGTCGGACTGCAAGGTTGTTTTATTCCTTTCTTGATTTCTGCTTTCTTTTCTTGATCTTCAATTCTAATTACTGTGCCTTCTGTAGAGGTGATGTATAAGCCTTCTTTCTTTATATTTTATTCCGATCCTCTTCAAAATCCTTAATAACGTGTTTAAGTTCACATTATCAAAGGCTTTTTCTAAATCTATAAATGATATGAACGTAGGCCTATTTTTTCTTATCCGGTCTTTTCAAGTTAGTCACAAAGTCAATATTGATTCTCTTGTCCCTACATTCTTCCTAAAGCCAAACTGATCTTCTCCGAACTCGTATTTTATTGATCCCCCTATATACTATTTTCGTTAATATTTTGCAAGCATGAGAATTATGTTTCTACTAAAATCGTCTGGTATTCTACCTGTTTCGTAGATTTCGCAAACTATCCCGAATAGCTATGATATTGCTTCTTCGTGCCATTATCTTATCAACTCTGATGGATGTTATCAATTCCTGGTGCTTTAGAATTGTTCAGATCTGACAGAGCCCTATCAACCTCCGACCTTAAAATTTTGTTTCCCAACTCTTCACCATCCACCTCTTCTTCTTATATTATTGATCTAGATTTCCACCGTGATGCAGCTCCTTTAGATGTTCTTTCAATCTATTTACCTTTTCTTCTTTAACCATCCACTCTCCTGATGTTCTTGCTACTCTCTCCTGATGTTTCTTTAACTTTCCTTTAAGCTGCGTCTGTTTTACCTTTCACTATGAAATACTCAACCCTTTTGCATTTCTTAGACCCAGGCCTCTTTGGCTGCTTGGCACTTCCTATCTATCTTATTCTTCAAGTGTCTGTACTGCTCTTTCTTCTGTCGTTTTTATATTTACGCCTTTCATCATTCAATTTTATTATTTATTGTATTATCCGTGCTTTCCTATTGGTCTCAGCTATTCTTTCTATGTTTTTCGTCGGCTGTTATAGTCATATCTTTCTTCAAAAGTGCCCATTTCTCTTTTATATTGTTTATTTCTCCTTTCTCTATTATCTACTCTTGAAATATTTGAATCTCTGAAGCACTTCCTCTTGTTTCAGTTTTTATAATTCCCTTTCTTGAATTTTTCTTCATTATCTGCATTTCACAATCAACAGATTATGGTCCTAGTTCACATCTGCTTCTGGGTAGGTTTTGCAGTCCAACACCTGATTCCTATATCCCTGTCTCACCATTATATAGTCAAATTGGTACCTGCCTGTCTACCACGGCTTTTTTCATGATTTTTGAACCAGGTATTTGTCACTACTAATTTAATATATTTCTCAATATCTTATTTTTCTGAGCACTTGTGGGCATTTAAACTTGAATCATTATCGTTGGCTGTGGTTTCGTGTCTAACGTTATGGTAACTAACCTGATGTTGTTCATAAAATCCTTTAAATGTGAGAAATGAGGTTGAATTTAATGTTTTCCGAAGTGAATTCCGCACAATGATAATTAAAGGGGGAGCGATTAATTCACAAAGCAATTAAATTATTTAAAATATAAAAAATTAATATTAGTATTTAAAAAGTAACCGTTTATGTTTTCCGCAATATTGATTAAGGATAGCAGGTTGCTACCAATCGAAGATCCAGAAGCGCATAGAAATAGGATGTAATTGATTAATTGGTCTACACGTGTCTATTTGGGTAAAAATAGGGTAGATTTGACAAAATTGAGACGTTAGTGTTTCATAAAAACTATTTAACTATCATTATATAGATAAATTTATTGGGTTGAATTGGGCGAAGTCCGACGGGAATATTTAAAGTACATAAAATGATTGAATACAAGATAAATAAAATAATAAAAACCTGCATAATGGCATTACACTTATAAAAATATAATCTATTAATACTAGTTATCTGCAGCTTTTCTCTTTGTTCTTGTAATAATCCCTTCCCAAATCAAGATTACTTTAAATATGTTCGGCTCGTTGTTATGAGAAACAAAACGTGGATTCGTCATATGCGTCACAGTCACGTAAACTAAATTTCTACTCAGGGTTGAAAATCGTGGTTTTACTTGCCATAAAATAATTTAGTAAATCTACAAATGAATAAAGTTTGCATACCATTTTAACATGTATATAACGAACAAGTTATAATGAATCAACACAATCGACACACTGTACAAATCAAACGTTTTTACTCTCAGTGAAAATGATTGTTATTTAATATCCACTGTACTAGTCTTTCCAACGAAAGAATATACATAAACCTCTGTCGTTTAAGACCCGTCTCCCTCCATAAATATCTGTCTGAATATAAGTTCAACTTCGTTACAATATCCACCACATGATCTCCAGCGACTATACACCTCTCCGCCAAAGGTGATATACTTTTTTCCTTGTCTATGATCAGCAAAACGTGATGATCATAGACTTATACTACACTTTCTTACCTGCAAATGTGTTCTTGTAAGATAAAAACTATTTCTTAAGGTCAGGATGGAAAAATCTCGGCCGGACCGAAAATCGAATCCGGAAACTCCACGTGATTGAACTTCATTTAAAACATTTCTTATGGGCTTGGATAGAATTTCTTTTCGATATTTTCAGAGGGTACGATTAAAATGAAAATTTCAAACTGTAGTTACAACAAAATAAGTGTTAATTAAATGAAATTATAAGGAGAAATACTTATGACTGTAGAAAACTCCAAAATAACTTCAGAATATCTATGTCACAAAAAGAATTTTATAAGCAGTCCCGGCATGTGAACGATTTACGTTTTCGCTGTTATTAGAACTTCAGTAGTTCTGTTGGCCGATTTTAACAGGTCCAAGATAATAATGTAATATAATTATTTATGATATATTATATGTAATCATAAATATGTAATTTATCGGCCCCGTTGTTTGATGTGACACACGTCAGATTTTTATTTTGGCTAATACTTTTAAACGTTGGTAAAATTTCATTACAGTGCTTGTAGACGTTAAGCAGAAACAAAAACTTGCAACTTAGCCAGTTTATGTATGAAAATAATTACTCAATGTCTCATGTATATGTGACTTTTATGATACGCGTTTCATGACTCCTAGGTGTGAAGTGTATCGGAAGAAGAGATCGTGTGACAATACTAAAGTTTGTCTTTCCTCGACAAGTTTATAATTAATAACATTGGATCAATGAAATCTTAATGCTGATGATGCACGATAAGAGTGAAATACAGCGCCTAACGTCTCCCTACCTGAAGCCCGTTAGGGAACGGGGACCGTACCGTGTCATTTATACGATCTACTTTTTTACAGGCGTCCGTAAATCGACTTTGGTCATCTGTTTAGTTATTTATGGGGCGGGCTCACACACACGCACTCAGGGCTACATAAATGGGGTGGGACACTGGCGACTGGGGAAAATACAGCCCCCATCATTCACACTCATCGTCTTCAGCGGAAGGGAAGCTCTCCAGGCCAGATATAATTACCATCTTCAAAGTATCCTCATAAATTTCATCCAATAACCTAAAAATTTGAAAAATCAACTGGGGAACATTATATAATTCTAGAAATAATATGATCTCCTCATTTTAAAACATTATCAGTCGTTTATCACGATATAATAAAATCAGACAAAGGTTTAGGCATAATAAATCTTTAAACCCTATTCAATAAAATAAATACATTAAATACAGTTGAACGGTAAAAAAGCACCGTCTATAGGGTTTACGCGTTCCATATGATGTTATATAATACGAAAATAACACAGTTACTATCAGTCAGCATCATATGGAATGATATTTATCTGACATTTAAGTGTACCAAAATAAAAATATTAGCCAATAATTCAGAAAATATAAGAAATTATTATATGGTATACATGCATAAATCAGGTTAATTTTGTTATCATTATTGTAAATGCATAACTTATTAACTCTCAAAAGTTGTGTGCCTCGTTTTGTGTGATGTGAATCTAAGAAAACTGCGCCTCGCTAATGTAATGTGATCAATATTTGTGTAATCTACAAGTAATGAAGAAAAGTAAAGAAATGATCAAAAGTCTAAAATTATAAGCAACAAAAAACATAAACCCCGAACAAAGTGGTGTATTTTGAAAAGAAATAGTGAATAGAAATGATATTACAAATATTGAAAAGTTATCCAGGAAACAATGTGGTGATCAACAGAATTCGAACATTTCACACGAAACTAACTCACTCCTACCCTTTCGTAGGAGGAGAAAAACCGATATGCAGAACTTGTAACGTAAACCTAACGATTTCGATTATATTAATGGAATGCACAAATCACAAAACAAAAATGGAGAATATTTTGGGACATGTCAATCCTACTAATTTAGCAACAAACAAAGACATCAGTCTAAAAGTCTTGAAATTTACTTGTGAAGTAGGAATTTTTAATGAAATTTGAAGTGGTAAATTTTTTGTTTCAAACATGCTGAGGAGATCAGTTTTATATATTTAAATATTTATTACTATTTTTGCCTTAAAACGAATTTTAATTGTAATTTAATAAGAAGTAACAGGTCAACTCTGGCAATGATGTAAATTACGATGTAAATAATAATATTGGTTCACTAATAACCGTTGAGTAAATGCAAATTAAAAGGTAGGTATGGGATGGCATGTTGGGATTCGTATAGGGATTAAGATTGTACTGAACAATATTCAGAAAAAAAGGCATTGAAATTATCTTGTAGACTTGGAAAGAATGAGTTAGAAACTTTGTCAAATAGAAGGAAACTTTGTACATTTTCAGGGAACACAATAACGGACCAGCCTGGAGAAATGTGAACAGTTTTCATTTATCTGTCACTAATTTATCTAAAAGGAAACAGAGAATTGATGCAGGAATATCGTCATTTTTAGATGGAATAGTCTACTGCAAACGTGTTAGCGACCTGCCTACAGAGAAAAAACACTGCAAGGAAAGATTAACGACTGAGGATTGGAATTAATTGAAATATAATAGGACTGGTATTAATAACATTGAGTGAAGTGGAAAATGTAAACATATTTTAAAAAGAGCATGATCTGTGATATGAAAAGCTAGTATTCAAGACGTTGTTAAGTTAATCTTCTCGGGAAGGAAACAATCTCACTCTATGAAAGATCGACTTTGTTACGGCTGAACACTACAAACAGGAAATTTCATGGCAATCGTATGAATGTCATAGGAACGGTTAAGGACAAACTTTATAACTCGCAGTTGTTTTAACAGGCTGGGAATAGTCGGCCAACAGCCGAGAATTTTCTAGGGGTTTCCCTGCATCTATTTAAGTGAAACACCGGGTAGGATCCTTAAACTATAATCCGAGGGCCCTAGTCAGCCCTTGTCTACCTTGCACTACCTTCCACACACCCCTTTTCTATTCCCTTCCTGTGCTATTAAAGGGGAGTTTCCTGTTTCAGGATCACAGTAATGAAGCCTGTTAACCAAAAAAGCTCATGTAACCTGTTAAAAAGGCATATATTTTCTTTTATTTTCAAAAAGCATAAGAAATTAATTACATTCAAGTACATTTCATTTACAGATGAGTAAATTTTTTCCCTTTTAATGAGACTTGAAAATATTACAATGCCATAATACGCTAATTGAGCAAATCAAGCTACATTTCTGGCCTTCTGAAATCTGGAAAATGTTTTCCAACAAAATCGCTGGGTTCAGACTTGTATCACCGCCCGTGAACGTTATTTTCAACATGTCATGTAACTGATCAGTAACTTTCTGAACACCATGAGTTGAAGGTACTAATTAAGTTTACTGTAATAGTTTATATGGTCCTCCATTTTCGGGCGCCAAATATTGTAATATTTTTAACCGTACTTGCAGCCGTCAATTTCGAAATAATTTTAACTTCAACAGCCCCCATGCGGACGTCAATTTCGTAATAATTAATGTTTTATATATATTCCGGGCGCCAGTGACTGTAAATCCGACCACCACAATCGTAGATTACGTCAAAATGACGCAATGATAAAACTCTCTCTCAGGGGTGACTAATGAAGTTGTTCAACTTAATGCCACTCGTGGTCGGATAATCATGAATTTAATTTAGTACCTGGTTACATGAATTTTACTGACTTCGTTAAAAGACGATATTAATTCATAGAACATTTATTAATCATTAATTGATACATTACATTTTTCTTTAGAGACCTCGTGTGTACATCTATTGCCTCCAGCAACCAAATACCAAAGATACGCCTCCCCAAAGCACTTAATAATCTCTCTGCCTCTTTCTTTCTGCCTCTCTCGTTCTCAGCTGTTCTATGATTCGTGCAGCCGCTACGTCCAATAATTGTAAATAGAACGCGAGTTATTACATTAAGTAACATTTTCATACATACCGTTAAATAATAAACTATTTAGATTAAAAACTATAAAAGTACACCATAAAGCACACTTTACTTACAACAAGACTTTGAATTACATTGATAGGCCTATACGGAATTAGTCATATTATTTTTTGTTCTTGATATTAAGATTTTACGCACTGGGATCTCTAATATTTACTGACTTAAGTACCTAATGAATAAAGTGAAATGACAAAAGCCTGTGTAAACTATACTGCTGCTGTATATATAGTAACTTTAGTTCAAGTAATAAGTATTTTCCTTTTAAAAGTTTTGAGAGGATTCGCTGGCTCAATCCATTGAAACAAACGGTGTTCAAGTCTTTGGCCTCAGAAGGGGAACGTAATGTTGCGTAGACATTATGACGCATTGAGCAAAATTCGTAGTAGCTGAGATTCAACCATAAATTATGAGCAACGAATTTGTTTATCTTGTAGTGTTGGGGGATATACGAGCACGGCGAAGATGCCGATGGCCAAGGGCTATATTTCAGGGGTCGTGCGTATCGTCCCATTAATGTGTAATTGTGAATCACTGCCGGTGGTGACACGGCGGCCGCCTTGCGTCGTGCATTAAACATGCATGGCCCGCTCCTCGTAAATAAGACAGCAATACGCTCCCGCAGTGTGTCAAGGACGCGGCCTTGAGCTCACACAACCATAACATTCATCCACTTTTTATATTCAATGTTATCGACATTTTAAGGAAAATTAAATTTATTCCGAACGATATCTGGGACTCAGTTGTATTGTTTCCGTTTTCAAATTCTAGAGTCTATCATTAATTCCTCTGTATTCGTTCCTGTAGTAAAACTGGAACGAAGAAATTTTTTTTCTGAATGATCTTGGCATTTACTATCTGCAGAAATTTATTATTTCACAACTAACAAATTGAGAACTTAAAGAAGAAATGTATATGTAATCAGAGAAATCATCTGAATATGGATTACGCACACGTAGTTTACTACGTTACTTAGTTGTACCTGATCCGTTTCTATGAAGTTCAAGTGGAGTGATCTGTTCATATGGCCGATTAAATGTTCAAAATAACCTCAATTTTCCCGAACACAGGCAGCTGCTCTTCTTCGAATTCAGTTTCGATCAGCATCAGAATGACTGGTGTAGTGCGCACTGTCTGACAGGCTGCCACAATGCGTGCACGGAGCGTTAGTACGGGTAATCATTTGCGGGTGCCAGTTTTATTCGGAACATGGCCCCTCGTCTAGCAATTATAACCAGAGTTTCGCATTTTGTTCTAGATAAGAAAGCGTGTCGTCATTTACTAACATTCATAAAAGTTCGGATAGTGCTGTAACTATGTATTCCCTGACTCTCTTCGTACTACACTTACTTTTTTTCTCTCAATATAAGAAATCCATTATTGAAAATTTGCCGTCACTGTATAAAAGGAAACAAAGGAAACCCAAGCAGAGGTTGTTATGTTACGACGCCAAAGTTTCCTGGATGCAAATGCCTAAATTTGAAATCTCCTTCACAAGGCATAGAGCACTCTTTCGATCTGAAGGTGTTCCTAAAATGTTTGAAGATTCTTATACACCTTACCTTTAGCAATTTAATAAAATGCGTGTGCATAATATGTACGTGAGCATGGTTTCTCTGATTCCATATGCGTTTCTTTTGTCGTGGTGGTGGAGGGAGGATGAGGGAAGTATATTTGGCGTTAGTTCCTTCAGTTTCAAAACTTGCTAGTTGGTGTTCAATAATATATCCCTGAAAGCAGTTTATACCCATAACATTTTCAGATCCCCTACTAGAAAAAAATATTCTGCTATCAGTAACGTTTATTGACAGAAACGGTAAAGCCGAATTAACACACGAGGAATTGCGGATCCATTTTTATGGGCCCAAAAAGTGCTGTTAGAATTGGGACCAAATATTAACTGTATTAAAGGAGTGGTATAGAAAACGACTGAACGGGTCAAGAATGAAATCCTGTACTCATTACGCAGTATTCTTGCAACTGTGCTATCCGTATCGATTTCCGTTCAGGTACGAGCTTTCTTCATCCGTGTAAACACCTGAACAAAGGCACATTTAAAATTTACTAAATTATATTTTACTACCATTTTTATGATTATATGTATATATATATTAAGTGTTATTTTTTGTTAATGAAACCATGCTTGTAGGGTCAGATTCTTTAAGTATTGAATATGCATGACCTTATGTTTCTTACAGATATATATATTTCTCGACTGTCCTTATAAAATTATTGGAATAAATCACATTTGATTTATGTTACAGAAAAAATGAGTCTTAAATATCATATTCAAACACAAACATAAAATTTTAACAACGCTCAATCTGACACACAAATAATGGAAACATAAATGCAAGCCTATATTGATTGTGGAAGAAAGATATTTTTTGGGGGTTAACAGGCTACATGAGGGTGATCCTGAAACAGGCAACTCCCATTTAATAGCATTGGAAGGAAATTGAAAAGGGGGGATGCGGAAGGTAGAGAAAGGTAGCCAAGGGTTAACTAGGGCCCCCGGGTTATAGTTTAGGATCCTACCCGCTGTTACACTTAAAGAGATGCAGGAAAACCCTAGAAAATCTGCATGAGGTAGGTCGGGATTTGGGTACTATTCTCACGCCCTTCCGAATGACGGGAGAAGAGTTTGCTGTGGGGTCGCAGCATTCCTTTCTCCATGTCTCCACCAGTTTCAGGAGGCAGTTAGCCGACTGATCCAATGGGATCAGCGGAAAACTGTTGCTATATGCCCAAGGTCTTCGAACCCAGTACATATACCTCCTAAAATAGGTGAAGGTGTCTCGGCATGTGAGTACTTTGATAAAAAACCCAGAGAGATTACGAGGCATACGGACATAATCAGGTGAGCCCCGCAGTCACTCTAAGGGAATTGAAAAATATGGAATAAGGAGGAAGAACTACAGAAATTGTCTGTGAGTTACTGATCACCATGTTTCTGTGGCAATGCCGTCTGATATTATTCAAAGCTTTAAATAGATCTGTCTCCAACGAGATTCACGTCATGTGCTTTATGACCAACTAATTGATGGCCTTCTTCCTAGAAACAATTTTCTTCTTTATCTTGAAATTATTTCTGTAAAAATGTATATTATATTTGTTTGACACTCATTTGTTTCATTAAATTTTTTTTACATACCTTGTCATGTTCTCCATTGTATACACAGTTACCATTCATGGTAAAAATATTAATTAATCAAAATATTTATAATATGTAATTGTTCTTCAATACTTACCATTTATAACTGAATTAAATAATTTGTAAACTATCAAAATTATTGTTTACATGTGATTGAAATGAAGAGTTGACAGGTGCGGAATGGCTTCTACAATGATCCGTCGAGTAGCGCTTGACAAAAGTTACCATCCGGTCCTGATCTACATGTGTTGAAAAGATGTAGATAGCTGCAAGGCTCACCCTTCAGCCAGAAGCCGTAATGCAACGCTCTGCCGGTTCTGGCCCAAGGTTTACAAGCGTTGCAACACGGACATGCTTCTACGCGCTGATAATAAAGCAAATCCTCGAGGGAATCTGACCCTTTGACAATGTGTTGACGAGCAGCAAGTGTGGGGAGGAGGGCCAGTCTATTAGAAGCTGATTTAGCAGCACAGATGGGCGGGAGATCATGCAGCTGCGAGGGGCCAAAAGAGCATCAGCCGTGCCCTCAAGGGAGGGCCGCGCTCCCCTATCAAAACACCATGCAGACACACATAATAGATATTACATGGGGGTGCAGCCACCACCTGATGTCTGACGGTCGGCTCGACCAGTCTTGCCCACACGGTGCCCCGGAAGCCTTGTTGGTGATTATAAGAGCAAATAAATGGGATTACGTCCCATTCATAGTAGAGGCACATAAGAGCCCTGAGGAAGATTTCGATCGATTTGTTGACTATGGCAGTGATTGCAGCAGGCCGATTCCAAAAGCATCTGTAAAACATGTAACTCGAATACTATCCATGTTTCACTGCCATATAAATAGCCATTTTTCACTGCTGACTTTTGTTCCATGTTCTACTGATGGCAACACCACTAATATCACCTTACCCTAGTATCTATTTATCAGGTAACCTCAGGTTTGAAAGAATTACCTTCTGGTGCGTTAGCGTCAAGAAAAGAGGATGAAGCGCCTATGCCGATGTTACAGTTTATTAGCACGACAATATGGGAAGAAGTCATTAGAACTCTGTGAGAATATAAAGATGTATCCAAAATATGAATAGATTAAATGTTTATAACTAATAAAAAGTCTTGTGAATATGAAGCATTACTACAGGAGTAAATAAATATCAAGGGACGGCAGACAAAGTTTAAAAACACCGTCAATAGTTCTAGTACGGTTTAGATCTGAAATCTACAGTGTTCAAACTCATAATGGGACATTAATTTAATGACATTCTAGATATTATCGTAGCTATATTAATTTATAGACAAAAGCCGTCACCAAGAAATTAGCAATCAGGTGTTATTTCCACCTTCAACGTACTACAGTTAATCATTGGCGGAGTAATCCATAAATCTATTGATGTAATGTAACCTGGCAAAGGGAGGAGTTGTAAAAAGAACTGTAAAAGTGGTAATTTTTCTGTATGGATCTATGTAAGAAATATAAATTGCAGTTAAGTTGTTGTTGTAGTAGTATTCAGTCCTAAGACTGGTCTGATGCAACCCTCTATGCTAAACTATCTTGCGAAAGCATTTTAATTTCCGCATAACTACCACATCCCACATCTTTCCTAATATTCTTAGCGGATTCCACACATTTCCTTCTAATGATAATTTTACAAGATACTCATGTCTTAAAACGTGGCCTATTAATATATCCCTTCTCTTCGTCAAGTTAAGTATGAGGCCATTATTTTACCTGTTCTTACATTTGTGTTGTAGAGGTTAACTTAGCTGCCTCGCGTCACGGTCACGAGGTCTCGGGTTCCAATCCTGGCGAAGGCTTCTATGTACGCGTTTGTCATGGTCAAGGGAAACCCGGGACTGAAGGAGAGTGCATACGCCGGAATCACTCCAAATTTGGAGTCAAGAAAATATATAATAAAATAGCAATCCCATTATGTAAGATCATTCAATTTTAAAAATTTTGTTATTAAAATATTAAGATAAATGTAATTTAATTGTTAACATTATTGATAATTTGTAAAAAATCAGTCGCTAATGACGGTAGAATTTAATGTGACTTAAAATAAAAAGGCATGACGTGACGTAAGGTCTGGAGCTCTTGACATTAATTAATGGGGCGATTGTGGAGTAATGAGATATTTCGACACACTTAAAAAGGTAATTGGGATGGAGTTGTGACGAACCTTAATTGTAAATTAACCAGTATGAAAGGCAAATGGGCCAAGTTAAGAGGTATAGAAACATTTTAATGTTTTAACTTGGATAATTTTTGTTGATTACTGCTGACGTATCATAGCCAATAACTATTGAACAATATAAAAGGTTCGCCATACATTAAAAGACATTACAAGAAATTATTATTATATATATTAACAGATGTAGCTAGAGTCCAAGTCATAGTTTCTTTGGTATTCTAGAACTATTGATATCGCATTGAAAATATATATGAAAAACTGTCCCTATACCTTTAAAATGAGACATAATCTAACTCTGTTTTTCTTAAAGCTGTTAATCACTCTATATGAATCCTCGTTTTTCAATTTTAATACTTCGACGTCCAGAACAAGAAAAATGTGTGTTGATTTAATTTGTTTCTTTTGGTAGGCATAATCGGTCATGTGAATTGGAGGCAGTCAAGTTGTGAGGCTTGTTGACCTGGCCGTGAAGGACGCATATCAATAATATAATATGCTTAGAAATTTGTACCTGGTTTGTTTACTGGAGGTCTTGACTCCAAGCGTGAAGGTAAGTGAACAGTAGTATGAAAGAGCTCAAAGAAACTTTTTTGAGGTCGATAGGTTGATTCTCTTGATGCCGAGTGTCGTGGTAGAAGTTTGCTGTTGGGTTGAAGCATTGGCAGCGTTGGTGATATTCTTAGAATTTCCAGATTTGCACTGCCTTGAGCGAAGCAAATGTTGACTTGGATCGTCCTTCAAACAATTCAGTACGAAATGAATTCGTCTTGCATCATGTGAACCGAGAATACCATTGCATAATAAAATTTTATAGTAAGGCTATTTCTTATGCAAATGTCTCCAGTTCTACTATTTATATAATAATTGCGTAACTTATTAAACGAAACGAATTCTAGGAACAAATTCTAGGATACAAATTTTGCATTCCTGTAGTTAACGAGTTTTTCGTAATAATCAATTTTTAAATGAGTAAAGACTTTGTTTCAGCCTTTATTGTTAACTGCTTAATAACTGTTACTCTGAAAAGTATTATTGTGTTAAGTTTGTGTTTGTGTTCTGTTGTAACGGCCCTAGATAACAAAGCGGATCTGCTCGACTTCCACGGTCATATGTCAGAGATGAGGGGAGACTGCCAGGCCCCAAAAGGGGATCTAAATGTGACATTCTTCTATTGTAAACGAATAATGGCTTATAGAGTGTAAATAATCAGCTTTTCAGACAGTAATGCGATACTGCTATAATTCTGAGAGTAAAAAGACTGAGTAAGGCCATGGAATATTTATTAGCGTAGAAAATGTTGCGATAGAAAATTACTATGAGTTTCGGGAATATATTCAAGTGAAGCAAAAAATTAAGTACACGAGAAATTTTAATATGTTTAGAATAAAACACCAAACTGTTGGTAAACTATTAAATAATTCCCTTCGAGTATAAATTTTCTTTCATATATATACTGGTCTATTTTTTTCCTTTTAAAGTGAACCACAAACTTTAATTTAAGTTCTAGAGTAACTTTCTCCATGAAATATTCTAAAGAACCAAAACACATCTGATATTATTTTTCGGGAAATATAGACATCAGCCAACGAATTAAATTAATAATAAACATAATCAGGTAATAAAGTATTATTTATTTAACTAATCCCGAAATGTGATTTTTGCCGGGTTGCAGATACATTAAATGAAACAAAATGATAACAAATGAAATTAGACTAAATAAATTTAATTAATAATTAAGTAAACTGGATTTCTTGACAGTTTGCAGATTAAAAACTATGTAATGAAATATATTTTTTAAGACAAATTTCTAAAAATGACGTATGTAGAGCAAAGATAATGTTCTCATTGCCTGAATAAAATACCTGTTGGATTATACCTGAAATTGAGGTTGTGTTGTTGTTGTGGTATTCAGTTCTAAGACTGGTCTGTTGCAACCCTCCATGCTAAACTATCTTGCGCAAGCCTTTTTATTTACGCATAACTACCACATCCAACAACCTCCTTAATCTGCTTTTCGTATTCCTCACTTTTCCTCCCTCTTCAGTTCTTACCCCACACGACTCCCTCTAATGCTAATTTTACAAGACCCTCATGTCTTAAAACGTGGCCTATTAATCTATCCCTTTTCTTGGTCAACGTCCTCCATATTTTCGCTCTTCCCCTTTTCTGTTTAGAACTTCCTCATTAGTGATTATTTCCACCCATCTGATTTTCAGCAATCGCCTATAGTGCCACATTTAAAAGGCTTCTATTCTTTTCCTTTCCGCAACTCCTATCGTCCACGTTTCGCACCCATATAACGCCATGCTCCATACGAATATATTTAGCAAAGATTTCCTTATATTCTCACTTATATTACACGTAAGTAAATGCCTCTTTTTTGCGAAGCCTTCCTTGCCTGTGCTATCCTACTCTTTATGTCTACTATACTTCCATCATCCCTAGTTATTACGCTTTCCAAGTAGCAAAATTTCTTAACTTCCTTCAAAATATCCTTCCCCAATTTAATACTCTTTGTTATTCCACTGTTTCCCATACTACATACCTTGTTTTTCCCTCTATTAATGCTCGTATTGAACTTTTTATTCATGACCACGTTCACGCCCTGTATTATTGTTTTCAAAGTCTTCTTCTGAATCTTCTAATACTACAATATAGTCGGCAAAGCGTAGGGGTTTTATTTTTTCTACTTGCAGTATAAGGTTAGCTACTATAAAACTACTTTACTTTAGTGTATTATTTATTGGATGGTCACTTCACTTCTATTACCTGTATTTACTATATAGGGTCTAGATTCAGTTTATATTTCTTTTCCGTTAGAGGAATTTTTCCAAACACTGTGGTCGGTAAATTGTACTAGCTTTTTTTATATTAATTAGAAATGATCATTTAATAACATCAGTTGTATTCTCAAAGTCTATATTTTGAAAAGGTGATCCAACCACATTACCCTTGTTTATGCTTCAATTCTATCCCAAATTCCCTGCCATCTGTAAAAGCTTTAAACAAAGTATGCATCCTAGCTATTTGTTTTCTGAACCACGTCATATCTGATGTACATGTTCTCCTACATGTACAATTTTCGTGTCCCTTTTCTGTAAATTTTCTAATGATTCTGACTTTTTCTTACACGTGTCCCTCTAAAATATGTACGTTATTTCTTTGGACTTAGCATTTCCCTTTTTGAGAAATCTCATTACATAGCGTAGAGTTTTTAATTCATTCCTTGGAGACTAATTTACCTGCTCCTCCATCTCAACCTTAGTGCCTAAATAATTGTTTACATACTTGCAGTTTGTTCCCTTAACTACTGTTTCCTCATCAATTTTATATTTCATGGCATAATGTTGGCATATTTTATTAAAAGTAATCCCCTTACTTTCTCAATTGTCAATTTTAATTTAATTTGGTCGATGTAGTTATTGTATGGACGTATTTCTTGTCGTTCATGTCCATGTAGGCTACACAGTCATCTATAAAATGCCAGCCTTAGAGTTTATACTATTTGGTAAATCGGTAAAGATAAATAGGTTCAACAATGGGGCTATGGCTTGAAATTACGTTCACGACTTTA